>CAJQZJ010010411.1:1251311-1308479 GCA_907164525.1 Lophiomys imhausi
AAAAAAAAAGAGGGCAATTGTCCCAGGGTTGGGATTGGGGCAGGGCTCTGTTCTTATCTTTCCAGGAGAACCGAAGTGTACATTAGGGGAGCCCAGGGAAGGGTGGACAGAGGAAACCTCAGCAGAGAGCAGAATCAGGCACCAAGGAGGACGAGTGTCCCAGTTGATTCTGCCTGGCAGACTTCCTCAATAGCTTTCTCCATTGGGGGCCTGCAACCACCTTGGCAATCCAATGTTGCTGGGACCGTTCAGCTCTACACAATGCCCCGGCCGGAACCTCAGTGAAGCCTGCAAGATCAGCTTCTGCCTACAAAACCCTTAGGTCATCTAAACAGCTGAGAACAGAAGGACTGAACATAAAAGGAGTGTACTAACATTTTTAACCATTTTTTCCATTTGTGTTCGGGTCCCAAACAGGTCTACTAGGACCCAAATCAGCAGGAAGTCACTTTAAGAGAACGAGGTCGCATGCCCAGAGGGTGGGGAAGGTGTTTCTCCGCCCTTCTTTTTGGTTATTTGAAGGATAACTGAAAACTCCGATATTTAAGGGAAGAGATTACAAGCTGATAAATGGTCCTGTTTAATGGGTTTTGGAGGTTAGCTCCAGGGACTTCCTACTTTTCCTTTTCTGTATCCTTCTTCCTCTCCTATGTAGGAGTGCATGGGCTTGAGAAAAATGAGATATAGACATAGCACAGGAAGGTCCAAGAAGAAGGGTCAGATTATTGAATATGCCCTTATACCTTTGTATATTGATACAAAATTAGTAGTTTATTTGGCTAAAGTGGTATTGACCATTGTTTATTGTGCAAAAATAAGATTGTATTGGATTACATCCGTATTGATCTTTGTATATTGATACAAAATTAAGATTATAGTTGGCCACAATGGTATTGACCCTTGTATATGGACGTAATATTAAGTTGTATTGGGCTACATAGGCATTGATCTTTGTATATTGATTCATAATTAAGAGTATATTTAACCACAATTGAATAGATCTTTGTATATTGATACAAAATTAAAGGTAACGCTTCCTAATGGTATCACACCTAGAGATACTTAAAAATAAAATGTGAAGCTCTGACCTCTTGATACCAACCGTCTAAAACGGTCTAGGATAGTTAAGTAAAACAAACTCCTAGTCATGCTAACATGTCACTTTGTTAGCTACTATGACAGTCTATCACAGATATTCTCTAAACTACCCAGTAATCAAGTTGCTAAGAGACAAGCAACACTTGCTTATCTAAATACAATAGATGGATAGGGCATCTTCAAACACCCCAAGAGATCTGCAGAATATGGCATTCAATGATGTTATCTTAAATTAAGATTTTCTTTTCTTTTTTTTTGATATCGAGACATATCAGCACCTGACCGCACCCCCTATTCTACTCCAAGTAGAAGATAAGCATCGAAGAACCTCCACTGTAATATGGTTGAATTAGTGGCAAGCCTATCTCTTGGCATGAAAAAACCCCTTGCACCAACTGCAGACAGACTGCTGTCCAAAAAGGACAAAACTTGGTAGCAGGGAAGTCGACAGCCTAACTCTGCCAAGACAGGGTAGGTAAGTCCTTCATAATCCCTGCTCTACAACAAATGTCTGTCAGAGAAATAGGACCCAAAGGCTGAAGACTGATGCAGGAATGTATGGAGAGAAAATGGGAACTGTCCAGGCAGTCACTGGTATGTCATTTCTTAGTTTTGGAAGCTGCAGGCCCTGCACTTCCCATATAAGCAGATATATTTATCCCTCTCAGGTCTCTGAGGTGGTTGAAGAATAGACAGCTAGAGTCTCATAGTTAAATTTTGAGTTGTTTATGAATCAAGAGGGTGTTATAGATCTAAGAAGATACTCTTAAAAGTGTGTTGCAAGTTAGTATGAATGTTGAGTCAGATATAGACCTTTAAACTCATGGATGGTTAGATAGTAGAATGTTAAAGTCAGGGGCCAAATATGTATAAACTGGACATTGGGAAGGTATACTGGGCCATTTAACTCTCATAAATGTGGCATATTTATCTGTTGTTTTGTATAGTATTTACTGTTATAAGAGAAGGAACCATCTGTTGGACTGAAAGGGGAAACTTCTTGGGGGAAGAGGGTGGAAGGGTGGGATAGGAAGGGGGAATAGGGAGGGGTTTGTGACTGAGATGTAACTTGAAGAAAAAAAAATAAAGTATTTATAAAAAAAAAAGAATGCCACGTGAAGACCCACAGAATCAAACAACATAGGCCCCTAGAAGCTTGAAGAGACTGAAACACTAACCAAAAAAACAAAACAAAACAAAAAAAGGAAAGATTAGAATAGACCTAGAACCCCCAATATAAATATACAGGATAAGCAACTTGGTCTTCATACAGAGCCCTTAGCAAGTTGGGGGGTGGTTTCTGTCCTGTGCTTTGTTATGTGTTAGTGGGACACTTTACCCTAGCTGAACTGCCATGTTGGGCCCCAGAAGAAGAGGAAGCTCTTAGCCTTCATGTGAGTGATAAACTGAAGTGGGCTGATATGTGGGAGACCCACGCACTGAAAGAGAAGGATAGGTGGGAGAGGGGATAGAAGGTGGGACAAGGAAAGGAAGAGGGAGGGAGATGTAACTTGAATTAATAAATAAATGTTTAAAAAAAAGAAAGAAAAAAACTGATGTTTGGTGAAAGAAGTGAAAACAGTGGAAAATTGACAAGAAATATGAGATTCATTTTGAAATGTTAAAACAATGTCTCTGTCAGAACTAAACACAGGGTGTCTTTTGCTTCACCTTGTACTGGGCAGTTTGTAAGATGTATCTATAGGATAAACCTGGAAACTATGAAAATAAGTTGAAACCAACAAGGGTAACTGAGAAAAAATTGCCTCTTATGTTCTTCCATAATTCAACATCAGTGAAACAGAAGTCGTATAGGAGAAGGCTTACTCTATGACACAGAAGTCATATCTGACATTTTGTAGATGACAGGGGAACCAAGTGCAGATGGGGACAGGAGAAAGGGATAAGGGAGAGAATACAAGGAGAGAGCTAAAACTAAGTGACATTTTAGGGCAGAATGGAAGTCAAATAAAGTAGAAGCTTACTAATACATACATACATACATACATACATACATACATACATACATACATACATACATACATATATGCATACATGTACATATATTATACATTTGGGGTACTGAGCTATAGTGAAAATTCACAAAAGGGGAATCTATAATGGCTAAGAATCATTTGAAGAAACCTCAAGTTCCCTAGTCATCAGAGAGATGCAACTCAAAACAACTCTGAGATTCCATCTCACTCCCCGTCAGAATGGCTGAGATCAAAACTCATATATGTATAATACATGTATATCAAGATGATATATATGAACTCCCCAAATAATGGTAGAGACAGAGTCCAAAATGGACATTTTTAATCAGGAAAATGAAGTTTCCAGAAACAAAACTGTGTTTCATACAATAGGACTGTTGGTCAGAGAGGTCCTATGGAAATGCCCCCAAACAACTCAGGCTGATGCCAAGACTGTAGGGTGTTCTCTACAAACTTATGACAAAGCTTTATTGCTAAATATAATACCCAGACAATTCATGAAGAAGTTAAGCTGTTGCTGACACAGAACTTTCACCTCTATTGGCTAGCATCTCTAGCATAAGAGGATATTGTGCATACTACCAGAAGAGAAATGTAAACACCAAGATATCCACAAACCCTTTATCTTCAATGATGTCCTGCCTGCAAGATATGCTAGGGCAATGATGACACACTTTTGGTAGTAATCAATCAATATTTGATTAGACATTAGCCCCCCTCCGTGTGATTGAACCTATATCTAAAACTGCTTAAGTGACTAAGAACCCGAGATTAAATAGCCCAAACCTAAGGTACAACCAACTACTACTGTTATAAAAATAAGTAAATAAGTAAATGAATAAGTAAGCAAATAAATAAATAAAATAGCACAGCAATGAAATAACTCCTAATGACATTATTATACTCATAGTTCAGTGTCTTGCTCAGCCATAATCAGAGATTCTTCCTCCTACAAGGGAGCAAATAAAGTCTCACAGCCAGACATTAAACAGAAAATGAGAAATCTTAGAACATTCAGTCCTAAATGAAATGTCTCCGTCAAATCCCTCTCCTTGAGACTCAGGGACCCTCAGGGAAGAGGAAATGGAAAGAGTGTAAGAGCCAAAGGTGATGGAGGACACCAAGAAAACAAGGCTCTCTAAATCAACATGATCAAAGTCCATATAAACTCACAGTGACTGTGGCACAATGCACAGAGCCTGCATGGTTGTGCCCCAGTTCCTCTGACTATATATTATGGCTTACAGTTTAGTTTACAGTTTAGTTTTCATGGGATGCCTAAGTGGGTCTCTGATTTTTGTGCCTTTTCTAGGGTTCTTTTCCTTCTGCTTGTTTTGTTCATTTCCAGTGTTTCTTTTTACTTTTATTTTATGAACAACCCTTAGAAAACTTTAATTTCTAATGAGAGACAGAAAAAGAGTGGATCCAAAAAGGATGGAGATCTGGAGGAGCTTGGAGGAATATAGGGAGGGGTAACTGCAATCAAGATATATAATGTGAGAAAAAAAATCTATTTTCAATAAAATTAATTTTTAAATACAATATACATATTAAAGTATTTAAAGATATAAAATAACCAAGAAAGAGTAGGCTTGACTTACTGATTTTGTGTGAAAACATGAAAGGCCTGTTGTTCATTTTTTTCCATTGTAGATACAGCACAGCAATTTCTTGTTTATGATTTTTGATATTGAATACTTCTACTCATTGTATTAAGAATTATACAATAATATTTTTCTTCTTTAAAGATGGAAATTATTTTCAGGTATCCCAATTTTTGGCTCCTTCAAGATTCTTATGAGTATAGTAGAACAATAATTATTAAATTTGCAGGTTTTCCTAGAATCTGGGTAAATGACATTTCCTAAGGAAGAGATACAGACTCTTTAATAACTTATATTCTCTAGTGTTATTCCTTAGTGTTCTTTAACCCAATTTTGATTCATTGTTTGCAATCTTACGATTGCTTTTGACTGAGGATACATAAGGAGAGTATCAGAGAGTCATCCAATTCTTTCTTTTCAGATTCATCAGCTGTGGGCCTTAAATGTTCAGAACAGAACAATCTGATTTGTACATTCATTCAGGACTTAAGATTGTTGTTGTGTGATTTATGTTTTTTAATAATTTCTCTGTTATTTTTCTTTATTTTGTTATTTAAGCACTGAGGTGTAATATTCTTTCCTTCAATAGAATAATTTTTTTCTCATTTTATTGTTTCTCTAAAAAATGTTTTCCTTAGTTCTTTGAGAATTTCACATGTCTTGATCATATTCAACCACTCCCTCAGCTCTCTAAGATTTACCTCTCTTCCCCACCCCCACAACTTTGTGTTCTCCTATGTTGCTCAGCTCATGAAATCCAGTTTGTCCTGCCCACATATACTTGGATGTCAGACTGTCCAATGGAGCATGGTCAATTTACCAGGCTCTCCACTCTCAGAAAACCAACTTTTCCTTAGCAGCAGACAATTGCAAATATGTCCATGTCTTGGGGTGAGAACAAATGCCCACCTCCCCTCTCCCTCTCCATGCTGAGGTTTGGTCTGGCTTTACCATGTGCAGGTGTTGTGAATGCTGTCACAACTGCTGTGAGTTCATATGCAGCTTCCATGTGTGCCCATAGCTCACTGCTCACTAGTACACATCTGCCACCTCTACCTTTTAGACTCTTCCACTCCATCTTCTTTAATTATCACTGAGTCTTGGGAAGAGATATGTGCTGTATGTTTTATTTAGGGCTGAGCATTTTACAGTCTCTTATTCTCTGCATCTTAGTCAGATATGGCTCTCTGTGTCAACCAATCATCATCTACTGCAAATACAGTCTTCTCTTACAAAGATTGGGAAATGAATCAATCTGTAGGTATAACAAAAAAAATCATAAAAGTCAGTTTAACCCTATGTCCATATAGCAGAATAATAGTAGTTGACTCTTCTATAGGACTTACAGCTTGTCCAGTCATAGATTCTTAGCCCATAAACGGAAATCAGAAAGTGGTTGCTTCATACCACTATTATACCAGAGGGCATATATTTTCAGGCCATTCATTATTATATAAGTCTTAATCATCTGTAAACTACGTGAGCAGCAATATTGACCTTTTCTTAAAATTTTATCTTCTTTGTTGTGTGTGTGTGTGTGTGTGTGTGTGTGTGTGTGTGTGTGTGTGTGTTTACATGTCATGGTGCACATATGTAGGTCAGAGGACAGTGTTGCTGAGTCAACCCACTACTTCCACATTTAAGTGTTTTCTAGGTATTGAAGTCATGTAATCAGGCTTATACAGAAAGAGCCTTTACCTGCTGAGCCACCTTGCCAACTTATCATGGTGTCTTTTTGCTTTATTTATGTTGAGTTGATTATTGTTTTGTGAACCAAACTTGTCATATGCCACCTAGACCTAGATAAGTATTCCTTTTTTATATGTTAAATGAAATATTTATAGCACCTTTTTTCAGCTTGTTATTTAAATTGTTTTTCAATTTTGCATGATGCAATCAGTAAAAGGGACTTCAAGAGTTCCTTAGACAGCCCTGACCAATAACTCAAAAGAGGGGCTTCTCATGCCTGGTGGTGTATTTTCTTAGGCATTTCTCAGCTTTTAAGAGGGAGTATTTCATGTGAATATCTATGCACAGATTTATGTGTCTTATAATGTTTAGGTACTTGTTTGTAATTAATATAGCTTTCTCTGTGTGTATTCTCATTATATTCTAAAAATGCTGAGCAATTACCAGATAAATACAACCAATTAATTTCAATTAATGCCAGATTGCAATAAAATTGATAATATCAATAATGACTAAATGGAGAATGATCAGTAAGAAGATGTAAAAACATTATTTTATTTTGACATTTCTGCATTACTCTTTCTTATTTTTATTGACAAAGGTCACTAGTGTTTATTTAAACCAAATGTTTTAGTTTAGGATAAAATTTAAAATAAAAGTATACACATTAAATAAGTATATTTACATAATAAAGAAAGTAAAATGGAACATCTGTATACATAGCTTGTATAATACGCTTTGGAAAATTAGTCTAAAATTAAAACCAGCTGAGGAGAAGTAAAAATGATAAGGTCTTTCCTCTCAAATCTCCTTTGTCCCTCCTAATATAAAATAAAGAAGCTACTTGTATTAACTAACATGTGAAATTAAATATTTAAAACTTTGAGTAAGAAAACCTTATTTCATTATAAAAGTTAATCAGATTTATGCTTCTTAATAGCTTTGCCTTCTAATACCTCAATGCTTAAACTTCAACACAGTATTATAAAATTGATATTTTTGCTAAGATTATAAAAAAAAAAACCACAATAAAAGACATTCCAAAATGTGTTTGGTCCAAGTCTATACCACTATGGGTAACAAAAACTGAAAGTTGTCTTTAAAAAAACTATCCAAAGACAACAGAGTCATAGATAGATACCAAATGTCTTTTAAACATATTTGCTTAGTTCTCTAATCTATCTTAATGAATGGGCTACTCTTCCTTTGCATACATTACATGTCAATATTTCAAGGACAACCTTGAGCTACCATAAAGACTAAGTTATTGCAGTCATGCTGATTCAATGTATTCTTTTTAAAAAGAAAAAGAAACCCATAATTTTCTCATTTTCTTTTAGTCCTTTCTTGATTCTACTCTTCCCACCCATCAAAAACTTTATGAGGGTCTTGATGTTTGTCAAATTTATGTTTGACATGAATTTGACAAACATCAAGCATTCACAAGAATGCTAACCTTGTGAAACTACATAAACCTTCATGATTGTAGGTCCTCCTGAGGATTCTCTTGAGCAAGGAGTTGCTGCTCTTCCTGGGCTTCACGTGAGCCTGATTACAAAAGTTTACTGGAAGTACACTTGCTCTTGCTTCCATTAACATCCTGAAACACATTTTCTATCTTTTAGTTGTTAGTTGGTAGCAGTAATTAGCACCCAGTACACAAACTTAGTATCAATTCAGTGACATCCCAGAAGGCTGTGATCTTCCTGCTGTTTTCACTCCTTGACCTACTGACTAAAAATTTTCTTAATATTTTTCGTGTTATTGTTAAATGAGAACCTTTATGGAGAAATCAAGCTCTGACCCTAATAAAGAAAGAAATGATCTTCGTGCTCTTTCATAATGGAATGGGTTTTGTTTTTGGGCAAATTAATTTTTGTACATATCTCTAGGGAGCTTAGCAATGCATTTAATGAGTTCAAATACTTTGGAAATAAAACCCCGCATCACCTCTTAGATTAGCTTTTCTGCTCCTTGAGAATTCAGTACACATATGTTCCCTCTGCTACTCTTGTGATAGTAAACAAAGTGGTTGCTTTGCTGTTTGTTTGTTTTATAGCAAATGATCAAAACTCTTGTTTGTATAACACATCTTTTACCTTATAACTCTTTGCATAGTATTTCAGTGGAAGAACTTACATATATCTAGAGTCAATCCAAAGATTGTGAGAAAAAAGTTCCCAAATCCTATTCACATCTCCTGTGAAGAATTATTTGGGGAAAAATAGTGTTGGAAGATTATTGAAGGCAAGGAAAATATCTCCAGAAATAGCATAGGTGATGGAAATATGGGAAGGAAAGATGATTGACATTTTAAGTAGAGTCTCCCGTTTTGCTTTCATCCAAAATTCATAAGTGCTTAAGAGATAGCTATTTAATTCAGTCTTGCTTTCTTTATTAAAATAATGATTGAAGAATCTAACTTTTTTATCTGTGACTCATATATCCGCTGATATTTTTTCCCAAACTAAAAGACTCACTTACTGAGTTACAGATGATCCTGCATGACTCTTGTCATTCTGATCCCTTCCTTAGAGCAGAAAAGTATTCTCCTCTAACCTTATCCCACATTTGAGAGATGTACAGAACATATGCACTAAGATAAAAAGCAGGATAAAGGAATGATATCAGTGACAGTGGTGGTGATTATTATGATAATAGTGATGCTTGTTATGATGATAGTGATGATGATGATTATAGAAAATTTCATGATTTAGAAGAGACGGCTCTTTTACCCATGTTCTACATTAATACTATTATATTAGGATTCTGTCTCCCTGAACTAGCTCTTGAGAGAAGAGATGAAGGATCTCATAGAGACTATCTCATTAGTGTAAATACAGGAAGACAGAGAGAGAAAGCATGCCTACTTTCAAGATTGGTTTATTTGTGATGCCATTATATGAAAATTAGATTTATGGAGAATTAAGGAGCTTGTGAAATTCTTTTTCATAAATACTCTTCAAGAGCTTTGATATTAAAATAAATATATAAAACTCTCCACAACAAATTATTATCCAAAAATGCAAAATTTGAGTAGAAACTTTCAGAGTTATACTTTTAAAGACAGTCAGAAATTTTCATCAAATGTAAGGTGCCAAGAAGAAACAATCTTCTGAAGGCAAATATAATACCATAATAGTATAGTAATGTGCATAGCTACCAAATGCATTCCAGAGTTGAATCTTCATCTTTGCAGGAGCACCAAGTAATTTAGTGGCTTACCTACCCAAATTGATAACTCTGTTAGACTGAATCACTGAGGAAAAATCACAGTCAACTGGTAGGCAAAGAATCACAGATCCCAATTAGAAATTATACAACTACAAGCATTTGGGGCTATCAGTCATCACTGATAATTGGGTAGATTCTCTTTGTGATAAGATTTCCTCCCTAAAAGAATCCTATCTCATAAATCTTTTTTACTATTTAGAAAATCATTATATATACATATACATACATGTATATGTATATATAAATATCCACTTTATTGGCTAGCCAATGTGTTAAAGATAAACCAATGTGATAATGATTGCTCAGTCCTACCTAATCTTAATCTACCATTTTCTATAGGATAGATAATTTTCCATTAACTTTTTACATATTAGCTTTTTCAATACCTGTAACAACCCTAAGACATTGTTGCTAATAATAGCCTCAATTAGTGATGATAGAATTGAGTCAAAAATTCAATAAATGTCCCTAAGCCACACCTCTGGTACAAACTGTATCTAGGTTCAAAAACAAAACAAAACAAAACAAAACAAAAACCAACCAAACAAAACCCCAAAAAACAAAAAATCCTAAGGACCTGATTCTTCCACTGTATAGACCAGAAAGTAGAATTACATGGTAAAAATATGAGACAAAAAAGGAGATGATATGATCATTAATTAGTTTACTTCATCTACTTGCAGTATCATTCTAAGAGTGGGTTCTCTGACTCACTGCTATGCCACTCTCTCCAGACAAACATCAAGAGATATTAACTAAGTCCCACTTAATTTATTTCTTCAAGCTGTTCCTCTTTTATTAATCTAGTATTTCTTCAGGCAACATAAAGCTTTCTCATTTGAAACCACATTACTATTACCTTTATAATGTGATTTAGTCAATATATTGGGAATTCTGTGAAGAAAAACAAATCTACCATATCCATATTATAAACATGTTTGTATATAATTCATGTGTATGTATGTGTGTATGAAAGCTAATATTCTTTATTCCTCTACCAATTTTATAAGTGAATACATTTAAATCAGAGCTGAGATACTAACATTGTCTTCCAGCTTCTTACAGAGAAATGTCCTTTACATTCATATGTGTAATTATTTTATGAGAGGCAGTGTATAATAAATATCTGATGCTGTATATACAGAAGTAATCATAATGCAATAAAGCACTTATGATTCATGATTAAGATCATCTGGCCTGAAATTTTAGCTCTTCCTCTGTGTGATTAAAGCAGTTAAGTTCACTTGTCTCTTTTTCCCACCTTGAATAATGTCAGTAGTTTATATTGTTATTAGGAGAATATACGAGACAACATACATGATGATGCTTCAGAATCAAATGTGTTGTGGATAGTGCTACACACAGCAGAGAATTCTCTTAAAGCCAGAGAATTGTGATTCCTTCATAATTCTTCAGCTGATAATCTGCATATGACATGTGAAGAACCCAACACATAACACCATTTAGCTTAAAAATTTTCTGGCATTTATTAGAGTTCATATTACGCACGCTGAGGGAGATGTTTAACCTAGTTTAGAATTTCATGCATGATCATTTTAATTCAATTATTTTTATCAAATGTCCTCTTTTAGGGGGTAGAGAGAGGGAGGGCGGGACTGAGAGGGGTGGAAAGAGGGTACTGTGATGGAGATGTACCCTGAAATAATAAATAAACATAAAAAAGAAAGTCGGCTTTAATAATATTTTCTAAATCATATAGCAAAGAAAAGTGATAGAAATGGATTTATTAGTAACTGTGTATGGAATCAAGGACCACGTGACTTTACCTTTTTCTATCATAAATGAAGAGTATATAATGGTTAAAATAAACAAATAGACCTGCTGCTGAAGAGGGTTCCTGCGCCCCAGTGACACATGGATCCACCCTCTAATCCATGATGAGGAAGCTGCCGGGACCCCAGAGGCACATAGTTACAGACTATGTCCCCAGTGAATGCTGGGGCTATCCATCACTCTGAGGAGAGTACCCAGGCCAAAGCAACACATGGTTCCATTCTCCTGTCTTTAGCCCTATCTGTCATTTTGAGGTGGGCTGCCTGGTACCTAGAGACACATGCTTCCAGACTCTGGTCCCCAGTGAACACGGGTACTATCCACCACCCCAAAGAGGACTCCCAGGCCCAAGCAACACATGATTCCAGCCTCCAGTCCACAGCCCTGCCCAACTTACTGAGTTCAGGTCTCCACATGGAGCAACCTACCTTCCAGAAGAGACCAACAGGATCACAGGATCATCTAAGTTAGATACCCCCCAACACAATCCTTTGCCTGTGGGTCCAATGGGGACACAACCAACAGACTTGAGTTGCAGGCTATTCCCTGAAATCCAACCTCCTGTCCACAGACCAATCTACCAACCTTAGGAGGAATGCCATTTAACAGCAATATCCCACCTCTGGACCAGTGCTGCTCCTGCCTTCTCAAGGGGTCCAGGAGGCAATAGGAACAACCAATCAATACCAACTACAACCAGATGATTAGTGGTCACAGACACAACAAATATCAGGGCCATATGGCACAACTAGAACCCAACGATTCTACTACAGCAAGCTCTGGAAATCCTATCACACTTAAAGAAAATGACATTAAATCTGAAGTTATGAAAATGATAGAGACCTTAAAGAGGAAAATAAATACAACAAAGAAATACAGGAAAATAGAATCAAATAGGTAAAGAAAATGAATAAAATGCTTAAAGATTTTAGAGAAATATGGGAAAATATAATCAAAAGGAAGAAGGAAATGATTAAACTTGTTGAAGACCTGAAAATGAAAATAGAATCAATAAAGAAAATGCAAACTGAGGCAATCCTGGAGATGGAAAACCTAGGAAAGGCAAGTGGAACTACAGACACAAGCATCATCAACAGAATACAAGAGATGGAAGAGAGAATCTCAGGTATAGAAGATATGTTAGAAGAAATTGATGTATTGGTCAAACAAAATGCTAAATCTAAAAATCATATAACAGAAAACATCCAGGAAATTTGGGAAACTATGAAAATATCAAACCTAAGTATACTAGGAATAGAAAAAGTCTATTTTTCAATGCAATTCTTATCAAAATACCAGCAAAATTATTTACAAACCTTGAAAGAGCAATTCTCAAATTCATAGGGAAAAACAAAAACATGGAATAGGTAAAACAATCCTGTACAATAAAAGAACTTCTGGAGTGTTGCCTGCAATCTGCTGATCACCCTGGCTCAGGGGGCAGTAGATAAGAAGGCACAGAGTTAACACGCAGACCCTGGGACTTGCAAAGCAGAAGCAGACTCCTTTCATCAAAACAGGAAGTCCCTTTTAAACCCCCTACCCATTGTCCCAGTGGCTCCCAGACTGCAAGCCATTGCTGTGTTTCCTCCTCATTGGCTCTTGTCTCATTGCTCAGTGATGCCATCAGTCTCCAGGCAGGTCTGGACATGGAAAGACTCTATTTGGAACCCCAGCTATGGATGTGTGTTTTTTAGCATATGGCTCCATTTTCCTGGCCTGATAACAAGGACCACACCCTGCCTTTGTGGTGGGCCTCATGCCTGCTAGGGCAGGGCATATTTCTTCCACATATTTATATACTGGAGGTACATCGTCCCTAATTTAAAACTAAACTACACAGCAATAGTAATAAAAACTGCATGGTATTGGCATAGAAACAGTCTGTTGTTCAATGGAATCAGGGACTGAGAAAAAAACCTACACACCCACAGACACTTGATTTTTCACAATGAAGCCAAAACCTTACAATGGAAAAAGTAGAGAATCTTCAATCAATGGTGGTAGTGTAACTGGATGTCTACATATAGAAGAATGCAAATAGACTGATATTTATCATCCTCACAAAACTAAAGTCCAAGTGGATCAAAGACTTCAACATAAAACCAGACACACTGGTTGGGAAAAGACCTTGAACTCACTGGTACAGGACACAACTTCCTAAACAGAACACCAATACCTGAGACACTAAGTTCAGCAATTAATAGACCTCATGAAATGGAAAACCTTCTGTAAGGCAAGGGGTGCTTTGTTCAATAGAAAAAAAATGGCAGCCTAGAGATTGTGAAAAGATCTTTAACAACCCCATATTTAACAGAGGGCTAATATCCAAAATATATAAAGAACTCAAGAAATTAAATATCAACAAAAATTCAAAAAATAATAAAATGATGTACACAGCTAAACAAAAAATTCTCTACAGAGGAATCTCAAAAGACCAACAAGTGGTTAAAGAATGCTCAAAATCCATAATCATCAGAGAAATGCATATCAAAGTGACCCTTAGATTCCATATTACACCCATCATGATGGTTAGGTTCAGAATCTAGAATGACAGCACATGCTGGCATGGATGTAGAGAAAAGGGAACACTCCTCCATTGCTGGTGGGAGTGCAAACTTTTACAACCACTTTGGGAATCAATCTGGAATCTCAGGAAATTGAGAATAGCTCTACCTCAAGACTCAGCCAAACCACTCCGGGGCATATAACCAAAAGATGCTCCACCAAGTCACAAAGACATTGATTTAACTATGTTCATAGCAGCTTTATTCAGAATGACCAGAAACTTGAAACAACCCAGATGACCCTCTACTGAAGAATGGATAAAGAAACCATGGTACACAATAGAATAACACTCAGTTATTAAAAACGGGGAAATCATGCAATTTTTAGGCAAATGGATGGAACTATAAAAGATCACCCTGAGTAAATAACCCACAGCCAGAAAGACACACATGGTATGTACTCACATATAAGTGGATGTTAACCATATAGTACAGGATAACCATCCTACAGGTCACAGACCCAAAGAAGCCAAGTAACAATGTGGTCCCAAGGGAGCTACCTTGAATTGCACTCAGAATAGAAATAGAATAGACATTGTGAGTGGATGAAGAAGGGAACTGAATGGGAGAGGTATGGGTAGGGGAAAAAGGGTGGGGATTAGGTGTGGAGAGAGCAGGGGTGAGAGGTGAGAGGTCTGGGAGAGAGAAGGGATGCTGATGGTTGAGACATCTCTGAAACAAGCAGGAGACCTGTGAAAGAGTATTCTCCTGAGAGGACTTTGGGGTGTCCCTAGCTGAGACTCCTAGCAGCAGGGGAGATGGAGACAGAAGTGGCCACCTCTTAGCCTGGCAGGACTTCCAGTGGTTGAAGGGAGACTCCAACACACTCACAAAATCTTCAACTCATAATTTGCCTGGCTTACAAGATGAACAGGGATAAAGTTGGAGCAGTGATTATCGGATGGCCAGCCAATGGCTAGCACAATTTGAGACCCATCCCATGGGATAGAGCCAACTCCTGTCACTATTAATGAATGATACTCTGCTATGCTTGCAGAGAGGAGCCTAGAATAACTATTCTGAGAGGCCTGCCCCAGCAGCAGATTGAAACAATGCTGAGACACACGGCCAAACATTATGTTGAGCTTGAGGACTCTTGTAGAAGAGTGGGAGGAAGAATAGAAAGATCTGGAGGGGTCAAGAACTCCACACGAAGATGAACAGTATCAACTAATCTAGACTCCTTGGGGCTTACAGAAACTGAAGTACCAACCAAAATAGCATGTATGGACTGGACTTAGGCCCCCTACATATATGTAGCTGATAGACAACTTGGTCTTCATCCAGATCACCTAACAAATGTAGAAGGGATTGTCTCAGACATGGATTCTGTTACCTCCTTGTATATCACTTTACCTTAGCTGAACCTCTTTATCTGGCCTTATTGGAAGAAGATGTTCTTAGTCCTGATGTGACTTGAAGAGCCAGAGTAGGTTGATGGAGGGAGAAGGTCTTCTTTTCTGAGAAGGGAAGGTAGGAAAAGGGGAAGAGTATAGGAGGTTGGAACCAGGTGGAGAAGGGGTTGCACTAGATATGTATAATGAATGAATAAATAAATTCTTAAAAAGCATTTAAAAATAAATGAAATAAACAAATAGACAAAAATCCAGAAAAATAAACTTTTGGGAGTACAGAATATTTTACTCCAATGTTTCTTTATGGCTCTTACAGATAACAAATGCATTTGCTTGCATACATAACATTAACAACACATTATTTCCAGTATTGCTATTATTCTGAGGAATAATTCTAATTTTTATTGAATATAAAAAAGTGTTTAGGTCTTAAAATACATTTTTATTTGCATTTACATTTATACATGTATGTGTGTGTAAAATTATGCGCACTATATGTGTTTGTGGATGTCACATAATCTGGAGTTGGACTTACAGGTTTCTGTGAGCCACTTAATGGGGATTCTGGGAACCAAGTCTAGGTCCTCTGTAAGAGAAGTAATCAATCATAACTAGTGAATCAGTCTCTCCAGTCCCTTTTTCTGATATTCAAATAGAAAGGATTTAAGCTTTTTCTAAATTATTTTGTTTGTATCCATTCCTACTCTAGTCCTGGTCCAGTGTCAGGAACAGAAACCCAATTTGATAAGTAGAAACAGAATCTGGAATAGTTGAGAGTTGTTCCTGATGAGAGTAGAGAGAACCCAGAGCGACAAAATTCTCAGCCAGGTTCTGAGTAGAGTTCCAAATTTATTGATGTTTCAGAGCCACTCAAGAATTTAGTAACAAGACTTTAGAAGCAACAATGTATTCTTGACACTCACACCTCTATGATTTTCCTTGCTTGCAGTGAAACAAAAACTGCAAAATAATGAACATTCATTAGTTCCTTTCAACACCTTCCATGACATTACAAAGGCAGAATAAAAGTCATTTTTAGAACCCTGATAGCAAGTGGCCTGGGAAACAGAGCCTATAGCATCTAGACTGATAGCACAATGGAATGATGGGAACAAAGCAAACAGGTGCCATGAAATGCTGAACACACATTCACTGGTACTCATTATATAGCTTCAGAGGAGAACAAGAGGTCCTCAATGAATGCTGAAGATAATTGTGTCTGTTATACAAGCTCTAAATAATTTACTCAATGTTGAACTTCAGTTATTTTTTTCAAGTTCATCCATCAATAGTTCTTAACTGTAGCAAATTCTAATAATAAAACTCAGTATTATATTTAATGCATAATGGTTTTGTTTTTACTTGTTTTCTTCCATTAAATCAGTCTATATGAACACATAGAAGAAGCCTATCAGTGCATGCTGTATCTTTAATCTGTCTCTATTTAAATTACTCATATGTTGTAATAGATAAGTTTAATACCATTTTATTCAATCAGACTGATAATAAAATACATTTTCATGATGCAAGATTGTCTAATTATTGAGAAACTTAGTACATATGCACTTTGTCACATCTATAGAATGAACTAATGTGGTTTACAATTTAAATTAATATTTTAAAGTGGATCTCTACAAGACATTTCAGATCAAAGGCCACAGTGTTCTTCCAGGACATCAAAAGCTGTGAGTCCTTTCTTTGATTCTTAAGACAAAGTGTCAATTAATTTCCTTACCATTTGTATCCAGATCATGTACGATCTGCTTATTAGTGAGTTGATAATTTTTGTTTTATAACTTCACAGAAAGTGGAGAGGCTGCTGTTTTACCTCCTATACGCCATGCTTTGAAGAGTCCAAACAGTTGGAGACATATATGCCTTTCTAGTCACTATTAAATTTCTAAAAACTTTTGAAGTATGCTATAAATTTCCACCCCTCATAAATTAGATCCATTATTACCTAGCGAAAAGTTACTTGATCCACATAAAAAAGAGTAGTCTCAGGGATTATCCAAGAATTATCTTTCCATATGTTTTCTGATAGATAACATAAAGTGATGATATTGAAAGACTTATTTAAAATATTGTTGTTCATTGTTAAATGTATATAGGGTATGCTAATTTTAATAATTTAAGCAAATTTATATAGTGTGGACTACAATTGTAACCACCTAAGATGTTATAGAGCATATAGTGTGTATGTGACATTTTCAAATTTTATTTCATTTTATCCTATTTTTAGAAGACTTTATGACAATCTGTTATCAGATTAGTACTCAATTAGAAATAAGATTTTGAAAGTGTTTGTCCCCAAATGTTACAGATCTGTCTTCTATTTTACTTTTCTTATGCCTATTACTATATATTCCTTCCCTGTTATGTTTTATTTTTGATGTAATCATTATTCCCTTTTACTCCTCCTACAATATTTTTAGTACAAATTCTACATAATTTTTCTTAAATTGTTGGAATTTTAGAAACAGATTTTACTCTTTCTATACATCTCTATTTATATCTAAATACCTTAAAGATGACATCTTTAACATAAGTCTAAAAATAATCTTGATAAATTATATTTCCAAAATTCAATAATTTTTATTTCTTTCAATCATGCAAGGCAGACTGGACATTTTTGTTTTCTACCTGCTATCTTGATAGAGTAATGATAGTTCCATAAATAAATTCATAGAACTCTGTGTAAGTTGCAATAAATGATACTTCTATGATATTCCCCCCTCCACTTTTCTATAGTCATCTGAGATGACTGATTCTTAAAACAGGGGGTAAAAGAGAGTTTTCCTGAGTTTTTAATCATGCAAAATAATTCTGGATTTAGTGGTTTCTCAGGTAGTGATGAATTTTAGATAACAATTTTGTGAATATAGACCCTTTTAACTCTTGCTGATGGCTTACTTCAACTGAATAGTCTAGAAAACCCAATCTGTTATGAAAAATTATCATAGCAAAAGAGAAACCACACTACCAAAAATTTTTAGCCAAGAAACACAGTTTTCAAAGATTTTAAATAGATGATCTTAAGAATGACTCATAATTAGACATGTATTTTAATAGTACATTCAATCACCAAAGGCTTTTATTAGATAATTTAGATTTCACTTCATTTACAGAGTGACATTGACCTTCTTTTACTCATTTTATGAGTAAGAGCTGATGTATCAGTAGGTGGGCTAACTTACCTGAAAACAGTCTACTTCATAAATAGTGTTCTACAACATGCATATGAATGTCACATGGGTAAATAAAAAGAGTGTGTGTTTTCAGGAAGCAGGCACTGTTACATGATAAGGCTATCCTTCATTCCTTTCCTAGAGACACTCACTATGCTTTGCATCTTCTAGGGCATTTACATGCTTCTTAGTTTTGGTGAGTTGCATATGTGTTTACTTTTTTTTGGCTAGACACTATAAATATTGTTGGTTTTTAGACATACAACATATGTATTATTCTTGGGATTTATTCTGGAAAAAGGATAAGGAACTCAGGAAGGAAGTTTATCCTTTTATTCAGATTGCATTTAAGACACTTAAAAACAGTTTGTACTCTAATGACCATTTTTTTTAATTCAAACTCCTCTCCTCTCCCCTCCTTTGTCCTCCCCTCCCCTCTCCTCTCCTCTTTTCTCTTCTCCTCTTCTCTCCTCCTCTTTTCTCCATTCCTCTCCTCTTCCCTCCCCTCCCCTCTCTTCCCTTCAACTTCTCTTTTGAATTACAAATGTTTCTATATCATCTCCTGAGAACAGATGCTATTTCTGTGTACACTATACATAGTTTGCTCTAGTACTTTTCAATAGTGCTTTCTTTTACTAAAGCTATTTTTTCACATGTACTCACAAACAAATAATCTTCAAGTATTCCAAGTATCAGGGTCAGTATGCAGATGTACAGAAAGGTCTCCAGAACTTTGTTTAGTGGTATTCTCCTTTCTCCAGCTCTGTGAACAGTTTGCTCTGGCTAGTCAGTTCTGCTTCCTTGACACAGTTCTGTCTTCTCCTGGCTCTTCTTCATGAGCTCTGAGTTGGAGATATTATCAGGGCCATAATTCAAGACCTTCACAGAATTAATCTTGCTTGCATGCTATTTCACGATAGTTAGTTTGTTACCTGACTTTCAGTTTCTTCCAAACCACAATTTAGATTGTTTTCTTTGCTTTGACTTGTTTCAGACTGGTGGGTATATTATTTTCACTTTATCCCTTTTCTCTAGAAACATAAGTCTGTCTTTAAAACTTATATTACATATTTATTTCAACATTTTGAAAGTACATGCATTTATATAATTCAATTATTCACTTAATCTTTTTTTAATAATTTATTTTTTTATTTCTTCAAGTTACATCTCAATTACAATCCCCTTCCTACTCCCCCCTCCAATCCCACCCTTCCACCCTCTTCCCCCTCAACCCCCCCATCCTCTTCCCTTCTTCTTTTTTTTTTTTTTTTTTAGTTTAAGGTATTTATTTTTCCCCCCAACCAAATAATGGTTCTTTTTCTTATAACTATAAATACAATACAAAACAACAGAAATAAATAGGCCACGATTATAAGAGTTATATGGCTTAGCATACATTCCCAATGTCCAGGCCATATGTATTTGGCACCTGACTTTAACATTCTACTATCTAACCATCTCCATGAGTTTAAAATTCTATATCTAACTCAGCTTTCATACTAACTTGTCTCATAATTTTAAAAATATCTTCTTAGGTCCAGAACACCCTCTTGATTCCTAAACAACTCAAAATTTAACTATGAGACTCTAGCTATCTATTCTTCAACCACCTCAGAGACCTGAGAGGGATAAATATATCTGATTACATAGGAAGTGCAGGGCCTGCAGGTTCCAACACTAAAAAATGACATACCAGTGGCTGCCTGGACAGTTCCCATTTTCTCTCCATACATTACAGCATCAATCTTCAGCCATTTGGCCCCATTTCTCTGACAGACATTGGTTGTAGAGCAGGAATTATGAAGGACTTACCTACCCTGTCTTGGCAGAGCTAGGCTGTCGACTTATCTGCTTCCAAGTTTTGTCCTTTTTGGACAGAAGTCTGTCTACAGTTGAAGCAAGTGGTTTTTCTTGCCAAGAGAATGGCTTACCACCAATTCAATCATCTCCCACTGGAGATTCTTCGATGCTCATCTTCTACTTGGAGTAATATAGGGGGTGCTGTCAGGAGCTGACATGTCTCGATATCAAGAAATCTTAAGTTAAGAAAACATCTTTGAATGCCATATTCTGCAGATCTCTTGAGGTTTTTGAAGATGCCCTATCTATCTCTTATATTTAGATAAACAAATATTGCTTGTCTCTTAGCAACTTGATTTCTGAGTAGCTTAGAAAATAACTGTGATGTTACTTTAGATGTTTTCCTTCCTATTACTTAACTTTTTACTTGGCAAACTTATTTTTAATTATTTAGTAGAAGTAAGTAGTAGATTTATTGTGCTAATCATAAGAAAGATGCAATTTTTTACTATAGAAACAGTTCTATACATGAACAATGACATGTTTCTTGTTTGCTACTTTGAACATTAAAGCTAGTATTGATGAAAGACTAAACTGATTATAATAATATATATGTTGTTGTATATATATGTGTGTGTGTATATATATATATATATATATAATGTTTTTGTGGCCTCTGACAAAAATATTTTTGTGGCTATAAGAAAAAGACTTAGCATTACCTTTAGATAAACTTTCAGAATGAATCCACCCTTATAATAATGGAGCCACATATTGTTCCAGTGAAATAATCCCTGTTATACTTTGTAAATAAGACAGAATAATTTTGCAGAAATAGAGGAATACTTTTAAGTCTCTATGTCATGATACACTGTATTTATAAAGATAAACACAAATGTATGTTAATATCAGTATTATCCTTATAAATAACATGTCAGTTTGGTGCTGAAACTGATGTAAGGAATCAAGGTCTTTGATAAATATTAGGTTATTTTGGAGGGTGCTATATACTTATTGGCTTTTAAAGAAGGTATAACTCTTCTCATACAATTCTTTTAATCAAGAATCTTTTATTCACATAGTACTTCGGGATTACTAGATATAAAGGACATATCACAAGTATAAATTTATTTAACTAATTGCATGAATATTAAACACCTCCTAGTAAAGTAGGTCATGATTAAATATTGCTTGCATTTCCATTGAATCTATGTATTTATGATATATATGTATATACATAAGCATATTCATATAGTATGTGACAACAATTAAAGACAAAAGAGGCCATAAATTTGAAAGTCAGGAAGAATGTATATGGGAGGGTTTTGAGGTGGGAAAGTGAAGGGAAAGAAGAAATGATATGATTATATTATAATTTCAGAAGTAAAAAAATACCTTTTAAAAGATGGTTTAACACTTACGGCTAATAAGAAAGTTATCAGGGATCTGTTACATGAATGTTTTTTTGTTTTTTGGGTTTTTTTTTTTTTTTAGTATGAGCCACATGTGCTGAGTTTGACTGTTAATACTAACCTATCTGTGTTCTGTTCTCAGCACCTTCTTCATTAGGGCTGGATACAGGCAACTTTCACCCTGAGTAACCTCCAGTTAACATGGAGAATGGGCACCCCTACGGAAACCATGGCTCTGTTCCAGGGAATGGCATCTGAGTGTTTACTGGATGACTCCTCTTGTGGGTAGCTCCTGAGGAGAAGCTCCTATATGCTTTGCAAGGACTGGTGTGAAAGTCAACCAAACTTGGCTGACTTTCCTGGGACTGGCTATGGGATAAGCACCCCCCCCCCCGCAATAATGCTATGTATACTCTTGGCAGCTTTTCCTTTCACTTTGTCTATAACAAGTATAACAATGGCATAATGAAACTTAATGATTCTGAGGTGAATTTATTAAAAATGCAGGATGGGATTGAGAAGATGATTCCTGAAATACCTTAAGACCTAGAAAAGTTTTAAGAAAGACAAAATAGAAATCATACAATCTCTTGAAGCACATGATTATTGTCAGAAAAGCACATAGTATCCTCTGACTCAAAAAACAGAATGGATCAGAGAAGTTAGTGAATACACATAAACATGAGGACATTAGTTCAGAAACAAGGAAGTCACCTAAGTATGTACCAGAACCTTAGGCAGTCAGAAAAAAACAAAACCAAAACTAAACAACCAGCTCTTGTGCCAACAAGATTAAATCTCTTTATCTAGGCTGTGGTTGTGCAGGGCAGAAATATACAGTCAGAGTAGATGCAGATAAAGACTTGTAAAGTTCTTTGCACAGGCTGACAGCTAGGTGTTTGAGATACAGTGTGCTTACCACAATAACCATAGAGATGTGCTTAACTATGAATCCATAAGGTTAAATATATTTGCCTAGGGAAAATAAAGTGTATGAGCAGGAAACTTGTGGAAGAAAAAGTTCGGAGAATCATTATCTAGTTTCTTGGAACATATTTGAGGAAATAAAACTGAAATTGTATGCTTTGTGACTTTGACATGAAATAAATACAGAAAGGCTCAAGCTATTTGGGGCCATCTCCTTGAAAGCAAGTTGGTGGTCATTTCCGTTGTTATGCTGACATCACATCTTCATCCCTGGGGTGGCTGAACCCAGCGAGGCTGGACTCCAATACAACCCAACACTTCTTCACACTACATTCACAACAGTACTGTGAAGATGGCTGTGCCCATCTTCTCTGAGATCTTTTAAGATTGTTACACCACTAACTTTTCTTTCTGTAATTGATGTGGTAATGTTCTACCTAAAACCAATCATCAGCCATGATGGATGGGAACAGGTAGTAGCTGAGCTAGTAGAACATCCATATCCCCTTTTCTTACTTTTCTCATTGTTATCAATTTGTAAAAGAAAATATTTAAGATATACATGCTTAGAACATTGGCTCTCCACTGCAATTTTATAATATTCTATATGGTAAATTTAACAGGATTGTAAAGTGAATTATTGTTTTTATATTTCTGCATGTCTGAAAAAGAAACATTTAATACTCATGGTCAATAAAGCATAGTAATTGGTTTTAGGAGAAGCTTTGAAAATCAATATTCCTCAATGGTCCAATGCATGATTCAGCATCAGTGATAACAATGCAACCAATTCTACATAAATAACATTAGAAAACCATGGAAACACCAATTTCTGTTTCCTTTGCACTCAGAAGATAATTGGTTTATAAGTTTCTAGGTAGAAGGACATTTTTTGTTCTTTCTTAATATGAGTACATATTAGTTTGATACAAGGGCATTATTTACACTATCTCAATAATGAAATGTTGAAATAGATATATATTAAGAAAAGGAAAGGGAAAATCATATAATTATATTATCACTTCAGAAAGTTAAATAAAAGAGTGCTACAAAATTAATAAAGAATATGTGAGTGGCTAGGGAAACCATTTCATATATATTCAGCCTTAAAAAAAAAAGAATGAAAGTCTTTTATCCATAAAAGCACTCCATTATGTCAAGACATACATATCTCAAACAGCTGGGACATTATAAGAATTGGTGGAGTCACAGGCATTTCTAGCTGAGAAAGGCATATTTGATGATAGAATAATAGACACAGATATGTTAACAGGAAGACATAAGTTTCTCAAAATCCATATAATAATTGAATGAGGTGCTGTAAAATGTGGAGAATAGATGGCACAACAGGTATTAATATTTGTAGTAGGCAGATGATTAGTGCCTTAAAAGTCCTAAATATCTAAATCTTTAATGCTAAAAGTATGTTTAAAATACAAAGAATATTAAAATGCAAATAGAAAACATGAGAACAATAAAATACTGATGTTATATCTTAGGGATATTAATACTAAGCATGAAGAGCTGGATCAGCATTTAAAAGTCCATTTGGCTAATGTATCTTTACATTAGAACTAATTAGAAGAATAATTATGCCATCAAATAAACCAATGAAGGAAGCCATAGGGCTAGATTCAAGAAGACTTCAAGAAGTGAAATCTTAAGAGGAACCGTATTGTGGAGAAAGAAGAATAATTTTCTTTGGAGACATTAGTGTTGAGATATGTGATGAATTATTCTGAAAAGACAAAAGTATTAAGCTTTTAAATGAAAATTTGTACTTTCAAGTATAACGTAAATTAAGGTCAACTTTAGTAGTTAGCAATTTGCCTTTCCCTAAGCAATTATTCTCCTCATCTGAGTTTTCAAATTTGTTTTCCATAAGAAGTTAGGTGTTTTTTTTTTTAAATCTTCTATTTTAATGAGTCCTTGCATCTTGTCTTTTTAAAAATATTTATGTCTCTTTTTGAGCTTGATCATATTTGTCAGTGACTTGACCATTTTATTTTTTAGAGACTAGGGTTTATGAAAATGTATTAATTAAATTACTATATCATAATTTATGCCTTATATTTATTTTTCCTTCATTATTTTAAATTATTCTTTGTCTTTTTATTATAAATATTGACCTAGAGAGGATTCAGTCATTTTATTCTTCATTTTTGTTGATTAAAGTGTTTATTATAATAGATCAACTTCTTTTCTCCTCTTTTCTTGCATTATATAAATTCCCAGATGTGCAGTTTATATTTAAGTCATCCTCATACATCAATTCCTGTTTTCTTTTCACTCAGAAGATAATTGGTTTATAAGTTTCTAGGTAGAAGGACATTTTTGTTCTTTCTTAATATGAGTAAATTTTAGTTGTATATTAGTTTGATGCAAGGGCATTATTTACACTATCTCAGTAATGAAATGTTGAAATATATATATTGAGAAAAGGAAAGGGAAAATCATATAATTATATTATCACTTCAGAAAGTTAAATAAAAGAGTGTGCTACAAAATTAATAAAGAATATGTGAGTGGCTAAGGAAACCATTTCATATATATTCAGCCTTAAAAAAGGAATGAAAGTCTTTTATCTATAAAACACGCCTGAAAGTGCCAGACACTATGCTAAGTGAAATTAATCAGGCACAGAAAAACACATAGTACCAGTCTCATTTGTGTGTGGAATTTACAAAGTCAAACACAAAAAATAAGAATAGTAGTAACAGGCATTCACAGAACTAAAGATGAAAAGAATATCCTGAGGTTTCAGACGAAGCATGTCAGTTAGATAGGGAAACAAGTCCTACTGATATGTTTCACAAAGTACCCTCTGTAGTTACCAACAAGATACTGTGCACTTGAAAACTGCTAAGACGGTTTTCCATGTTCCTACATATAAACTTGATATGTAAGTTGATGGGTTTGTTTACTGGCTTGGCTTATAATTGTACTTTTTCTAGACTATAAATATGCATTATTTTCTTGTAATTTAAGAAACAAGATTAGGAACTGGAAAGATGGTTTGGCGGGTAAAATCAGTAAGTGGGCCAGGATGATGACCTGATATTTAGAAGCAGAGAATCCACACAAAGTGAAAGGAGAGAATTGACTCACCAAAGCTATCCTGTGTACTCCATAGGTGTACTATTGTGTGCACTCACACTCACACCCACATCCACACATACTACTAATAAACAAATACATCACATTAAAAAATCTTAAAAAGAAAGTAGCCAGGTAAAGGTGATGCATACCTTCAATCCCAGAACTCAGAAGGCGGAGGCATGCAGATCTCTGCAAGTTGGAGGCCCCCTGGTCTACACAGGGCACACCTGGACAACCAAAGTTACAAAGAGAAACACTGTCTCAAAAAAAACCAATAAAAAATTAAAAAACTCTTTGAAACAATTTGTGAATGATCTGAGAAACTACCATAATTTTGTGTGTAATTATGGTATGTGGGCATAGACTTGTATGCTTATGTTTCAGGCTGATGCGTTTGGATCAAGGAAGAATTGTCAATACAGCTAGATCAACACTGGGAGTAGCATCCAAGCCCAGCCCAACCTATCTCTTCAAACTAGACTTTTAGGGCCTATGAAATATCTGCATGGGTGATAGATTACTCAATGGATACTTGGAATAGCATTGAACATTATGCCTTTTCCCAGTTCTTATATTGGAAAGAGGTTTGTATTTTAGTCTTAAAAGGATGGAGAATGCCTTCCACCTTTGGAGAAGTGATATGAAAGACCCATCTTCTTATTCCAATTCTTTGGAAATACAAATACATCTCTGTGAGCTGGATATGTATTATATCATAGTACATAGGTGTCTGAGGACTGAGGTTTTTCCCTCTGACATGTCAGTGTCAAGGGATATTATATTAGAATCTTCCCAGGAAGTTAACTTAGGGTCGTGGTCCAGGTGTAACCATTGATCCTGTCAGACAGATGGAAGATTCATTTCTCTGTTTCTGAATAAGTAACTAGACAACTGTTCACATCTGTGATTCTCATAATGTGTAAAAAAAAAAAGAGAGAGATTCTAAGGAAAGTGAAGATAATCCTTTTCCTTTATGTGTTACAAATTTCTGCACTTGAGTGGGCCATAAAATTTTACAGAAACCTGAAGAATCTCCTCAGTAGGGACATTCTCTTTCTGCAGTGGGCTAGTGCATTAGGCTTTGCCATGGCCTACATAAAGCGTTAATTAATTAGGGGTAGTGTCCCCATGCAATCAAAATTTCTTTTTTCAAAGTCATAGTGAAAAATTCATTTAGTAGAATACTTATTTCCAGCCTCTTTGCAAGACATTTTTTATCACATTAATGAATAAATTGACATTCCCTTGACTGCACTATTTTCTTGTAGTTTGGTCAGAATAAATGAGACCAATGGAAAAATGTGCTTTTGTGATACTCTGGTTAAATCTAGCCTCTGCAACTGGGTCTTAAAATTCAACTCTTGGTACTTTTCCTTCCAATGTATGACTTTATGAAGTTTGACTGACAATGTATCAGATCCTCCCAACCTCTGAAACATTTATTGTTGCAGGAAGGCCTAATACATTGGTTCTCAGAAGATGATTTCAGTGCTCAGAGATTTGGTTACCACCCTTTCTGAGGCACTCTCTGATTGGTTAATAAAAGTTGCTGATAGCCAACTAGCTGGGCAGAAAGAGTATTGGAAGGTGGGACTTCCTGGGATGAAGAAAGGAACCCTGGGTTTTACATAGAGGAAACTCTCTTTCCTGTAGGACTTGGAAGCAGCAGCATGTCTTGATGTGAGCTCTGAAGGTTTAGCAAGCCATGTGGTTGGTTGGGATTAGGTTGTAGGGTTCCAGTTGAGAGTCCCCCCCCCCCCCCGCACTAAGGCCTAAGTGTTGAAACATTAAAAGGTCTTGCTGCATTTAATTATTGGGAAAAAGGCCCCTGCAGGTTTCAGGCCTCCAACTAAAGTGAGTCAGTCCAGCCAGTCCTTCAGGTTCATCAAGCCTGCAGGTCTCCCATCACAGGCAGATAGCTAAGGCAGGCCTACAGGCTTCTTTCTACAGGCCTCCAACTTAGGCAAGCCAGGCCTGCCGGCCTTCCTCCAAGCCCTGATGGCTCCCTTGCCAGGCCTATAGGCCTCCAGCTAAGTAAAGTTAGGCCAACTGGCCTCCTGCACAGCCATGCTGGCCTAGTATAACAATTTATAGTTATTAATAAATATCATTGTTAAAAAGGCAGCAACTTTTCTTAATGCATTTTGGTTTGGTTCCCCTTCCTTTGACTAGGAAACTTCCTTTTGCCTGAATCTTCTCAGAATGTAAGCATGGATTCTAATTGCCATGATTAGGTTCCATTTGTAGAAAAATGGCTAATTAAATTATTTACCAGTATTTAAATTATATTTAATTGGTCAGTGGTGTTGATCCTTAACCCAACATTATAAATGAACACACAGAGACACTTGATGGATTTTAACAAGCCTTATCCTGAATTGAGCAATCTTGGCCCATCTAAGCTAGCTCATTCTATTCCCCAAATAAAACCCCAATATATACATACATTCCCTGGGCTAATATTCTCCGTGCTATGCCATTGTTCCAGGCCACATGGAATGGGATTCTTTTCTCAAACCCATGGCATATGCTCTCCTTCCTGCTCTGACTTCTTCCTCTCTTCTTCCTGTAAATCTTTCCTGTCTGCCCCAGAAGCCCTTGATCCTTTGCCCCACCTACCTTTCTCTCTGCTCAATCACAGACTTTGGCATTTTATTAAAGCCAATCAGAGACAATGATTAGAACCAAAGTAAAATAGATTTGCTTGATGTACTGCTTGCTGTACATCAAGCAATTAACCTTCTGGGAGTAGGTTGATTAACATTTAGAATTCTTAACACCATCCTGTCAATTTCTTTTTCTTTTTGTAATAGTCTAAAACTTTCAGAATGGGTAGAATTTTCTGTATTATAACTATCTTCTTGATTTTTGTGATTCTGTTCTCTAGTCTTGGAAAGGTTCTGGATATGGATAGCTTAGGTCAGCCAAGCAAAGACATTTTAAAGAGATCTGCTCTATATATTTTTACTCCAACTAAAGGGGCACATTTCTCCTGTCACAGAAACCACTTCACCAAGGTCCAGATTTTGTGGTGCATGGCAACTGCTCAGAGCGGCCACCACAGACTTCTAGGGCTGTATTGTCCACACAGATACCTACCGAGACACATCAGACTTTTTTTCTGCATCACCTCTCTGGATTGTGTCTTTACTAGTTTTATTAACAACTAACAACATGTAGAATGAATACATGGTTTTCTGGGCATGAACACTGACCCCAGTCATTGTAAGTGCAAGTGTGTGTCCATCTAGTGCAAGGTGAACAGGTTGTGTACATGGCTTCTAAGTCCACACATCTAACACTACAATGTAGCATGGTATGTACTAAAACATAAAAACTTAATACAAGATGGGAGGAAATCCTAGGAACATGACGTGTATTTAAAGATAACTCTCAAAAGCAGGGTTCATTATTGTATTTATTCCACCCCACAAATTATTCATCACTATTATAGGTACCAAATATACCCATCTTCTGTGGTCTTTCTACCAAAAAAAAAAGGAGAAAAAACCTTAATGACAAAGAAAACAGTAGAAAAGAAGTCAACAGTGCAGAAAAGATAAGCAATGATTATGAACTCAATTTCTTCTATTTATATTCTTTATCTTTGTATGAGAATAAACATGAAAAGTCCAAATTAAATTTTCCTGTTTTCTTCACATTCAACCTAACCAGCCTGGGTGTATGTGAACATGGTTCTGAATATCTTCATTTTTCTTATAGGTTTTCCTTCATTGGTATACAAAATGCATTAAATAGTGTTAAGTATGTGAGCTACAAGGTTAATAAATAAATTAAATATTAAAAATTCCTGTCAATTTTAATATGAGTGACACTTCTAGGTTTTGCCTTTTCTAAACTTTTTAAAGTGAAATGAAACACAGTTAAAGGGGAAATTCCTGTATTAAAAGGCTAAATGAAGAGAGTAAAATAATATCTTTGACAAATTGGACACTAAATTTTTTTGTAATTATTATTATTCGTGTAAATTTTCAGTTAAGCCTAGTTGTTTATATTTAAATGTTTTTTGACTGATAAATACGTATTATTATAGAAAATATTTAAGTTCAGAACTTTAGACTTATCAAGATAGGATAGATGACTTTTTCTTTTTCTTCAAGATTACCTGATACAAATAGGCTAAACATTAGGTATATAACTTTTATATATGATTTTCCTGATTGTTTCATATTGGTTCTTACTGGAAAAAACCCAGCTTTTTTATTAGACAAAAAGAGGGAATTGATGTCGTGATCTGTCATGTATTCTAAATGTTAATTAATTGGTCCCAGAGGCCAATTGCTTGCTGTCTGTTACTTTACTTGCTAACCATTATCTCTGATTGGTTGAATAAATGCTGAGGCCTGAGATTGGGCAAAGATAATGGGAGGTGGGACTAAAGTGGGTGGGCTTTTGAAGCAGAGAGGTTGATAGGAAAAAGAAGAAGCCAAGGGAGGAAGGAGGAGACACACTATGGGGTAAATGGACAAAGGTCATTCAACCTGGCCTGAAACATCAGCATATCATGGAGAATAACAGCCCAAAGGGACATATGCATATTTGGGGTTTTAGTTGGGGAATAGAATCATAAGCTACTGTGGATGGGCCAGGATTTTATCAAGCCTGGCTAAGGCTTGATAAAATCCATCAGGTATCTGAGAGATTATTTATAGTGGTGGGTTAAGAAATAACACCGTTGACTAAATAACTATAATATAAATACTGGTAAATAATTTAATTATTTACTTCTACAACTTTACCCACTTATGTTAATCTATAATTCCCCAATTATACATTTTCAGAGATTTCCTATATAAAAAAAAATCTCAGATATTTTCACTACCAAACTAGGTTCTTCATACCTAACAAACTAGACCCAGTCCAATGTAGTTTACTATCTCTATAATCATATCCCCACCTCTATACATGGTATGTACAGCTTACTTATAGAATTTTGAATATACTTGAATTAAATTATCATCATGATACTTGTTGAATTGTTCTTCATGTATAATTTTATGAAAATGTTTTTCCTAAAAGTAGCTGATAGTTAAAATATATAGTACCTTTAGGAAGTGATTGAAATCGTGCTATTTAAAAAAGCCTTCTTCTGTTCTCAGAATTCATTTTGCTATTTATTTTTTGTGATGTTATAAAAACTTTTATAGCATATATTAGTCTTTCTGTATTTGAAATACTCATATACTTGTAATTTTATTTAAGTGTTAGAAAAAAACATTTGACATTTCTTTTGTATCTTTGAAACCCTGTCATAAAGAGGTGTTTGTAATTACTCTTAAAGTACATATGTATACTATCTTGATGAGTCTAAGGTTCTGAACCTAAATATTTTCTATCATAATCTGTATTTATCAGTCTAAAAACATTTAAATACAAACAACTAGGCTTAACTGAAAATTTACATCTATTATAATTTCAACTCCACCAAAGACTTAAGAAGGGATAAAGTTATTTTTTGAGTGAGTGGGCAGTACAGGAGAGCAGCTTTCAGAATGGAAAAATGACAGTTGTTTTCCTAGACAGTCCCAAATACCTCTCAATATTGTTGGAGCATCATAAGTTAACTCTAAAAGAACACATCTTTGTGGTGCAGCGAATCTATTTGGAGCTTAGTTCAGTCCTAATGAAGAAATAATGAAGTCCTCAATTAGGGAAAGTAACAGTAGCTAGGAAGCAGAATGTGAGTTTGAAATGCAAATATTTTATATAAACACTTAAAATAAGTGCTTTCTTGTTCAAGATTAGAATCCAAGTTTAAATTTTAATAAGCAAAATCTGGTATTTCTGTATCTGGTTATTTCCTTCTGATTTTATGCTATTAACTACAAAAATTTCAATTACCATAGCTGTTCCTCTCTTCAAGCTGTCCTAAATGCTTCTTGGATATAAAAAGAGGTAGAGAAATTGAGTGAGTCAAGAAGATAATGAACTAGTAAAGTCATTATTCTATACTCCCAGCTGCATGTGGGATGTAGTTGGAATCTGAAATATCCCCATAAAAGTCATGCACAAAACTGTTGGTCTTTAGTTGACTGCACAGCAGGGATATGGCCTAAATGTCAGGAGGTGTGGTTTAGTGGACCTACTTTAGGCCATTGAGAGGGTGACTATGAACAAGACAATGGGTCCCTAGTCCTGTAGTTTCTCCTTTCCAGTGCACCAGGCAAATACTTGTTCTTTTCCAGTCACTCTGCTCATGATTTGCTATCTTGCCACAAGTTTTAATGCAAAAGAAGAAACAAATCATATACTGAATCCTGAGATCTGTGAGCCTAAATATTTCTTTCGTTATGAATCCATTGTCATTATTGTCTTTCCTAAGCTGACCAAAAATATGCATCTGGAGCTTTTAATAAAAATATTAGAAGCTTTCAAATGGCTAAATGCTGCCACAAAATGGAACTGCTTTAACTATATTGGAAAAATATTTTCCATCTTTTAGTTCAAGAGAATTTAAGTATAACCAATATGTTATATTGGATAACATTTATTATAAGTATGGTTTTTAAAATAGTATTTTTCCTCACTGGTCTCTGTAAAAATAGAAACTTTGAAAGCTGACTGTCTTACACATTGTTCTAGTCCTAGTTCCTGAAGCAGTGTGTAAGCAGATTATTTTCAGTGGATGATTCTAAGTTGATGAGTAACCAAGAGCTCTTTACAATTGTCACATCCATGAAATTCTGTCATTTGAACACTAGTAAAGTTATAAGCATTTAGCCAGTGATTGTGTCATCAGGAATGGGACAAAGAGAAAAAAATAGAAGTCTCACAGTGAGTAACAATTAAAGGAAGGCTCTACAGAAAAACAGGGCCAAACTGATATGCATGTTTGGAGATGGGAGAAGGATTAAAGGATAAACTCTTATGATGGGGAATCTGGTAATTGTACAATCAGCAGAGCAAGGGGCATGCTGGTAAAGAAATTCTGCTACAGTCTTAAATCTGAAAGCAATATAGAGGTGGACTTCCTTATTAATCCTGGCTTTATTTTTCCTTTAAAGGGCTCCAGCTCAAGACAAGGCTTTCAAACGGGAAACAACCTGCTCCACACACAGTCTATTTATTGAAGTATTAATCACATTGTAGCATACATTCCCAATAGCATGTGGAAGGTTGACCAAACAGCAGGGCAGCATGCACTAGCTAAGTTTCTGTACCCAAACCAATATCACCAGCATCCTTATGACAAGGTATTCTCTTTTTCTTTCTTCCACTGCTTAAGAAGTCTAGTGAAATGATATGTACAAGGTGAGTACGATCGGAATGCATTAGCACAGCAATGTTGATTCTCAAAACTGTGAGAGATCCAGGCATTTGTGTGTGTGCCTGTGATGCTCAAAAATAACTGATAATTCTCTCAATATATATTAGTGAAACTACAGCATGGTGAAAAGCCTGTAATTAAATTCTGATGAAGCTCTGTTTGTTTTCTGAGTACAGCCTCATTGGCAGTGTTTGAATTTCGCTTTATTATAATTCAACCGTTCCTCGCCTCCATTTTTCTTAATGTTCTTGCCTGTATTTTCACAATGAGAGCTGCTTTGCTCTACTTGTTGAACTCCGGGGCAGTTTTAAATATGATAGCTTTTCGGTGTGCTTTTCTATAGTTATTAGCATAAAATTAAATGACAAGTCAGCTGAAGGGAAAATGTTGAAGAGCATCGTTTACAGTTCAAATGTAATACTTAAAAGTATAACATTTCAACTAAAACTTCACCTCCAAGGTTAGAAATAATATGAGATTATTATAGTACTTCTCGCTAAGGGAAGTGGTTCTTTGATGATCTGGAAGTTCATCCTTTATCTAGCCACAAGCATCTTTGTACTTCTCTACAATTAAATGAAACATATAAAGACAAAAGTATGGCATTAATTGCTACAGGCTGTTACGTTACCCTTCCTCCTTCCTCTGGATCAACATTAAGCTCTGGAACCTATCATTTCTTTATCAAGAACATGATTAGCTTCACAGCATGCTCATATTGTTAAGGCAACTAAATGGACTCTGACCATTTCAAAAACTGTCACCCTTCAAAAACAGCAGCTGTCTTTTCTGTGAAGAGTCTCAGTTTTATCCACAGCCTTTCTTTGCTTAGAGTTCCAGCACTTTACAATCTCTAAGAAGGTTTAGTCTGGTTAAATTCTGAAGTATTCAGCCAATGCATTTTACATGCTATTCTCCAAATGACAATGAGGACTGTCCCAGTGAGTGTGTTTGATGTGAAAAGGAGCAAGTGATTGTGAATAAGTTTTACTTTTTATTTACAAACTCCTCATCAGATATGATTACATGTGTCTAGAGACAAAAACAAACAAACAGAAAAACAAAAAAAAAATTGAAAAGAATTGATACTCAACTTCTTTTTTATTTTGATGAAATAGAGATAGAGTAAGGAAATCTGCCCCCAAAGGATTTATAAATACAAAATAAGGCCACCTGTGAGAATTGCTTATCATTACAAGTGGTTTATAGAGATCGGGCTGAAAATTCATTCCATCTCAGTCAAGAATAATATTGCTACTATATTGGATGAATCCAAGGTTTGAGGTAACATGAGGCAGGGTTTTTCAACTCTGGGTCAATGATGTGATTCTCTTTAAAAGTCTTAGATTAAATATATATATATATATATATATATATATATATCCCAGAGTGAAATTCTCTTTTCTGTATATGGACTTCCCCCTGAGAAATTTTTTAATAAAAATAAGTAAAAATAAAGCATTAGCAAGAAAATTTTAAAACTTGTGTTTAAATCTCTCTCAAATTGGCTCTTGCACTCAATCTTCTCCTTTTTTGTTAAATTAGAATCTTAAATACTGAAGCTAAAATAATTTTTGAGACTATTTTATCAATAAATACCAGGAGAATTTTACCAGGAAATTATGCTTTCTTTGTGAGATTTACAAATGATTACTTAGACTACACCAAAGTGTTTGTCCAGTATCAAATAATCAGTACAGAAACATACACTTATGTAACATTATACAGTCAGAACAGTTTATATTTAAAAATGTATATATGTATATACTTATATTTGTGTGTGTGTGTATGTGTATATCTTTGTATGCATATATGGTTACAATAGTAGTAAGTGAACAAGAGAGGTCATAAATTTCAAGGAGAGTGGGAGTGTTATATAGGAGGGTTTAAAGGGAAGAAAGAGAAGGGGGAAATGTAGTTAAATTATATTCTAAAAAAAACTATGTTTCTTATATATCTAAAACAAAAAAATAATGTTTTTTTAATAGTACTGTAGTATCTGTTTCAATTCTCCTAATTTCTTAGTGCTTTGTCTTAGTCACTTTGTATTGCTGTGATACTGTGATCAAGGTGACTCTTATAAAAGAAAGCATTTAACTAAGGAGTTGCTTACAGTTTCAGAAGTTTAGTTCATTATTATCACGACTAGGAGTATAGTGGACATGGTTCTGGAGAAGTAGTTGAGAGCTGATTCATAGACAGAGAAAGAGAGAGACAGGGGACCTAGAGAGGGCGATTGAAACCTCAGTCCCATCCCAAGTGACATGGCTTCCTTCAATAAGGCCCACACTACGCCAATAAGGGCACATGTGCTAATCTTTTTCAAATACTGCCACTCCCTGATGGACTAAGCATTCATATATATAAGTCTGTGATATCCTTCTTATTCAAACCACCACATGCATACTCACTTTCTCATGTATGATTTCATTGTAATCTTCTTGTCTCTAGGCCTGTATCATTAGAAATGTCTTAAGAACTAGGGCAGTCAACACCTTTTCCTCTGTTTATTCCAGATCATAAATGTTGGTGTCACTCCTGTTATTGAAAACACTAAAGGGCTAAAACACCTCTTTAACTTTTAAATGTCCTCATTAACTCCTCCGAATACCTAATGACCTTTATCAAGAGCAGAAATCTTTAATTTCTTTTTGCCTGAATCCTTCCTTGGCATTTAAGCTTAGTTTTTCATTCATGTTCTTACAAACAACCTTTGTGTTCATGACACTATTCCTTTCTTTTACTTTGTTGAGACAAGGCTTTAGGAAGTCCAACCTGGCCTGGAAATCACACGTACCCAACAGTGAACTTGAGCGGTTGATTCTCTGCCTCCAGGTCCCAAGTTGCAAATTAATTACTGCAGTCAATATCCTTGTTGCCTAAGTTAGAGGTAGCTTTAATATTGTTAACTGTTTTTCATTTGCACGTGTGTGTGTGTCTGCAGGTGTGCCATCCTATTCAGAACTCATAGTTATGCCAATCTTGGTCTTTTTAGTTGATGATCCATTTCTGTTTCCTTCATTACGATCAAAGTAGAGCAGTGCTTTCTTTTTTGCTAAGTAATTCCTGCTGTGAAATAATTTTGAAATGTCTTAAAACACACAGGCTAGTGAAAAATGACATCTTTTGAACAACATACACTTCCAAAGCCCTTTTCAGGTGTTGGCCAAGATCAAAAGCCACATTTTCTTCTCTCCAAATTTTCCATCTTTGACTATGTGTATGAAAGAATATCTCATTTATAAGATGTACTCAGAAAAAACAAATTTTGAGGAATATTTTGAGGTTTATCTTTGAAGTCAAGGGAAGAGGAAAAATAATGAGTAATAAAACAAAGATGAGATTCTTTAAAGAATATATGATAAACACAACACAGTTCTGCAGAGACTGAAAAGTAGAGAGGCAGAAGAAACATCAGAATTTGTCACAGATCACGGATCATAGTGCGACTTCAGGAAAGCTAGAAAAAATATGTTTTTTTGAGGAAAGAATCATGTGAGAACAAGACTGCAGGTTGATGGCTGAGATGAAGTCATCTCAGGCTCTCCAAATTGTCAAAATGTCAACAAGACTACTGATATAAACACAGCTCTCACTTCAAAGGAAATAAGAGATAGTCTATTCTGAACTACATATAAGTAACCATTCCTTAGGAACACAGACTTACGCTACACCAAATTACATGGTCCAATGTAGAAGTGGATTCCCCATGTGTTTATAGCTATAGAACAAAAATGAACTCATAAATCAAAGCATTTACCAAATATATTGGTAGAGACCCAGAAAGATGGATTCATCAAAACAATAAGAGAGACCTCTGCTAGGGTGCTCAGATGCCATCTGATAATATTCTGAACTTTAGGGTTGGTGAAAGCTAGTGGTATTCTAAGAGTATGTTCTGAAGGGTTTTTCTTGTAGCCAAAGTGATGTTTTATCAGAATCAGATATGTGCAATGATTGGCTCTTAAGTGGACAATGATTTTAACTTTCAACACCCTGGACAAGCAGCAGAGGTACCTATTAAACATATCAAAGCCAATCTGACCTCCATGTTCTCATAGCATCTCCCAGTCCATATTACTGGGTATGGCTAGCATACCCCATCCTCTACCCTGAACTCTCCAGCCCAGTACTGGGCTGCCCTTCCCCAGGAGGCTCTTCACTATATAATACAAAAATTTTGGTTACCTACCCCTACTTTGGTAAATTTGACTTCCTGGATGCTGTACTTGGTTCCCCTCTCTCCCTTCCTATCCTCCTCTCCCCACATGGTTCAGTATTATGACCACTCTGGACTCTCCCAGATATGTCTGCCTCTGGCTATGTTCTCCCACATATCTATGGTAAATCTTCTCTTCCACCATACCTAGGAGCAGTTATGTCTTTCCTTTCCTCTTTACCTCCTTTTTTTTTTTTTTCATTCAAAGGGGACAGCCCAAGTTGACTTGGCTCTGAATCTATTGCATTCTAGTTCTCCAAAATCTGGCAATTGTAGAGAGTTAATAAGCTACATGGATTCTTCAACATATTTTTTTTCTGGGAAGCTAGATTCAGTGAAATATATGATTACAGTAGAAATCATATGGTCAGTATTATTTAGATTAGTTCCTAAAAGTCTTACTTTTACAGTAGATGAAATTTTATTAATTATTGGTAGAAACAAGAGCCTAGACTTGAGAAAAAGCAGGTATATACATTTTTGTGACTCCTTTTCTCATTTCTTAAAAGGGGGTGGGGGCATTTTAAGATTTTTTCCAAATCACTTTCCAGTGGTGAAATGGGAGCAAGAATATTTTCTTATTCTAAGCACCCTGTGCTGTTGCAAACCTTGGAGAGTTGATTTATCAGGGACTCTGGCCTATACAGCACCTTTGAGTATAAGCTCCATTTGAATGTTTTCATAGTTGAGGTTTTCCTTAAATTTTTCATGTACGTTTGGCCACAGCATTTGTAGGAAAAAGAAATAGCCATAGCATCATAGCTTTTTCTGATTTCATTCCCACTAAAAATTTCAATAACCTTAGTTGAGTTAAAATATAGGTCTTTCTAAGCTTTGAACTTGGAGGTTGTCCTATACAGTTTGCCTAGTACATTTTTATCTCTTCCTATTATACATGATTCTATTAAAAGTGTTTCTATAATTTTCTCTTTTCTTAAAGTAGTTTTTCTTCTACCTTATTTTTTAAAGTAATCTGCTATATCTCTTCTATGAACAAAATTAATATATTATCTTTCAATTTAGCTACAGGAAGAGTCTTAGGACATTCTGTGACAGCATATTACAAGAATGATCTCTGAACCAGTTGCTAATATTGTCTTCTGAAGTCTCTTGATCTGGGCCTCTGAAAACCACATAGCTCTTGGGACTACTGTCTTCTACATTCCTATTAGGATAACCCATTGATTTCTGCTTATAGTGTTCCACTGACTTTCTAGTCCAATGTCTAAAAGTCTTCCATATCTCCCTCTCAAACAATCAAACAAACAAACAAACAAACAAACAAACACCAAAACAAAACAAAGAAAACATCAGCATGGTCAGACCTGTCACAGCCCTGACATGGGCTCTCTTAGCCTATTCCTTGGTACTAACTTTTCTATTAGTTGCTTTTCTATTGATATGACAAACAACATGACCAAGACTACTTTTGAAAGAAAGTGTTTAATTTGGCTTACTGTTGCAGAGAGTTCTACTCTGGAATCTATTCTGTGATTCTGTGATAGAATAAGAAACAGCTAAGAACTCACATCTTGATCCATAAGCAGGAGGCAGACAGAGGCACACTGTAAATTGCATGAGACTTTTGAAATCTTAAACCCTGCCCTCAGTGACAGGCCTCCTCCAAAAAGTCACCTTTCCTAATCCTTCCAAAACAATTCTAACAACTAAGGATCAAGTATTCAAACATATGAACCCATGGGACCTATTCCCTTTCAAATAATCTCCGGAGTAATTATATTACATAGGTGTTGAATTTCAGACATTTTTTATTTTAACTTTGGATATCTTAGCTGGTTATTGAAATAAAGAAAGTGCGCCTTTGACATAAGAATCATATGAAGGACAATACAAGAGTAACTAATCCACATGTTGAATTAATAAATATTTTAGGTTGACTTTTAAAATTTGTGAAAAACATGAGGCTTTTCAGTATTTTGGAATCATATTCTCTGTAAATTCCTATTGTTCTCTGGTAAAGAAGTAAAACATTACTGAATGCTTTTTATAAAGATATTAAAAAGACCTATTACTGACCAATTGACTATATTTAGTTTAAAAAGATATATATATATGTATATATATATATATGTATGTATGTACTTCAAAATGTTCAGAGATATAAGCACTGAATGGTGAGGGTCATGACCTATTTATGCCTCAGACAATCCTGTTACATTTGCCTCATTTAAGTGGGTATTATCATGGTATTTAAAGATGTATAAACCCCATTTTGACCAATTTTATGGATTAATTTCTATTACAGTGCCATCTCTATAAGAAATGAACTGTATTAATAAGGGTTCTGTAGGGGAATAGAAGTTGTAGAATGAATATATTCATATATAGGAGGAATTTATTGGAGTGACTTGCAGACTGTGGTCCAGCTAATCTAACAATGGCTATCCACTGACAGAAAGTCTAACAATACTATAGTTGCTCAGTCAATGAGGCTGGTTGTCTCAGCTAGTCTTCAGTATACACTGGAATCCCAAAGAAATAAGGTCCAATACCAGTAAACTAATGGACTTGCCAGTGAGAGTGAGGGCAAGCAGGTAAAGAGAAAGTGTTTCCTTCTTCAATATCCTTCATATAGCCTGCCACCAGAAGCTATGGCCAGATTTAAGGTAGATTTTCCTACAACAAAAGACCTGGACCTAACGTGAGAGAATTTTTCCACTTCAAGTGACTTCACCCACACAAAATAATTTCTTACAGGTGTTCCCAGACACTTGGGTTTTAGTTAGTTCCAAATGTAGTTAAGTTGACAACCAAAAATATTCATCATGCAGAGATATTTTTTTCTGTTGTTACAGATACAGAATTTATTGAATAATAAATTCACAACCTAAATAACTCATGTTGGCTAATAATAGTTCTGATTTCACTTAAAACTTGGTTGTTGATAAATAAGTTCTTTTATTCTAATCTTAAACACTAATATTAAGACTCAAATTATATACTACATATATCTATCTATAACTATTTTATATCCTTTCTTTCTCAATTTCTCTCTTTCTCTCTCTCTCTCTCTCTGTGTGTGTGCGTGTGTGTGTGCGTGTGTGTGTGTGTGTGCGTGCGTGTGTGTGTGTGCGTGCATGTGTGTGTGTGTGCGTGTGTGTGTGCGTGTGCGTGTGTGTGTGTGCGTGTGTGTGTGTGCGCGTGTGTGTGTGCGTGCGTGCGTGCGTGTGTGTGTGCGTGTGTGTGTGTGTGTGTGTGTGTGTGTGTGTGTGTGCGTGTGTACCAAAGCATGAGTACACTGTAAGAATTTGATAATGAAAACAGCAGAATAACTACTACAGGCAAAAACACTGAAGTGTTATTCTGTAGAGATACAGGTTTAAAGAGAGCCTCAGGCTTGATTGAACTACAGAGAAGATGTATAGGATTGTGGTACCCACATGGTGATCAGGTAACTAGACAGCAATTCTAGTCATCAGCATCATTAGTGGTGACCGAGCTGAGTTGAAACCAGTCTATATGAAATGTGACCAGCTGCCTCTCATATTGCCATTCCTTCTTTGCCATGATGAACTGTGTCATCAAACTATGAACAAAAATACACCCTTCCTCCATTAAATTTCTTTGGTCAGGTATTTTGTCATAAAAATGAACAATGTAAAAAAGGCAAAATTTGATATTGAGATTAGGACTATTGTGATAAATCTGATCTTGTGGTTCTTAATGTCCTTGTAAACGATCTACTGGAGGAATCCAGAAGAAAGTACAACTTTGTACTACAAACATTTAGATTATTATGAGCAGAACTGAATGGAACATTCTGGAGAGGTGGGAATTTGAAAATAGAATGCTATAAGAAATGAATACATTAGAGTCTTGACTCATGAGATTCCAGAGAAAAATGAGTAATCTCGAAACCTAAACTACAAGTCACTCCAGTTATGTCCTAGCCAAGAATTTGGCTGCATTCTACCCATATCATAAGAAAATGAGTGAGGGTCAATTCAAAGTAATGGAATAATTGCGTGCAGAAGGAATGTTAAGGTAGGATAGTAGTCAGTCTGTATTATGATTATCAGACAATGCTCTTGTCCATGATTACAGGAAGAAAGATCAGGAAAAGATAATTTTTAAATGTGGCATTTTGTTGGAAAATAGAGAGTTTAAAGTTGTAGACAAGATGGGTGCATAGAAAGTACCTTAACTTGATAAAGAGGGTATTACCATTAAAGATAGACTTAAGGCTCTGAGTGGATAGGCTTACAAGTGCCAGAGATGTCACCCAGGGAACAAGGTAGGGTTAGCATTATTTTGTGAGGCTTTGTCAGAGGAAAATGGAAGAAAACATCTATCGTACAAGTGATAGATTAAACATGTATGCAAATATTTTTTTTAAAAAAGATAAACTACCTGAACTACATAAGAGGAATAGAAAGGGTGCCCCTATAGTAACATCTTACATTTTGAAAACTACATCTTGGGAAAATTCAAGTTTATTTGGAAGAAGAGAAACTATTTTTTTTTGACCATTTGGGAAGTTTACAAAGTGCAGTAGGCTCACCCTTACTTCCCAGTCCTACCTAGACCATCCCAGACTCTTCTGGCCTATTCTGAAACGCCCCCCCCCCAAAAAAAAAGGTCAAAAGGAATAAAACCATCCAGTTTGTGTTGGTTATATAATCACTTGAGCACGGTCACCCTCCCAGTGGCTAGCCCCTTAGAGAAAAGTGAGTCTTTTCCCACCAGCATCCATGTCAATAGCTATCAGTTATGTAGAGCTACATTTGAGCATCCTTACCACAATTTTTAAGAGTTCTTTTTGATGGCCTCCTGTCTGGGTTGTTGTGCTTTGGGAAGGGTGAGGTTTACCACAGGAGCCTTCTATGTCTCTCTTTCTGAAGCATGTGTCTATAGTCGTTGATACCCCTGCAGAAGAAGCTTCCTTGTCCTTTATAGCCAGCAGAAACATGGAACATGGACTCCCACATGGTATCAGACAATGGTATGGGCCACAAACATCTACCTGGCCTCTAGGATCAGCAAGCACCATGGACTTCAGAATGGTCTCTGTTGGCAGCAGGGCAATAGACACTAAGTGTCGTGGGGTTAGTGATAGCCAAGAGCAGGAAGGAGGACACACGCCATGGGTTAGAAAAAAGAACCTCATTCCACATGGCCAGGACCATCGGCATAGCATGGAGACTAGCAGTCTAAGGGGACATATGTATGTATGGGGTCATATCTGGGGAATAGAATTAAGAGCTAGCTTAGATGGGCTAAGATTGTTCAATCCTGGCCAGGGCTTGTTAAAATCCACGTGGTGTCTATGTGCTCATTTATAATGGCAGGTTAAAGATTAACACTGCCTACCAATTAGATATAATATAAGTACTAAGTAATAATTTAATTTGCCTTTTTTCTACAACTAACAATGTTTTCAGTGGGACCCCAGCCCACAGACATCAATATGGCTTCAGGTGGCACCAGACTCCATGGGCATTAACATGGTTTCAGGAGGCAGCACTGACCATGAATATCTGAATGGCTTTTAATCAGTGGTCACATGGGCCATGGACATCAACAGAGCCCCCCGCTGTAGCCGAACTATATCCTTAGAGTAAAATGCCTTCCACTTTTTATTCTCTAACAATGTTAAAGTGTTTGGTCATTTCACTTGGCATTCTCAGATGGTGGAATAGAAATAACTCAGGACCAGCGTCTATATCTTCCAATTACTGCGCTATTGTTTTCTTATTTCAGGCCTATTTTTTTTTTATTCAGAAATGTGGAGTACTATATGGAACGACTATATATGTTACAATAAAAGAAAGTTCCACACAACAGCATTGAAGAGCACAGTACAACACAGTCACAGCCTACATATGCATGAAGTAACTGAAGCAAACATTTTCAAGTATAAATGCTAATATTGATGTAACGAGGAACTGAAAAGCATATTAAAAGCTGAACTAACCTTAGTGGGCAATAGTATTTCTCCTAATGGTCTGCAAGGAAACAGAAAACCTCATTGCTTATTGTTTGCACTCCAGCCAGACAGCTGCTCTTGACCTTGCCTTGATGTTCTACTGCCAGTAATTAAAATGTTATTTGTACCCTTTTGTTATCTTGTTCTGCCTAGCTCCTACTGGTCCTGAAATTTATCACCATCACTTATCTTCTTAGGTAGACACATCCTGATTCTCCCCCACATTTCTCTCCAATGCACCCTGCTTGTCTACTTCTTGCAGAACAGTTTAGATTTTGACAACCTTCCTGTTTTCACCACTGATCACGGTTGTCTGTCTCAGTCTTGATCTTACCAAAATAGCTTCTTTTATGGACCCTCATGGGCAAGTGGTTTCTTGGGAAACAGCCACAGGCAGTTCACTGGATGCTGGCAGTGAACCTAGAGCCTGTACATGCCAAGTAAATACTTTACCACTGAGCTACAAACTCAACCATGTTTCTACTTTTACTTTTGATTGAGATCTTCTCAGAAGGTTGGCATTGGTTTCAGTCTATAGTCTGGGCTGGCTGTGAAGCCTAGTTACTCCTGCCTCAGTTTCCTGAGTAGCTGGCATCATGGACATCCTCTTATTTCAACATATTTGATCTGAATGCCAATGGCCAGTAACCATATCTACATGTAACAAGATCTTCTTGGTACATACATTATGCTTCTATATAATTGGCAAGAGAGATGACTCAGGAAACCAGTGCATCTCAAAAACAAAAATCAAAAGTCCCATAACAAATAATTTACCAAGAAATTATTATTTCTGGGCATGATGATGTGCATCTATAATTCTAGGACTCAGAAGGCCGAAGTAGGATTTGTGAATGTTTGAGGTTAGCTAGGAGTACATAGCCAGTTCCAGGACACCCAGGGCTAGTAACAAGAACATACCTCAAAATTTTAAAGAATCAAATAAATAACTTATAAAAGTTTATTTATAATCTGTTTCCCTTCCTACATCAACATAAATCTAATGGATACATTGCATGTTTCTAGCAAAGAGACATACCCATGTGGTTGCTAGCTTAGTCATACTTAGAAATATACACTTGAATAGTGTAGTAGTTCTCTCTCAGCTTCATCTATCTGTTCCCTTCCAATATTCCTCTCCTCTTTCTAATTAATGGTTTGTGTTTGAATCTTCCACTCAGTTTCAATTTCTGGCATCTGCTAGTGAAGACAATAAGGTGCAATGAAAACTGCCAGTCAAAAGCATGTTGCAAAGTAAGTCATACCATAAACAATGGAACCTAAATCCTAGAGGAGATCTGTAAGAAATCCTGAGAATTACCATTAGCAGAGGAAAGGGAAGCTGCCATATCTCTAAGGTAGCTTCCACTCCCATTAGTAATAGCTGATCAGTTTTCTCAGGGTGCATCTAGTTGCTAGCACAGTGGGCCTACTGTTACCAAACAAAGTAGAGGAAATGCCTACTGCTATCAAAGTTAGGAAAATATATCAAGTGTTGACCTCACTAAGCCAAGCCAGACTTCTGTGAAGTGGGAAAGACAACTGTGTTTCACCCACATTGTAATCATGAGAAGGTCAGTGTGTCTTTTAATTTTCCTTTGTTAGTTTTTACTAGCACATCTTGATTGTCCACATGAATATTGGGGACAATATTGTGCATACATTCCTGTACATGCACCCACTACTGTGATTAAATCTACTCCTTCATCTCTCATTAATCTCACTTCACAATCTCTAAAACAAAAGCTGTAGATACTTGGTTGGCTTTATTTATTAGTTTGCTTCCTACCATATAAGAGAGAGGACATGTGGTCCTTGCTATTATGTGTATGACTTATTCAATTTAACATAATAACATGATGTTCTCTGCTTCCAGACATTTTTCTGTAAATGATATGATTTTAAGCTATTTATCTTACTAATTATTATTTTGAGTAATGGCCTCATGCATCACATGAGCAGTCCTCAAACTTTCAAAGCATCTGAAGTGAATATTGAACTCCTGATCCTGGTCGCAGCCATGGGTCACCATGGCCAACAAGATTTAATTTTTCATTATGACTGAATAATATTTTATTGTGTTTATTACTTGTCTTTTTTCCCCAAAAAGATATCACAATCCTGACACAGAAAGAACGTTTTCTAGATAAATTAACTGAGCTGTTCAAGTTGCTAACAGGTTCAAGAAATCATGCTGACCTTCAGTTTAATTTGTTGAGGATGAGGGTATGGATTGGGAATCATAAGGAAATACGAGCTTAGGGATAAGCATAGAGGTTGTAGCTTCCAGTGTTTATATTATGTATGTTAAACAAAGAGGAAGAAATCCAAAGAGAAGAATATTGAGAGCTGTAGATACAATGCTCTCCAGATTATAGATACTAAGTGGAGAAAGTGGACTATGACTAGAAGCTCATTCTCTAGACATGGCACAGGGGAATGGATTATTTTTAAAATATCAAATGGTGAAAATGTGATGAACTTCCAAGAGAATACACACTGCATGGTAGGTCTAAAGTGACCCTTATGTACTTTTACTTGTGGGAAACAGATCATTATAGGAAATCTGTTCCAGTGTATTTCAGAAAAATATCCCAAGGGTCAGTTCGTGAGAGAGCAGTTTCATCCTTACCAGGGCTGGTAGCAAACCTGCACCTCACCTTTCCTTATTCTCTGATGAGAAGTCCAAGCCCTTTATCGATCATGTTTCTATTGGGAAAGGAAAGCCTCCACTTTCTGGTCAATACCTAGTTTAATAAATCTAGAAAAAAAAAGGGGGGGGGAGGGACAATTAAACTTCAGTGTGAGAAAAACTTCTTTGCTTTGGAAAGAGAGAAATGGAAGTTTGTGGAATCTGAGACCAGCCTCTTAGAACTGCTAATGGTAATGCCAGGAATCCCAACATGAGCAGTAGCTAAATTTCCTTGAAGCCAATGGGCATTCCAGATCTACCTATAAATTGCCTGGTGAACCTAAGCTTACTCAGAGTTCTTTGACAGTAAGGCTTAGTGATGAAGAACACCTCACTGTGGACCAGACTGAAATAATTTAGTTTACCCTTGCTTTTATTTTAGCTTTCAATTTTTTTATTCTTATTCTTGTTGGTGACAGATTTGCTTTTTTTGTTTGTCTCTCTGTCTGTCGGTTTGTTTAATCTGTTTATTACTTGAAAGACCATCTTCTCACAGATATACCTGGCCTCACATCACTGCTCACTGATGGCAACATTGTCTATTTCAGGGATCCAGGTGGAGTGTTGGAATATTCCCTGTTCCCCACCGAAGTCCACTTCAAGGTGAAAATGAGCTTGCAACCTCAAGATATCTAGCCTATCCACAATTCCCGCCTTACCATGACAACTGTAATGGAACAGCGTCTCCTTTCAACAAAGCATTATAAGATGGTGGCATTTGCATTAGAATATCATATTCCCAGAAATATCTCTTCATCAGACAGGCTTGTTTTCTCTCTCATTTGCCCATCTCTGTAATTGCTGTGTCTGGATTTTTTTTTTCTCCCCTATTAACTTAGAAGATTCATGGCATGAAAAAAAGAGTTAAGCTGACATTTACTCCCACAATACTTTTTCAGAGACTAATGACTAACAGAAAGGAAGGAATCTTGTACTTTGCTATCAATGTTTCAAGGATAAATTCCAGTATAATTTTTCATTAGTTTTAGCAGAGCAATTATGATGATTACAGCTACAGCTCGGATCAAGGGTTGCTTCTGGCACTGTTCTTCCTGACAAAATTTTCCAAAAGTACACTCCAGAGGTATCTATGCATATGTGTAGAAGATGAAATTTGAGCTGTGACCTTTTCATTCTATCAGGCAGTGTCCTGGTTCCCGGCCCATTTTTGTGCCTTATTTTGACTTTGAATCTCTAACCAAAATATCACTGAGGGCTCCCCCCACCTCCACCAAATCTATTAACTTTCAGAAGTACAAATAGCCTAAAAGAGGGAAAAAAATCTCTTATCTCGTTGTTCTGCTTTATTGAACCAGCTTTTTAAAAAAAATTATTTTCCCCACTCGGAATGTTCCATCCTCTCTTTTGAATGCAAATTAAATTAACGCACAATCTCTGTGGCTATAGATACAATAAGATGATCAGGTGCGTGATTCTTTTCATATGTGAGAGAAAACGTGCTCAGTGTGCATGTGTGTGCATGTATAACTGTGTGGTGTGCATGTGTGTAAAAGTGAGTATGTATGTGATTTTACTTTGAAGTGAGTTAACTGGACACCTACAGGTAAAGTATTTATGACATAATGAACTTGAAGGCAAAGGCTCCAATGGGCTTCCCAGTAGACAGTCTAGGTGAAATGAACTTATTCATTCAGCAGATGCTGGAGCTCTTGCAGCAGCCGAACCAGCTGTCATCCCCATGTGGCACATGTGGTATCTTATTTCCTTGTGGCTTGCAATCGTTCAGGGTTCTTGTTAAAAACGAGTGGGAAACCAGCACAGGCAACAATAGGGTTCTTCTTTGTGTTAAAGGGTACCATTATCAACAATGTCCTAGAAACACTAACAGGATCACCAACCTGCGTTAGAGGCCACAAAGAGGAGGAGACCTCAGGGAGTAACATCACATGTTTTTCCTTATCTTAAGTCTAATTACTACGACTTGCATGACCATAAGAAACCAGAAGTGTGATATGTTTAGTATCCTAAAATTTAGATAAAATTAAATAAGACAATTTACTGCTATGAATGATGTAGTGTAACAACAACATACAAAGGAAAATAGTGTTTGGTCACTGGCATTAGCTTTGTGGTATGGAAGAGCAAATGCAGGGTTTTCTGGATGTTTGGAAAGCTAGACTGCCATGCCTCTCTTTGGAACAAATAAGCAGTCACTATGAAAAGATTTTGCCCTGCATTTCAGAATATGTGTCCCTCAGAGCTGCCTTACTAAGTTTGAAAACCAAATGTGTTTGAACAACAAAAACTAATTTTCTGATGATTTGAGAACTAGAAGTTTGAAATCATCCAGACTATATCCTTTCCCAGGACCTGTAAGAAGTCCTTGGCATTTTTTGTCATGTAGATGAATTACATTACCACTATCTCCATAACCAGGCAGAATCATGTTCTCCTGTTTTATAAGGTTTTATTCTCTCTCTCTCTCTCTCTCTCTCTCTCTCTCTCTCTCTCTGTGTGTGTGTGTGTGTGTGTGTGTCTGTCTGTCTGTCTTTCTGACTCTGTCATACCTGTCTGTCTGTCTGTCTGTCGGTCTGTCTTTCTGACTGTGTGTGTGTGTGTCTGCCTGCCTGCCTGTCAGTCTGCCTGTCTGTCTGTGTGTACTCGTGGATGTGCATATTTCTGTGTGACTGTGTCTGTGTCTGTATCCAGTCCTCCCTTGTTTAAAAAAGGTAGCACTTGCTGGATTAGTGCCTATTCTTGTTTATATTTACAGAGACCCTGCTTCTAAATTCCTTCATGATTACAGATTCAAGTAGACATGAATTTTGCAGTGCATGCTTCACCCTTGTGAACAGGTGGGTTAGGAGGAAGCAGCAAAGGTACTAGACAATTTTTTTTTGATCCAAGTGAATTGTTGGTAAGAATCTTCCCTCCTAAAAGGATGTGGTGAGATTTCTGTAAATTTAGTTTCTTTAAAGAACACAGAGATATTATGGTAATATGGTTTCTCTTTAACTCCAGGTGTGGGGATATGAGGCTCCTTCGCAGCAGCTGACTATAATTTGTCTTGTGCTCTAGCAGAGGTGTGATTTTTTTCCAGCTTCAGATAGTTTCTGCAATTGTGTGACATTTGGAATTCTGGGAACGTTTCAGAGGATATATAAAAGCTACAGTCCTGATAGGTGGGGTGTGGGTGGCTGGTGATTGGATGCTATTGGTTGTTGTTGGTTGCTGTTTGTTAAGTAGTCCTGAAGAAATTAGACATCCTGATGGTGAAGATCAAACTTGCCCCAAGGAACTCAATGCTCCTAATCAGCCGGAAGTATTCTAAAGATAATGTCGCCCTCTTTCTTCTCTATCTTTTTTTTCCTCTCTCTTATCTAGTGTTAGGAGGTTATAAGGGGAAAAGAAAAGGGTGAATAAAGGTGGAGGAAAAATGAACCCACAAAATAGCAAATGCTGGTTACAAAGGAATCAAGGGCATATGATGATCACAAGGAGGTGTTGATGAGGCATGAAGGACTTTATGATCTGTAAACCGTCTGCTTTGCTTGGAAAAATACAAAACTGTCTAGAGCTTTGGTACCTGCAAATAAAAATACTGACTCAAGGATGGGTATCTGCAGTTAGCATGACAGGTTGGACACTCTATATTCAGGTGTTTATGTGCTTACCTGGAAATAAATTGGGAAAAAATACTTGAGAGAAACTAAATATCCAATGTCTAGACAGAACCATTTAAGAACAAGATACCCGTGGTTGACTTAGGCTGCAGAGCAAACAGAGTAGTCTGTTTCTTTGAGAACAAAGAATATGACAGAGATCACTTCAGACATAAATTTTTATAGGCAAAGGCTAGATAAATTGAGGGAATGATGTCTCTGAAGAAGCAAACAAGGTTGAAAGCTTAGTAGGTACTAAGTCTGATATGGAACTATGTAGACATGAATGATCAGTGTAGACACAGCTCTTGTTGCTTAAGTTTGCAATGTAGCAGGAAATTCAATTATAATACAAATGATAAAGAAGGGGGTATGTTGCAAAAATACATAAAAGGAGGATAAAATGCAGCTTTATATAGTCAATGAAATGGGATTTAAATTCAACCAAATGAATGAATAGGAATACCTGTCATTCCAGAGCAGAGAGAAGGGTATTACAAGCCTAGGAAACCATATGCTTAACCACAGAGGAGAGAAGTTATATGTCAATTTCAAGACAATGAGAAAAAACTCAGTGGGGCTGGGTGGCTAACTCTAAGAGATATGCTGAGAAGTGAGGCTAAAGTTAAAAAAAAATTGAAGGCATTGGAACAGGCTGACTTACAGGGTATTTTAAGTTTAGCCTTTGTTTCAAGGAGCAATGACAAATCACTGAAATGTGAGTAGGAGGGAATCACACTGAGATTAGTATATCTGAAGGAAGATCATTCTGCTTGAGGAAAAAGTATTAGAGGTAATTCAAAATGAAGGGAGAGGGGAAAATATTTCTAGCACAAGATAATAATCCAGGCGAAAGATAGTGATCGATTTTACTAGACTTTCAGAAGTAAGAACAAGAATTAATACATGTTGAGCATTCTTCGGGAGTTACTTTGGATTTAAATGAAGAATGAATCAATATCAGAGGTATGATCTTCATTTGCATAGTTGGATTAGTGCAGCAGCCATGCTCTCTCATTTCGGATAGAAGTGGAAAGATTATAAATTCCACACGTGAACTGTGGAGTTTAGATTATATGAAGAATATTCAAGAGGGGTTTTTTCTTTTTTTCATTTTAGAAGATTACACTTGGGGTATGTATCATAAATAGTCCTCAAAGTGTCAGTCATTAAAGGTCTGGTCCTCAACTGGTAGTGGAAGCTTCAGCAGCAGATCTGTTTGGATAAGGTAGTTCATTGAGGTGTGTCCTTAAAGGTGTATTGGGAAGCAGGCCTGGCTGAATTTGTTTGCTGCTTGACACTCCTTGAATAGCTTTGCTCCAACAGGAACTCCTCTAAAAGGTGTTCTGCATTGATACCAATAAAGCAGTGAGATCAAGTAACCATGACGCTGGAGCTGCTGAAACTATGAAACAAACAAACCTTCTCTGGTGGATTTTCTCTGTGAGGCTCATTTTCTGTTACAGTGTAAGCAAAACAACTAAAAAAAAAATAGCATAACTTGGCATTAGTATTTTGGTTGTTTTCTTATGTAAAATGGGAATCACAGTCTGCAGACTGACGAAGGTGAACTTATATGGCAATGCCATTAAGTGGGATTAATATCTGAATTGTAGTAAGAACAATGATGAACATAGAGAAGATGATAAGGTAAATAGAGGTGAAATAGTGATAGGAGGAAACACTGGAAGATGTGATATATGGTAAGAAAGCAAAGAGAATTAATTCATAGAGAAAGAAAGGAAGGAAGTAAGGGAGGGAGGGAGGAAGGAAGCAAGGAAATGTCTGAGAGGTTTGTTAAACTATCCCATGGGAAATGTATATTTGAAATTCTGAAATTTAAAGTAACCCTTAGATATCACTGTGTGGTAGAGTAGGAGGACGTCGAAGTGGAAGACATACATGTAGACACTTTGGCAATATAGACTCTGGCATGTAGACTCTCTGTTTTTATAGGAATCATATAATTGTTTGATGCTTTTTCTTTGTGGTTTACATTAGCTGTATGTGAGTTTTGAGTGATTGTTCTTGTACTTGATATATTTTAGTGTATTTGATATTTTTATTAAATTAATTTGTCTACTATAATTTCTTTTTCTTTCTCCAGATGTATATCATGCATCTGATAATAACAGTTTGGTTTCTTTAATTTGGATATATTTTGCTGCATTTGCTAAAACATTGTATTCATTATTATGTCAAAAACAATATAGAGAAGCCGGGCGGTGGTGGCGCACGCCTTTAATCCCAGCACTCGGGAGGCAGAGACAGGTGGATCTTTGTGAGTTCGAGGCCAGCCTGGTCTACAAAACTGAGTCCAGGTCAGCCAGGGCTACACAGAGAAACCCTGTCTCGAAAAAAAACCAAAAAAAAAAACCAAAAAACAAAAAACAATATAGAATGATAGGAAAAGACTGCTTTCCAAGGTTGGTTAATAGAAGTTTAAAGAAAGAAGAGTATTAAATTTTCAGATTAGACAAATAAGTCTTCACACCTTGGATATATGAAGAACATAGTACTTGTATACTGTCTTGTGATATAAGAGCACATATACAAGCAAAACAGCTTGTGCATCCAGTTGATTTTAAGGGATAGTTTAGAATGGTTTTCTGACAGCTTTTGTTTGTTAGTAACTGAAAAGTTCCATAACATTATTCATTTTTATTCACCTGTTGAGTTATTGCTTTTAAATAGATTATACTGAGAATCCATACTAAATAAATTGTCCTTTGCTCTAGAATACAGAATTTGTAGACCCTCATGTCTTAGTTGCTTTTCTGTTGTTGTGATAAAACACAATGACCAAGGTGACTCACAAAAGGAAGATTTAATTTAGCTTAGTGTTTCACAACATTTCTTTAATTCACGTGCTTTTTATCCATTCAATCACCATTTCAAAGAGCTCTTTAAAATTGGTTAAAAGAGCATAGTAAAAGGCAAATATATGAAATCTTCATAAGCAATGCCAAACTCAAAAAGTTTTGAATTCAAAATGTTAAAAAAAATATGTTGGTACTTAACATTTTACTAATGCATACAATTGAAATTATTCTCTTAAAAAATAACTGTTCTAACTTACCAATTTTTGCTAATTCTATGAGCTCTTTCTCTTTTATACATAGTTTTTTGTACAAAGTTTATATTTTTATTACTTATTACTATAAAACTAAGATACAATGTATACATAATATTCAAGAGAAGTCATACAAAGCCACATTAAAAAGACACTTAAAATTTTTATGTTTCTGCTGAACAGATTCATTTCAGAAAGAGGGAAGATGCTTGATACTTACCTACATTAGGAGTTTGTTTCTAACATGGTGCTTTTGAAGTCAATTTGGTAAAGAAAAAACAACATCTTTACAATAATATACATGTTGACCAATTAGCAGAGGAAATCTGATTGCTAACTAGGATAACTTTTTGATACTGAGTAATGGTCTTTACAAAGAAAATTAGTTTCTCTTAAAATCTTTTCCTCTTATTGGAGAACATTTGTCTTCAACAAAGTGCAGAAATAAAACCTAGACCAGAAGGTGTTCTCCTAAATTAAACTTTTCAATAACTAGACACTGACAACTTGCTTTCCACAGTGGGCAAAGGACTCTCCCAGCATATCTCACCACTCGCAGAATGCACCACATCAGGGATATCTGAAACTCTACCTGTTAAAGACCAGAATTCCAACAATGGTGTAACAAAACACATAGATGTTATTTTATATAACAAAAAACAACATTTTCCCTCAAAAGTAGAAAGCAACTCAATAATTGTTGGTCCACAACAATGAAGGAGAGAGAGAGAGAGAGAGAGAGAGAGAGAGAGAGAGAGAGAAGACATGGGGGTGGGGGGAGGAGGAAGAATTGTCACCAGTCTTTGAAACTTCAAAGATCACCTCCCAGTGACACACTTAATCCAGCAAGGCCACACCTTCTAATCCTTTCCAAATGGATTCACCAACAGGGAATCAGGTATGCAAATATCTGAGCCTATGGGGCCATTCTCTTTTAAACCACTGTATAGCTAACTCATTTATGGTATTCGTTACAGTGTCCTATACATACTAAAGTAACACTACATGTTCAATTGTCTTTTTCTTTAATATCAGACAATTTTTTGTTCTTCTTTGCTAAAATGAAAGTATGTCCACTTGTCTAACATTTCCCTAATCCCACTTCCATCATACTGTTATTTGTGAGAGTTACTTTGGTGTTTTTAAGGTTTATATTTCTGTGTTATTGTTTTCTTGCACAGCAATTTTGATTCTAACAGTTGTATTTCTTTCTTTGTGAATCCCATGCTCAACACCTAGTTTGTGTGGATGGAATGCTTCATGTGAATTATATCAACATAACTCCATTTGCTTTGCTTCAGATAGAGAAATCCACCTTTCCCTTTACTTGATCATGTATTTCAGTTTGTGTGTTGAAAGGGATTCATGTTTACATTCATATTGTTTATTTTTATTCTAACTATTGTCCCCCTCCAGTGGTCTTGTTCAATCTTTGTTAACAGGTTCTTTAAAATGTGCAATTAACTTATTCACTTAAGTATTTATTTTTAATACAGGAATCTACAGCTGTAAGTTTCCCTTGAGTACTTTCTTCACTGTCTCCCAGGAATTTTGGTACTGTGGTTTATTTTCATTCATCTTCTTTTTCTTTTTCTTTCTAATTTCCCTTGTGATATCTGCCGTGAATTATTCATTATTTCAGAATATGTTAATTTCTACATCTATCAGAATTTTCAAGTTTTTATTACATTAATCTGTAGTATCATTCCATTGCTGCAAAAATATTTGCTATATTATTTCAATCTTTAAATTTTATCTAGAACTGCTTTGTGCCCAAATGTTTGGTCTAGTTTTGAAGGGATTCCATGCATAATTTGAAAACCAAAAGCATTCAACTATTTGGGATGAATATTCTATATAAGTCTTTTAGATTAACTTGAATTATATTTTTGCTCAACTTTTTCATTTCTTTACCATTCTGTTTTTGCAATTCTAATGACTGTGAAAAATGAGATAGAGCTGGCTTCAAACACTGTTGTACAATGGAGCTCTTCTCCATTTTACAAACACCATAAATAAAGTATGTGGTGGTTTAAATTAGAATAGCCCCTATAGGCTCATATATTTCAGGAGTACATTTCTTTTATTGTTGAAATAATGTAACTCTTCAATTTAGAGAAACAAAAATTTTAGAAATCTCAGTTGAATTCTAACACAAACAACTAAAACCATCACAAGCATGAGTGATAATTCTCAAAATCCCTATCCCACTTGAATTGCCAATAACACCAGTACTAACACCTCTACTATTAAAATGTTTATGAAACTGCCATGAAAAATGTTTGCATTCATGTTGATCAACCTGTGTGGTACACAATGAACAAGTATCTGAGAGTGGAAATGCTGATATTTAGGTATATTTCTGAATTGGACAGGTTTTTGAGGTTTCCTGAAACTCTTTTGAGTGTTGTGTTATTTGGACTGCTGAATCAGACAGTATTCAAACTTCCATATTTGAAAGAGAATATGATGACACTAGCTGAGTCAGGTAAACTTTCCAACTTTGATTACTGTTTTTGTGTTTCTTATAAATTTAGAGCCAGAGTTTGAATAAATCTAGAATAAAATGACAGGAAGATAACAAATACAGTCAATATAATGCATTACATACATTAGCTTTACTTAATAGCATGTGGAAATGCTGAAGTTGGAATGAGGGAGTTGTCTTTTATTTAGGAGTTGGTTCTTTTCCCTTCCTTAGTTTTACTCCACTCAGAAGGAAAATTATCATTTGATTATCCTTTCAAATTTTCATTTGAAAAGCTTATCCTTCAGTTTTCATTAAGGGAGACTGGAGAATAAAATGGCATTATTGCTTGAACATCAGGAAACTGTAGTGCAAGCCTCGACTATTTTAAATATTTATAATGATGCTTCTTAATGTACTTAGTATGCATCATACAGTTCAGTAATACCACATTTTTTCTTGCTCCATTTTATAATTGGATTAGTATAGATGCTGCAGGGAAGTCATGAATGAAGGGAAGCAAATACACGCAAACAGTCCACATTTCTTGATTTTTCCCAACAACTGATCAAACTGTCTCATCATGATGGGAGACGTTTCCACCCTGCTCCGACGTGTGACTGATGAGTGAGGTTTTTCAATCTTTTCAGGGATCTAAAGATAGGGACACATAGAACACAAGAGCAGGGAAGTTCAGATACTAGGAGATTTAAGTTTTCATTAGGAGAGAGTGAGTTCCACTTTTGAAAAAAAAAAGCAACCTGATAAAATTGATACTGGACAGAAGAGATGAGCTCACAAAAGTCCTTAACTATCCCTGCACTGCTCAGTAGGGAATAACAATTCATTCTCTGGACTTATGTGTGTTCCTTAAATAAATTAATGGTTTACCTGACTCCATGGTAGAAAATCCTGTCCCACTGAGAAGGTTCTAGAAATAATATACTATTCGCTCACTGACCCTCTGATGTTTTGAATATTGCTAGAAGGGAACCTGGTTGAGTTGTATGTCTAAACATCTACCTGTCTCTGATTTTGATCCACTTACTTTAGTTATGATGCTTCATACCCAAAAATGACCCTTCTTCAGCCTGCCTGAAATTTAATGAAAATGTTTATTTCATGATCCAACAATCCAGAGTCAGGGTACTTGGAAATTATTTGATTCGGTGTATCTGGGCATGAACAAGAATCCAGAAATTTTTTTTCTCTTCATTTTTCTTTTGTTCATTTAATTTGGGTTTTATTTTACATGAAGCAAAATTTTTAATTGTTATTTGAGAGTTTTATTTTGGTTAAATTATGCCAAAGAACTAGAAAGAGAAAAAAAGTTGTCATGTGTATGAGGGTGAGGGGCATTGATGGGAGAGGAGTTTCAGTGGTTAGGAATTCTTGCCACTCTTCTAGAGCTTGGTTCCCAGAACCCATGTTAGGTGACTCACAATAGCTTATAACCGCTGCTCCAGGAAATCCTACACCCTCTTTCAGCCTCTAGAAGTAGCTGCATATAAGTGGAATGTTCACACAGTGTGTGTGTGTGTGTGTGTGTGTGTGTGTGTGTGTGTGTGTGTGCTTAATGTACACAATATCTTAAGATATTTCATTTTCTGCTAGAGCTCCCAAATATCAGACCCACAAGAGGCACTAAGACAAATAATTGATATGATTTTTGAAAATTTGTGCCCCAAACACTGGGCTGAGAGATTTGCTATACTAACCATATAAGGGAATTTTCATGATCCTAGTTTATCAAACTACCCTTAAAGGCTAAGAACATCCATCATGGCAAACCTGGACCTCTCATTTTTTGGTTCTTCCCATTCAGGTAGCATAAGATCATCTCTGCAGTTGTTCCTAAAGTCAGGAGAATGTAGACAATCAGAGCTCAAACCTGAACCACAGCTAGTCTGTGCTAGCAAATGCTGACACTAAGGAGATGTTCTCTCTATCTAGGAGTATCAAAACTCCCTGTGTAATTTCTAAACTTCAGAAATGCTATAGCTCAAACCATGTGCTCTACCTTGCCAGAGTGTAACCGAACTTTTAAATTATTATTTAACACTTATTTATTTATTACTAAATTCACTTATAACAA
>CAJQZJ010010411.1:1332808-1351680 GCA_907164525.1 Lophiomys imhausi
AGAGAGAGAGAGAGAGAGAGAGAGAGAGAGAGAGAGAGAGAGAGAGACTGTCTTGAGGACACAACACCATATCAATAATGACCCTTTTTAGAGTGTTTATATGTACATATGAACACTCTTGTGTACATGTGTGTTCAGGCTTGTTTGGAGACCAGAGGACTTCAGATGTTTCTCAGGACATATTCATTGTGGTGATTATGTTGGGAGCATTTTACAGTAGACCGTGGCATTTCATGAACTAAACCTCCACCATTTAGTCATGGGAGCTCTATTCGGGTTATTGCATGTAATTCTACTCACTCCAGGAGGACTGATACTTAAATACCATGCTAAAATTAACTTTCTTCCTTCTTATAATCCTACAGTACAGGATTATTAAACTTCAGCATGAGTTTTGAAGAAAAAAATCACCAATATGCTTGTGTAACTGGCAGTAAGAAATGAGATAAAACCATGAAGAGCAATCATTTGGTCTAGTCCCTGTTCGTTCACCAAACAGGCCTCAGGTAAACTGCCAGGAATTACTTATATTTCCTGATTTGAGGCTTTAATTGTTATTGATAGGAATGTGGCTTTCTTTCTTTAGGAGATAGAGTAAGTAGAAAAATAACTTTCATATTTTTCTCTTTCTTTCTTTTGTTTAAACAGGGCCTAACTTTGTCAAACAGAATTTCTTGGGACTGGTCACCCATCTGCCACAGCTTCTCCTGTGCTCAGATGACAAACATGTGCCACCATGCTGGGATAAAAATCAATGTTCAGAAGAGAGGAGTTTCAACAGTGAGTGTGCTGGATATTTTTATATCAGCTGACAATGGCACCAGTTAGAGTCATTTGAGAGATGGGACCCTCAACTGACAAAATGCCTCTCTAAGATAGGGCTTTATCCAAGTTTGTGGGGGCATTTTATCAGGAAGTAATTAATGTGGGAGAACCCAGTCCACTGTGGGTTAATCCACCCTGGGGTGATGGTCCTAGGTTCTCTAAGAAAGCAGCAAGCCACGGTGACCAAATCCATAAGCAGCACTCCTCCATGGCCTGTCCATCAGCTCCTTCTTCCTGGTTCCTGCCCTGTTAGAATTTCTATTATGAATTTCTTCACTGTTGGAGACTAGGATACCAAAGTGCAAAACAAATAAGCCCTTTCCTCCCCAACTTGCTTTAGGTCATGGTGTTTCATTGTAGAGGTACTAATCCTACTTAAAACAAATAGGGTATCTCTTTTGTATTTTTTTCATGTCATATAATTGGAGTTGTGAGAGATGTCCAGAATAAAAGAAGGGGAGAATAGGCAGTATAAAAAAAAGGAGGAGGAAGAATAAGAGGAGGAGGTAGGGGAGGGGGAGGAAAGAGAAAAGGGGAACAGAGAGAGAGAGAATATGAACCTAAAGAACTTTATGCTCTCAAATTCCATATATTCACAGGTATGTTCCAAAAGTGCCAAATGCAGCTAAGAGGAAGAATTGTCGTTATAGCCTAGAGATACCAGTATGTCTCTCAGACCTCCAGTTGATGATGAAAGCAGGGCAACCTGCAAGGATAACAGCCTGCTTTACTCAAAGTCTGTTAGTTTAGAAATTTCAATTTTACAAATTGATTATGATAACAGTGTTTTCATTACCAGTTTCTAGGATGGAGTCTGATCTTTAGTTCTTATGCTAAATACTCCTATTTCTGTCATTTGATTTAGATAGAGTACAGATCCAGCCAAGAATGGTCATGCAATTTAGACTACTAGACTATTGTTTTAAAATTGTTTCTAGATTTCATTTCAAAATTATATATAGGTGAAAAAAATAATCCTGTGTGGGATTTGTAAATGTCTCTTGTTAGGCTTGATATTATGAGGTAAACAAAATATAATAAACTAACAAAAATGTATTTCCTTCTCTGAAGTTATTGCTCAGAATAAGGGCAAGAGAAAAATAAAGTTTTATTAGTCAAGTACTAACTAAATGATTATTGCATTATTGTTTAAATATTTTTTTCTTTTTTAATATTTATTTATTACTTCAGGTTACATCTCCATCACAGTGTCCTCTTTCCACCCCTCCCAATCCTGCCCTCCCACCCTCTATCCCCTATCCCTTCCATCCCACACCTCTGGAGTGGAGTGTCCCTATATAACAGTCTTTCAAATTTTATTTGTGAAAGTTTTTCATTCAATATATTTTGGCCATATTCTTTCTCTTCCTGTAGATCCTCCCTACCTTCTCTACTGAGCTAACTTCTTGTTCTTTCACTCTTATAAAACAAAGCAAAACATCAATCAAAACCAAAATGAAAACAAAACCAGCACCAAGAAAGAATGCAAAACAGAACAAAGAAAAACCCTCTAAAAAACCCAAAACAAACAAACAAACAAACAAACCAAAAACAGGAATCAATTTTGTGTTGGCCAACTCTTTCTGAGTATGTTGTTTGCCCTAGTGTGTATCACACCTTGAAAACAACTGACTTTTTTTTTTCATATAGCAGTTATGAATTCCAAATTCCTTCTTAGTTAGGGATGGAACTTTGTGCCCACTTCACCTTCTGTGATTTTGTCTGGCTTGAATTTGTGCAGGTCTTGTGCAAGCTGTCACAGTTCCTCTGTGTTCATATGTGCAACTGTCCTGCTGTAACTGAAAAGCATTTCTTTCTTGAAGTAGTCCACTTCTGCCTGCTTACAATCTTTCTGCTCCTCTTCCCCATAGATTCACAAGCCTTGAGTGGATCAGTGTGATACAGACATTACACTTAGGGCTGTGTGCTCCATCAGTCTTGATGTTTCCTGCAATTACACTTAGCAAGACATTTTACTATTCATTTCCAAACTCATCCAACTACTTAAGTATTAGCTATGCTGACTATAGTACTTTGCCTCCTTATGTAATAAACTCACCTATTGAACCACATACTGAAGGTTCCTAATCCCTGACTCAGTATCAATGGGGGTGTAATTTCACCCCCATTACTCTCCCACCCTGTAGAAAAAAATAACTATTAAATTGTTTACCTAGTACTTATATTATCTTCAATTGATTGGCAGTGTTAATCCTTAACCTGCCATTATAAATGAATACACACAGACACCGGGTGGATTTTAAAAAGCCTAGGCCTGGGTTGTGCAATCCTAGCCCATCGAAGCTCTCTCATAATTCTGTTGCCCAAATATGACCCCATATGTACATACGTCCCTTTGGACTATTGTTCTCCATGCTAAGCCAATGTTCTAGGTCACGTGGAAGGATCTTCTTTAATCTACCCCATGGCGCATTCTCTTTGTTTACTCCTGGCTTCTCTCTGGCCTTCCTCTTCCCATGATGCTCTTTATCTCTATAAAGGCCTGTGAACCTTAGTCCTGCCTACCTCTGTCTTTGCCCAATCTCCAGGCCTCAGCATTTATTTAACCAATCAGAGTTAATTAAGTAACAGACAGCAAACAGGACCAATTAACATTTAGAATGCTTAACATCACCCCATCATTTCCCATCTTTTGTTTAATAAAAAGGATGAAAAGTACATACATAATGCTTAGCCTATTTTATCAGGCAGTCTTGAGAAGATAAGAATCATCTATCTTGGTTTGTCTAAATTTCTGAACCTAAATAATTTTTATCATATATGTTGTCTTCAAACCCATCAAAGATTTAAGATGGGATAAAGTTATTATTTGAGTGAATAGGAAGCACAGAAGAGCAGTTTTCAAAAAGAAAAAAAATGACAGTTTGCTGCCTAGACAATCCCAAATATCTCTCAATACTATTGAAGCATCATCTTCAGCCTTCTTGCCAAGCATATTTCACAGACACAATTGTGCAGCAGGAAGTAAGGATTTTCCCATTCTGTCTCTGCAGAATCAGGACATCAACTTACCTGCATTTAAGCTCTGGTCCATCTTTGGACTGTATATTGTCTGATGAGAAAGCAGGGACATTTTTGCCCAATAGGAATTATCTCCTGATGGGAGATTTCTTTTTTTAATTTTTTTTTCTTCAAGTTACATCTCAATCGCAGTCCCCTCCCTATTCCCCCTCCAGTCCCACCCTCCCACTATCAACTCCCCATCCTCTTCCCTTTTTTTTTTTCTTTTAAATTTAAGGTATATCTTATCTCCCCCTAAAGTTTCCCCTTTCAGTCTACCAAATGGCTCTTTCTCTTATAATAATAAATACAATACAGTACAACACAGGTAATTAGGCCACAGTTATGAGGGTTATATGGCTTAATGTACATTCCCAATGTCCAGTCCATACGTATTTGGTACTTGACTTTAACATTCCACTATCTAACCATCTCCATGAGTTTAAAGTTCTATATCTGACTCAACATTCATACTAATTGCAACACAATTTTAAAAGTATCTTCTTAGATCTATAACATTCTCTTGACTCCTAAACAACTCAAAATTTAATTATGAGACTCTAGCTATCTGTTCTTCAACCACCTCAGAGATCTGAGAGGGATAAATATATCTGATTTTATAGGAAGTACAGGGCCTGCAGCTTCCCAAACTAAGAAATGACATACCAGTGGCTGCCTGGACAGTTCCCATTTTCTCTCCATACATTACAGCATGGATCTTCAGTTGTTTGGCCCCGTTTCTCTGACAGACATTGATTGTAGAGCAGGGGTTATGAAGGACTTGCCTACCCTGTCTTGGCAGAGCTAGGCTGTCGACTTACCTGCTTCCAGGTTTTGTCCATTTTGGACAGCATTCTGTCTACAGTTGGAGCAAGGGGCTTTTTATACCAAGAGATAGGCTTGCGACTAATTCAATAATCTCCCACTGGAGATTCTTCCATGCTCATCTTCTACTTGGAGGAGAATAGGGGGTGCTGTCAGGAGTTGATATGTCTTGATATAAAAAAATCTAAAGTTACAAAAACATCTTTGAATGCCATATTCTGCAGATCTCTTGAGGTTTTTGAAGAGGCCCTATCTATCTCTTATATTAGGGTAAGCAGATGTTGCTTGTCTTGTAGCAGGTTTATTTCTGATTAGCTTAGAAAGTGACTATAATAGGCTGTCATAGTACCTAACAGTATGACCAGCTTGCATAACCATTAGTTTGCATTTCTTAATTATCCTAAACACTTTATGACAATTAGTAGTAAAAGGCCGAAACATCCCATTTCATTTTTTTTCTTTACCTCCTAACCCTTCCATCCCATTTCTCTGGGGTGGGGTGTCCTTATATAACAGTCCCTCATCTCAGTTGAGAGGTCGTATGAGGGCCAAGAGCCTCCTCTTTCATTGGGGGTCTATGAAACAGTACCATCAGTGAAAAGTGTCTCGTTGCCCGGGAAAGAGAACTACTAAACAAACAAACCAATAAGCAGACAATAGATAAAAAAGAGTAAAAAATAGAAAAAAAATAAATAATATATAAAAACAAATACAAAATAAAAATTAAAAATAAGAAGTCTATGTCCAAGTTCCCTTTGGTGTGTTAGTTATAGCATCAATACCTTCTACTATATAGCCAAAATCCTACTATAAATGAATAGATGCCATATGCCTCCTTCTGAGTCTGGGTTAGCTCACTCAGGATGAGCTTTTTTAGTTCCATCCATTTGGCTGCAAATTGCATAATTTCATTGTTCCTGATAGCTGAATAATATTCCATTGTGTAGATGTACCACAGTTTTTTAACCCATTCTTCGGTTGAGGGATATCTGGGTTGTTTCCAGTTTCTAGCTATTACAAATAAGGCTGCTATAAACATAGATGAGGAAACTTCCTTATGATTCTGTGAAGAGGCATTTGGGTGTATACGCAGAAGTGTTATGGCTGGGTCCTGAGGTAGAGCTCTTCCAAGTTTTCTAAGATATCGCCAGACTGACCTCCATAGTGGTTGCACAAGCCTGCATTCCCACCAGCAATGGAGTAGGGTACCCTTTTCTCCACACCCTCGCCAGCATGTGCTGTCATTGGAGTTTTTGATCTTAGCCATTCTGACAGGTGTGAGATGGAATCTCAGAGTTGTCTTGAGTTGCATTTCTCTGATGATTAAGGATGTTGAGTATTTCTTCAAGTGTCTCTCGGCCATTAGGGATTCCTCCTTTGTGAATTCTCTATTTATGTTTGTCCCTCATTTTTTAATTGGATTATTGGGTTTCTTGGCATTTAATGTCTTGAGTTCTTTGTAGATTTTGGATATTAGCCCTCTGTCAGATGTGGGGTTAGTGAAGATTTTCTCCCAGTCTGTAGGCTGCCATTTTGTTCGAATGACAGTGTCTTTTGCCTTACAGAAGCTTTTCAGTTTCATGAGGTCCCATTTATTGATTGTTGATCTCAAGTTCTGAGCTCTTGGTGTTCTGTTCAGGAAGATGTCGCCTGTGCCAATTAGTTCGAGGGTTTCTCCCACTTTTTCTTCTAGTAGATTTAGTGTGACCGGCCTTATGTTAAGGTCTCTGAACCACTTTGACTTAAGTTTTGTACAAGGTGATAAGTATGGGTCTACTTTCATTCTTTTACAAGTGGACATCCAGTTGAACCAGCACCATTTGTTGAAGATGCTGTCCTTCTTCCAATGTGCCATTTTGGCTTCTTGGTCAAAAATTAAGTGGCCATAAATGTGTGGGGGTATTTCTGGATCTTCAATTCAATTCCATTGATCTACCTGTATGTTTCTATACCAATACCATGCTGTTTTTACAACTATTGTTCTGTAGTACAGCTTGAAACCGGGGTGGTAATACCTCCAGATGTTTTTTTATTGTACAGGATTGATTTACCTATTCTGGGCTTTTTGTTGTTCCACATGAAATTGAGAATAGCTCTTTCCAAGTCTATAAAAAATTGTGTTGGTATTTTGATAGGAATTGCATTGAATCTATATAATGCTTTTGGTAGGATGACCATTTTTGTTATGTTGATCCTACCTATCCATGAGCATGGGAGATCTTTCCATCTTCTAAAGGCCTCTTCCATTTCTTTCTTCAAGGGCTTGGAGTTCTTGTTGTACAGGTCCTGTACTTGCTTGGTTAGAGTTACTCCCAGGTATTTTATGTTGTTTGTGGCTATTGTGAAGGGTTTTTTGTCCCTTCTTTCTTTCTTAGCCCATTTGTTTGTTGTATAAAGAGGGCTTCTGATTTTTTGAATTAATTTTGTATAGAGCCACTTTGCTGAAGGTGTTTATCAGCTGTAAGAGTTCTCTGGTGGAATTTTTGGGGTCGCTTATGTATACTATCATATCGTCCGCAAATAGGGATAATTTGACTTCTTCGTTTCCAATTTGTATCCCCTTGATCTCTTTTAGTTGTCTTATTGCTCTAGCAAGAACTTCAAGTACTATATTGAAGAGATATGGTGAAAGTGGGCATCCTTGTCTTGTCCCTGATTTTAGAGGAAATGCTTCAAGTTTCTCTCCATTTAATTTGATGTTGGCCACTGGCCTGCTGTATATTGCCTTTATAATTTCTAGGTACGGTCCTTGTATGCCCGTTCTCTCCAGAACTTTTAGCATGAAGGGGTGTTGGATTTTGTCAAATGCTTTTTCTGCATCTAGCGAGGTTATCATGTGTTTTTTTTCTTTCATCTTGTTTATATGGTGAATGACGTTGATAGACTTTCGTATGTTGAACCATCCCTGCATTCCTGGGATGAAGCCTATTTGATCATGGTATATGATACTTTTGATGTGTTCTTGAATTCGGTTTGCTAGTATTTTATTAAGTATTTTTGCATCTATGTTCATGAGGGAGATTGGTCTGAAGTTCTCTTTCTTTGTTGGGTCTTTGTATGGTTTAGTAGTCAGGGAGATTGTGGCTTCATAGAATGAGTTTGACAATGTTCTTTCAGATTCTATTTTGTGAAAGAGTTTGAAAAGTATTGGTGTTAGCTCCTGTTTGGAGATCTGGTAGAATTCCATGCTAAAGCCATCTGGCCCTGGGCTTTTTTGGATTGGGAGATTTTTAATTAATGTTTCTATTTCCTTAGGGGTTATAGGGCTGTTTAATCTGTTTATCTGATCTTAATTTAGCTTCGGTAGGTGGAATCTATCAAGAAAATTGTCCATTTAACTTAAGTTTTCAAATTTGGTGGAGTATAGATTCTTAAAGTAGGATCCAAATATTCTCTGGATTTCCTCAATGTCTGTTGTTATTTCTCCCTTTTCATTTCTGATTTTGTTGATTTGTGTTTTCTCCCTCTGTCTTTTAGTTAATTTGGCTAAGAGTCTGTCTATTTTGTTGATTTTCTCAAAGAACCAACTCTTGGTTTCATTGATTCTTTGTATAGTTCCTTTTGTTTCTAAATTGTTGATTTCCACCCTAAGTTTGATGATCTCCTGCCTTCTGCTCTCTTGGGAGTGTTTGCTTCTTTTTTTCCAATTCACCCAGTTTAGTTGTTAGTTCGCTAATATGAGCTGTCACAGTTTACTTTTTGAAGGCACTTAGTGCTATGTACATTCCTTGTAGCACAGCTTTCATTGTGTCCCATAGGTTTGGGTATGTTGTGTCTTCATTTGCGTTGGATTTTAAGAAGTCTTTGATTTCCTTCTTTATTTCTTCCCTGACCCAGTGGTCCTCTAGTAAAGAGTTGTTCAATTTCCATGTGAATTTAGACTTTCTGTTGATTCTTTTGCTATTGAAGTCCAGCTTTATTCCATGGTGGTCTGATAAGATACAAGGGTTTATTTCAATTTTCTTGTATCTGTTGAGGCTATCTTTGTGTCCAACTTTATGGTCGATTTTGGAGAAGGTTTCATGAGGTGCTGAGAAGAAGGTGTATTCTTTTGTGTTTGGGTGAAACGTTCTGTAGTTATCTGTTAGGACCATTTGTTTCATGATCTCTGTTAGACTCATTATTTCTCTGTTTGGCTTCTGTCTTGATGATCTGTCCATAGTTGTGAGTGGGGTGTTGAAGTCTCCCACTATTAAAGTGTTTGGATCAATGTGTAATTTAAGTCTTAGAAGCGTTTCTTTTATAAATGTAGGTGCCTTTGTATTGGGGCATAGACGTTCAATATTGAGATAACCTCACCTTTTCCCAGCCCTTTACTCTGAGATAGTGTTTATCTTCAATAGTGAAGTGTGTTTCTTGTATACAGCAAAAGGTGGGTCTTGTTTATGGTCCAGTCTGTAAGTCTGTGTCTTTTTATTGGTGAGTTGAGTCCATTGATGTTGATGGATATTAGTGACCAGGGGTTGTTATTTCCCATTATTTTGGTATAGCTGGCTGTCTTGTGTTTCTTTTTGTTTAGTTCCTGTGGAGGTTTCTATTTCCTCTGTTTCCTTGGGTGTAGTTATCTTCTCTGGGTTGTAATTTTCCTTCTAGGATCTTCTGTAGGGCTGGGTTTGTGAGGAGATATTGTTTGAATTTGATTTTTGTCATGGAATATCTTGTTTTCTCCTTCTATGTTGATAGAGAGTTTTGCTTGGTATTGTAGCCTGGCTGGGCACCTATGTTCTCTCAGGGCTTGTAGGACATCTGTCCAGGCCCTTCTAGCTTTTAAAGTTTCTGAGGAGAAGTCAGGTGTGATTCTGATGGGTCTGCCATTGTATGTGACTTTCCTTTTTCTCTTACAGCTTTTAATATCCTTTCTTTGTTCTCTACATTTGGAGTTTCTATTATTATGTGGCGAGAGGAGTTTCTTTTCTGATCTAATCTGTTTGGTGTTCTGTAAGCCTCTTGGATTTTTACTGGCATCTCTTTCTTTAGGTTTGGGAAGTTTTCTTCTATGATTTTATTGAAGATATTTCCTGGACCATGGAGTCGGGAGTCTTCTCTTTCTTCTATGCCTATAATTCTTAGGTTCCATCTTTTCATTGAGTCCTTGATTTCTTGGATGTTGTGGGTGAGAGATTTTTTAGCTTTCTCATTTTTTTTGTATGTTGTACTGATTTCTTCCATCGAATCTTCCATGCCTGAGATCCTGTCTTCCATCTCTTGCATCCTATTTTTAATACTAACATCTGTAGTTCCTGTTCTCTTCTCTGATTCTCCATTTCCTCTTTTAACTCTGACTGTGTTTTCTTTATTGGTTCCATTTCTATTTTCATGTTTTGAATGGTATTGTTCGTTTTGTACATTTCCTTCTCCAGTTTGCTTGTTTTTGCCTGGAGATCTTTCATTGCTTTATCCTTTTCCTGTTCAAGCTGGGTCACCTTGGCTTGGAGCTCTTTAATGGTGTTATTCGTTGTTTTGACTTGTAAAATTGTGGCTTCTTTGAATTCCTTCATAATTTTTAGTTCTTCTTGAAGGGACCCTAACACTTTCCATCGTTTTCATGTGTTTCAGTTGTGGTGAGGTGGTTCGGGCTGGACGGAATAGCGTTGCTTTCTTTTGTTGGAGACATTTCGCTCTGTTTTTTTTTTTTTGTTTGTTTGTTTGTTTTGTTTTGTTTTGTTTTTTGTCTGGGGCCTCTGGCCATGTGGAATTTTTTTGCTGTCTTCTGGACTTGGGTCCAAAGTGGGCGCTTTGGTGTAGGATTCAAGTTGCCTTACTCTACCCCTATATGGTGAGTCATTCAGCCCCGCCTCCCAGGTGCAGGTGGAGACCTAACTAATCCAGGTGGCGGAGCTGTGTATAAGTAAGCTCTGGTTCCCTGCCGGAAGGGCCCTTACTAGTACAAAAGTCCGATATAGGACAGTTTCAAATATCTCGCAGTTTGCCTGGGGTTGGTTCCTGTAGCGGGTAAATCTGCAGTTCGTCTCCAATAGCCTGTAGCTCCCGTGGCTTGGAAACTGGCCAGTGATGTCACAGACTGTGATCTGGGGTCTGAAGGTGTTTTGCAGCTGAGCTATGTTCACTTCCAAGAGTTGCAACCTTTCCCCAGATAATTGGATCGTCTGGGTGAGACCTGGGAGTGCCCAGTAGGGTGGGATTCTCTCTGCGTGGGTTCTGAATCTGCCTGCTGGGTATTAGGTTGGAACTTACTGGGAGTCTCTCTCCTGTTGGGGGATGGATGATCGCGATTCCCGGGACCAGCAGCTCCCTAGCGTGTCCGAGAGTAGGAAAAGGCATCCTGCCCAGGGATCTTCAGTGGTCCCTGTGTAGCTGGGTGAGATATAGAAGGGGTTGTGCCATTTGTACAGCATCCTGTAACACTTGCCACCTGTGACTGTTGACCCCGAAATCAAAATACGTCTGCGCATGCCGCCGCCATCTTGGGTTCCCCTGGGAGATTTCTTTTTGATGCTCATTGTTTTCTTCCAAGTCACATGGGAGCTGTCAGGAACTGACTCTCTTAAAGTCAAACAGATCTTAAAATAATATCTTTAAATGTCATTTTCTGTACATCTCTGAGGGCTTTGAAGGCATCTATTGATTTATAAATCTATCATTGAATAAGTAAATTGTAAAATTCTATCAAAATTAATCTTATTTTTATTAATATACAAAATTCTATACCAATGTATCAAAAGATAACCTTATTTTAAGAATAACAACAGTTTTAAGTTTCAGAGCAGATTCAATAATCTATCTTTACCTCTTATCATTTCTATACTACATACATATATTCCCCTTCTTTTCTTTTTAAGTCCTTTTCCCTATATAAGAGAGAAAGGATAAAGAAAAAGAAATAGTAAAGTCCTTGAGTCTAACCTGCTATACCTTGCTTAATAAGACCATTTAATGATTTGTTACCAACCCCCCTAAACAACATCTATAACATATCAAATGACCAAAAAAATAATCTACCCCATCTTTTGGGAATGGGGTGTTGCTCTCTTAAAATTGTTTCCTGCTGAATTCGGATGTAGAAAACCTGTTTGTGAACCCAAATAAAATAGAAAAAAATTGGTTAAGCAATTTAATAGTCCAGTCTTTATGTGCTCAGCAATTTGAATGTCCTGAGCAGTTTGTAGTCCGTTGAACTTTGGATGGGAAAGTTTAGGGTTTCATTGAAGTCCTGGCTGGAATAGTCTGTGAGCTGGACCATCTGGGCTTGTCTTGTCTTTTTTGGTGTTTTGTCTCTTTGCTCTGAAAATATATAATTTCTCAAAATTAATATATCTCTCTATTTTCCTTTAAGACAGGATTTTTCTGTATATCCTTGTCTTGGATTTATTTTGTAGACCAGGCTGACCTTGGCAAAGGTCAGAGATCCACCTGTCTTTACCTTCCAAATGGTGGTATTAAAAGCATGCACCATCATACCCAGCATATTTCCCCTAAGGTCTAATATCTCTCTTGAAACCAGTTTTCCAGTGGGTGTCCCACATCTAAGGAGACTTGGCTTGTGACCCCTTTCTCTTTATATCTTTAAAATCTCTTATATCTCAGAATTGTCAAACGACAAAAACATCCTTTCTACCCCCTGATATAGGAAAATTAAAGACATCTAAACAAAAATCAAGCAAACAAACAATAGCATTCCAAAAGCCTTGGTCTAATTGTGCCATCCCGTGTTGTAATTAAAGGTCTGTTTATAATTTCTGAAATCTAGCTTTGACTCTATCCTTGGTGGGCCTTTCTCAGATACTCTTGATAAGCACCTAGTTCTCAGGCACTTGTGAGCTTCTGCTGACATCTTTTGTATCAGGTCGGGTCTCTTTCCTTACCCCATTGTTATCCTCAGTAGCTTAAGATTCTATCTGTAAATTCTCTCCCTTACAGATATCCTTAAGCCTATCCTACTCAAATCTTTCTCAAAAAGTATATATAAAACCACAATTGTCAGTGTAAAAATGATCTGTATGTAATGAGAAACAAACTCAATTGGAATCCAAGCATATTGAGACATTATGAATTTATCTATTTTTAATTTAGGCTGTTAATTTTCTTCTCAAGCTCTGTTTATAAGGCTGCCGGTTATTTAGCATATAAGGAGAGCTAAGCTTCCACATTTTCCGTAAGGCAGTGTAGTTTTTGTTAAAGGAGCTTCCTTCCCTGCTCTTTGGCTAGGAAATTATTTTTCACCTGGGGCCTTCTCAGGTAATAAGCATGGATTCTAATTGCCAAATGTTGGGAGCCATATGTAGAAAAAAAAACTAATTAAATGATTTACCCAGTATTTATATTATCTTTAATTGATCGGCGGTGTTAATCCTTAACCCTCCATTATAAATGAATACACACCGACACCAGGTGGATTTTAACAAGCCTAGGCCTGGGCTGTGCAATCCTAGTCCATCTAAACTAGCTCATAATTCTGTTGCCCAAATACGACCCCATATATACAAATGTTCTCCATGCTAAGCCGATGTTCTAGGTCACGTGGAAGGATCTTCTTTAATCTACCCCATGGCGTGTTCTCTTTGTTTACTCCTGGCTTCTCTCTGGCCTTCCTCTTCCCATGATGCTCTTTATCACTATAAAATCCTGTGAACCTTAGTCCTGCCTACCTCTGTCTTTGCCCGATCTCCAGGCCTCAGCATTTATTTAACCAATAAGCGTCAATTAAGTAACAGACAGCCAAGACGACCAATTAACATTTAGAATGCTTAACACCACCCTATCACACCCCTTCCACTCTACCATGCTCCCCTTTCTCCACAAGTAGTCATATCGTACTCTGTGAAGCCCTGTCTTCTTGTGCATATGGTCATAGTTGCAATGGGGGCATGGATGCTAAACCCCTTTCATCCTCACAAGAAAGGGCTTCACAGCCCTTCTTCCAATCTCTGGATCACACAAGATTTTGTAAAATCCTCAGTCTTGGAGTAAATGAATACAAAACATTGTAACTACACATACTTTTGAAAATGAGTGCCAGAATCAAATTTCAGATCTTTCCCAAGTGGATATTTCATGTAAAAAAAAAAGGGGGGCGGGTTATTTAATTTCTAGTTACTTCCACTGAAAAAAGGAAGACCATACATAAGAGTCAGGATAATTGTGATAGATAACGAATAGCTAAACATTAAAGAATAAGTGGTCAACACTTTTGATAAATTCGTAGCATAGATTTGCGTATTAGGCAAGGACTTCCCTTATAAACAAGAACTTCTCTTTCTTTTCTTATTTCATGAATACTTAATCCATGAAAGCCTAAATTGTGGTAATTAACCGGTGGTTTTCTTTGCTATGCAAATGTCATATTACTTGCAAAAAGAGTTAAGAAATCTATTTTAACTTCTTCATTAAAAGTTTCTAGGTTTAATCAAATTGCTTTAAAATAGCATACCGCCACAAAAGAACCTGCCATATTTTCCCCTGCCCTATCATGGGAAAATGAGGTTTTGTGTGTGTGTCCTATCATAGGAAAGAAACATACTTCCTAGATTTAGGAAACTGGCTGGTACGTGTCCTTGGGACACTTGACTTCTGGCTCTACACTTTTTGAGACAGGGAAAGTTAAGTGATTTCTACTAATAGTCTATAAATTTACACACTTGAAATTACATTTCATCAGTTTTTATGGTCATCATCAGACATCAGACTGAAAGACCCGACGTTCAGGATATCACAGCCGCCCTAAAACTCGCAAGAGACCATCTTGATGCAATCACAAGAGGTTTATTTCGGGGGGAAGGGGGGTGCTCAATGCACTGAGGGCGCCACTCGTATCCCACACAGGGGTAGGAGCCACGACCCCGATTTGGGGGAGAGTAGAATATTTTCTAGGGGAGCACCACAGATTAAGGGGGTGGGGGAAATTACAGGTGGGAAGTACCAGCCCAGCCCATTGTTTACTACAACCCAAGGGGTAGGTGAAATACAGGTGGAATGTACCAGCCCATTAGTTAATCAGAGGGAAACATCCTACATCTGTTTGTCTCAGGAATGAATCTAATCTTGTTTTGTTATCTACTTTGTGGTCAGCCAGTTCCTGAAACCCTGGGGGCCCGTGGCCCAATTGACCTTTATTCTTGGTTCCACCCTGTTTATGGTCAGTTAAGTTCCGGGAATCACCTGGCGGCTGGCCTGGCTCTACTGCCGACTTAGGGGGTCTTTTAATAATTTTCATTACCTTCAAGACGTCCTTCATGGAAAACCCAATTCCTTCAGCTAAACTTACAGAAACACTTTCCATTTTGTGCAGAAAAGGACATATATATGTTCAGATTCAAGCCAGGTTTCGGGACTTTGGTTTATAGTATTTTATAGCAAAACTCATATTGAAAGAGTAATCCTACCATATATGCTGTAATTTTCATAGTGCAAATAGAGATATAGTAGGAATAAAAATAAATTGATGGTGATTTTAAAAATTAACAATTGAAAATATACATGAGTGTATCCAAAACTATTTCTTGAATTACATGGATTATAAACAACTTAAAACTTCTGTGACTGAGTAGTAACTATATGTTTTGAATAAATATTGTAAATAATAATGGAATTGAACTGTGGAAATAGTGGTGCATAAAGTAGACTTAGCTTGCCCCTGAATCAGGGTTGTCTCAAAAAACACACTTGCCAGCGTAGTGTGAGAAACACACAGCCAACATGAGTTGAGCAGTCTTACCTTTGCTACTGTAAAAGTTCTTCTTGGAAATGCTTCTCTAGGGACAGCAGGCTGGGAGCTCACAATGGAACTGCTGTTTAAGGGGAAGCAACTGGAATTAGGTATGCAGGCTAACTAGATTTTCTCTAATCCCCTCCATAATCTGAGAAGTAATTTCCTCTCTGGCCTATGGAATTATCTTTCAAAGATTTACAATAAATAACAACCCTCACCAAGAATGCTTGCTACAATTCTTGCTACTTGTTTTTGTATCTATCAGGTAGGTAACTGTTAGGCTGCAAGTAATCAGCATAAACTCAACATAATAACAGAAATGCTTGGAAAATAAAGTTGGCAGCACAACGTAACCTTTTCCTATCCATATTCGTTGTCACTTAAAATTTAGTAAGAGAATTAAAATGAATCGTGGATGGTATCATTTAAACTAGAAATACAGGGAACCAATTTGAAAGTTTATGGAGAACTCAGAGGAATGAGTTATGGATTTAAAAATAAAGCAGACAATGGAGTAAAAGTGAACCAGATGTGTTTGAAAAAGCACCTGAGAGTGTAAAGCACAATTATCCATAGAATTAATTAAAGGACTCTTACAGTTCTATGTTCATTGACATAATTTGGAAATTAGTATTCTAGAGCAAATACCTTACAAGTGTGATGTGGAAAAACACCAATGAAGAGATTTAATGTTCTGTTCAAACAATAAATATTAGAAAAGGAAGGTGTGACTTTTCCAGAGGAAAGTTTTCTTGGTTACAAGGAATATGTCCTTTCACAAATCTCCAGTTAAAAAAATTAAGACTAACAGATCCTCATATATCCCAGTAAGACACTAACCAATGCCTATCTCTTATAAAATTTTTAACTAAAAATGCTTTTTAGCTAACAGGTAAATCAGATTAAGTGATCCAAACAGGAGATATTAGGTAGGAGCTATCAGAAAGATCTAGCATCCATGGCATAGAAAAGTTATATAAGTATTTTTAAAGTGTATAAAGCTGAGAGATGGCTCAGGGGTGACCAGGACTGGCTGCCCTTCCAGAGGACCATGGTGTTAATTCTATATGATATCTAACAACTATCTAAACTCCAGTTCCAGGGAATCCAAAGCCCTCTTCTGGCATTCACAGGCACCAGGAACACATATGGTTAACATGTGTGCCCATAAAACAATTAACTAAACTAAAAATAGCTATAATAAAAAATTAGAAATGGAAATTTATTATTGACATAGAATTATCACTTTATCAAATTATCATTAATTAAAATAGAGATATGATTAAAATAATTTAATATTACAAAAATTAAATCTTCAGCTAAACTTTATGATTAATTGCAAGACTTATTTAATAGGTTCTAAAAATACATAAGCCAGATGAACTTCCTCTTAAGCATAATAAAAAAAACTTTATATCTTAACAAAAGTTTTCTTAACAATTTTCCATAAATTTCTCACTCTCTGACAACCAAAAATTCTATTATCTTCTACTATAGTAACATTGTTTCACTTGATTTTGAACTACATATCTATTGAATAATTCTTTACATATCCTTTTTGTTTTGTGAGATTCATGCATGTAATCACATTTTACTTTATTGATGATTAGTAACTAACTGTATTAATATCACATATTGTTTTATCAATTTTTCATAATGATGGGTATTTTGTCTTACTCCCTTTTATAGTTATAGAGGATGATTTAACAGGAGTTGGGAAATGGCTCAATTCATAAATTATTGCTGCATAATTCTGAAGATCTAAATTCAAATCCACAATACAGATGTAAAAACCAGTAGTCATACTTCCTGTACTCTCAGTTTGGGAGAGACTGATACCAGGCAGATTCCTGACCTATGGTATAGCTTATAGGCTATACAGTCTATCCAATCCATGAACTCTAGATTTAGTAAAAGACCCTGCTTTAATAACTAAGGTCAAGAGAAGTTGAAAATAACACTTGATATAGATTTGATATAGACATCTGATACATTTCTATTTCTCTGTAGTATAGCTTGAAATTAGGGATAGTGATACTTACAGATCCACATATTTTTTTACAGGATTGATTTAGCAGCTAATATCCAAAATTTATAAAGAACTCAAGAAATTAAACTCTAAGAAACCAAATAATCCAGTCAAAAATGGGAAACAGAGCTAATCCGAGAGTTCACACAAAAGGAATCTCTAATGGCCAAGAGACACTTGAAGAAACCCTCAAAACCCTTAATCATCAGAGAAATGCAATGTAAGACTACTGTGAGATTCCATTCACACCTGTCAGAATGGCTAAGATAAAAGACTCGAAGACAGCACATGCTTTCTAGGTTGTGGAGAAAGGGGAACACTCCTCCATTGCTGGTGGGAGTGCAAAGCTGTAAACCACTATGGAATTTGGTCTGGTGATATCTTAGAAAACTTTGAGTAACTACCTCAAGACCCAACCATACCACTCCTAGGCATACATCCAGAAGATTTCTCACCAACCCTTACAAGGACATCTTTTCAATTATGTTCATAGAAGCTATATTTGTAATAGCTAAGAATTAGAAACAACCCAGTTGTCCCTCAACTGAAGAATGAATAAAAAATCTGTGGTACATTTACACAATGGAATACCACTCAGTCTTTAGAAATAAGGAAATCATGAAATTCGTTGCCAAATGGATGGAACTAGAAAAGCTTGAGCTAACTCAGACTCAGAAGGATGCACATGGCATTTATTCACTTATAACTGGATTTTAGCTATGTAGTACAGGATATCTATACTACAACCAACAGACTGAAAGAAACAGGAACATGGACTTTGTTACCTGTTAGTGGGACACTTTGCCCTAGTGGAGCCACCATATATGCCCCCAGTGTAAGAGGAAGCTCTTAACCATCATATGACTGATGATACAATGGGGGCTGAGATGTGGAGGCACCTCACACCAGAGGAGTGGGATATGTGGGAATGGGGATAGAGGATGGGAGGGGGTAAACTAGAGGGGTGGAGGGAGGAAACTGGGATGGAGATGTAATGAAGTAATAAACAAATGTAATAAAAAAAAAATTAAAAAAATTGGAGTCTGCTTTTAGATTGTGTCCTTTAATAGTATCATAAGCTACACCACAAAGTCTCAACTACATGACTGCCCAAGCATAGAGTTTACAATGTAGTAGTATGTGTAAGTAATGAGCTTCTTTTTATACTCTAAATGCCCTTGTAAAGACTGTTCTTACGACCATTCAATGGTGAATGTGGAATTTTCCTTTGATTATGTTCTCATCTGTTTATTCATTGTCATGAATATTTTGTAGCTGGTTCCAAGTTGCGGGTTAGCTTTTTTTTTTTTTCTAACTTTGATAACCTAGACTCACCTGAGAAGAGAAAAATCAAATAAGAAATCACCCAGATCAGGTTGCCCCGAGGATGTATTTGGAAAAGTGTCTTGTCAATTGAAGTAGGTTAGCCATTCTATTGTGAGTAGCATCATTCCCTAGGCAGAAGATCCTGGTAAGATGGGAGAAAGCCAGATGAAAGCAAACAAG
>CAJQZJ010010411.1:1352080-1397548 GCA_907164525.1 Lophiomys imhausi
TGTGCTAGTTGCCAAAGAGAATCAATCTGTTCTTGTATTAAATCTATGCGTTGATTAACTATCATAAGACCTCCTTTGAGATGAGAATTCATAGAGGTCTGAGTATCCAATGCCTGTGCCACAGTGGCTGAGATGTTATTCAGGGCATTGGCAGTCTGTATAGAACTAGACAAGGCAATAGCTGAGGCAGTAGCTCCCACAGCAGCAACAGTGATAGCAGTAACAATAGCTGCAGTGATGCCAAAATCTCTTTTAAATCTGAATAGCATCATGGTATTAGGAGCCTCTACAGGAACTGGCACATATCGAGGCATTCTAGTCACCACAGCCACAGGAAAGACTGTGGCATTCCAGCATAGGGCATAAAAACATGTGCCTGGAGTGCATACTAACTTTTCTTCACCTAAGGATGCACTCCCATTACTTACAATCCACAGAAAAGGAGGCCAGAGACATACTGGCGAAGCTGAAAAAGTCTTGTTGCGATAAGAATGAAACAAAGAATTCCAAGTACCAGAGCCACTACCACTAGAGAAATCCAATTTGGTAGCGGACCCTAGGGAAAAATTACCTCTTTGATAAATTCCTCCCCCAAGCATAATGACAGGTCCCAAGTCCATGCAACTTCCATTTACTCCACACAAAAGCCACAAATCAAAAGGATTGGTGGCAGTCTGCTGAGGATCCCTAGTAGATATATCAAGCATTCCTGTACAAGACTTATTCACTATATTACTAATCATGGGGCTAAAGGAAAAATAATCTTGTTGAACCCAAACTGCTCTGCGCTCCTGACATCCAGTCCAGGGAAAAGGTCCTTCCTCTCCTGTGGATCCTCTACAAAAAGGTGCCCAGCGTGGCTGTCTGGGGGGGTCCCGGTCAGAGACTCGTGTGGGCCACCATCCTTCAAGGCGAGAACCATTGCCTGAAAACAAACCACCACTCCTACCCCCAAACCTCAGTTGTGGTAAAAAATCTGCTGACTACTGAGACAATTTAATGCATTTTGTATCATCTGACCTATTGAAACTCATTAAAAAGCACAAACTACCCTTCAAGCTGACATTTCTATTACCCTCTATAGGGCTTCTCTGATCATCAAAGGGAAGGTAGGGTAAGCCTAAGCTTCTGTTACTGCTAAATAAGCGTGGAAACACAGTTGCATCATGTCTGACCGGCATCGGCTTTGGGAATATCGACAGGATCCCCCATCTCGGCTCGGTCATTCCTGACATACTCACTGCTACTATCACCAGAATCCTTAGGAAGGTCTTCATGACGAATCTTCCTCACAAGGCGTTCAGGCACCCACACTGGATCTTGTTGATCCTGAGGAAAAACACAAACAGACCCTCTCGCCCATGTTAGCACGGGGTCAGGCCCCCGCCAAGAGCCTGTCAGAATGTCCTTCCACTTCACCATGCTTTTAGGTGAACCATGGGAATCCTGACGTCTGTCCTCTGCTGAGCGGCCTTGAGCATCCAAATTGAAAAAATTTAGAGTAAATAAGGCTAAAGACATTCTTTCCTTGGGGGTACGGCCTTGGCCTATTCCCCCTTTTTGTTTTTGTAAGCATTCTTTCAAGGTGCGATGAGCACGTTCCACAATTCCTTGTCCTTGAGGATTGTATGGTAATCCGTGATTAAGCTGTACCTCCATCTGATTACAGAAGGAGACAAAGGACTGAGCCGTATAGGCTGGTCCATTGTCCGTTTTTAGCTGCTGTGGTTTTCCCCATGCAGCCCAGGCTTCTAAGCAATGTCCTATGACATTGCGAGCCTTTTCTCCACTCATAGGTGTAGCATGTATGATACCTGAGCAGGTATCCACAGATACATGAATGTATTTTAAGGTTCCAAACTCTGAAATGTGAGTAACGTCCATTTGCCAAATTTTGAGTGGCATCAACCCTCTAGGGTTCACTCCCACACTGAGAGGATGATGATGAATCACACAGTGAGGAAAGTCCAAAACTACTTGTCTAGCATCTGCTCTAGACAAATGGAATTTCTGCTGTAGAGTTTTTGCATTTACATGAAATAATTGGTGAAACTGTCTGGCTTGGTCCAGGAATGAGCTCCAAAAAAATGCATTCCATCCTGGTCCATTGATCAACTTTATCATTACCCTCACTTAATGGTCCAGGTAATCCTGTATGTGCTCTAATATGTTGAATATAAAAACACCTTTTTCTGTGCCAGATTAAAACTTGTAACTCTTGTAATAAGGCACATACAGTACTACTATTCTTAATAGGACCTGCTAATTCTAATACTTTCACTGCGTTGACCACATAAACTGAATCTGAAATCAAATTGAATGCAAATTGACATCTTTTAAACACCTCCATTACTATTTTCAATTCTACTATTTGGGGGGAGCCCGGTTGAAATTGACATAACACGGGCTCTTGTCTTTCTATCAAATAAGCTCCACAGCCTGTCTTTGAGCCATCAGTAAACACATTTGGTGACCCTTGAAGTGGTACTGCTGAAGTAACCTTAGGGAATATCACTGGGTGCTCCTTAAAAAATAATAGCAATGGATGTTTAGGATAGTGGTTATCAATCACTCCTTCAAAGCTACATTGTAATATTGCCCAGTCATCTACAGTGCCACACAAAATTTTAATTTGATAACTGGAATAGGGCACTATTATACTGGCAGGAGCAACTCCAAAAGACTGCAAGCATTGTTGGATACCATTCAAGGCTAAAGCAGCAAGTGCAGTAGGATAATGTTCTATTCTGTTCTTACTTGTGTCCACATCCCCGGGCAGAAAGATCTCCCTACTTTCAGGGACTGAACTGGCTGTTCTGTCTGAGTGGCTTCTGGATATGGGGGAGGAGTTGAAGGTGCCATGGCAACGGCTTTGTTTACACCAGCTGCCGCCAGCGTGGCTGAAGGCGCTGTAGCGACGACTCCGCCCACTCTGACTGCTGCTGACGTGTCAGGCGCCATGGCAACAGCTCCACCCACACCGACTGCAGCAGCAGCTCCTCCCACACTGACTGCCCCCTGCGTGTCCTTCTCTTTTACCTTTTTCTTTTCCTTTTTTCTAATAACAGTCCTCTCCAACCGTTCTAGTAGAGCATGTAGCTCTCCTTCAGAATCTGTGCTCTCTGAGTCCTCAAAATCTCTAAAATCTCTAAAATCTGTAAGATCGGGATAGAGAGGAACTTTCTTTTTGCCTCCCTTTTCACTGTCTGCCTGCTCAAATCTTTCGCCATTGTTACTTTCCTTTTCACTGTCTACTTGCTCAGATCTTTCCCCTTGCAGCAGTTCCAAGGCTGACTCTCCCTCTTTGATTGCATTACAACATCTCTGATCTTCTAAACAACTCCTCACCATTTTCCAAATCGGTCTTACTCCATGCTTCAGAGTCCCTTGCTCCCAAGCAAAATCCAAGTCCCTGCCTAATTTGTCCCAGCAGGATACCGTAAGATTCCCGGACACCGCAAACCACGGAGCCACGGAATCACATTCATTCAAAAATCTTTCTAGGGTAGACTTCTTAATCTTTAAATTCCTAGCTAAAAGTAGCTCCTGAAGAGCCAGAAAAATTGGGTGTGACTCAGACAACCCCATGTTTAAAAATTTACTTTCGGTTTGCAGCTTCCCCACGAAACTGTATCTTTTGTTCGCTATCTCCGCGAAACTTTACCGTACGTTCACTATCTCTGCGAAACTTCACCGTACGTTCGCTATTATCCGCGAAACTTTACCTTGTGTTCGCTATCTCCGTGAAACTTTATTGTCCTGATTTATCCCAGGAACTTACCAACGTGTTGCCCCTGACTGCAGGAGTTCTGAGTCTTTTTTGGGTCCCCGTACGGGCCACCACTTGTCGCGTCCCTCTCGACCGGCAAGAACGACGCAACTCGCAAAAGCTCTTCTCCTGCAGTTTATTCAGGTCCCTTGAAAACAGTCTTCCGAAAAGGGCCGGGCAGACCCAACCCACAGGCTAAATACTAAATGAACAGCCAATCAAGTAAAGCCACGTAGTGCTATCTTAGAGGCCCACATATGCGGAAGCAAGCCAGATCAGCGGTCTTAGCCAAATATGGACTTGTTTACCACCGAGAGCGCTCACCGTCGGGCTGGTGGAAGGCGGAGACCAGCGCCATTTTTAAGGCGCGGCACATCGCAGCTCTCTACAGAAGATCCTGGTAAGATGGGAGAAAGCCAGATGAAAGCAAACAAGCAAACTTCACTACACCTCTTCCCAGTCTTTACATACATGTGATGTGACCAAATGCTTGATTTCCTGCTTTGGCTTTCCCACTGTGATGGACTGTGACCTAAAATTGTAAATTAAATAACTCTTTTGTCTTCCTTAAGTTACTTCTTGTCAGGATATTTTATCACAGCAACAGAAATGAAAACAGGATAGAGAATGAGTCTGTCTCTTCTCCATTGCAGCATTTTATTATAAACAAGCTCATTAGAAATTGTTCCATTGGTGTTTTCCAATGATTTAATTGTGGTATTTGATGGGGTTTTATCATAATATTTCAATGTAGATTAGAAAAATGGATCACTGTGGCATTTACAAATACTTTCCAATTTATATAATTTTGATAGCTTCAGTGATAAAGATATCCCTTTATCTCACTACAATAATCCTAGGAACAGAAAAATTAACACTAATCTCAATGTCTCTCTTCTTTTATTGGAAAATAAAAATTTCCTAGAGGGCTCTCAATAGGTTTTGTTTCATGGACAATAGCAGTATTTCATGACTACTGCTGACTCTAAAGGATTGTAGGAGAACAATCACAAAGAAAAAGAAAAAGAAAAAGGAATTAGCATGATGGAGTTGGCATTTAGATGCTGTTGCTCTTCTCTGATAGTTCTGTAACAAAAACAGGATTTTTTCCCATTGTTGCTGTGAGTGGCTATTGAGGCTCAGTACAGTATACCACTACAGTAGATCTGTGGGTATAAGTTTCCACATGACTTGCTAATACATACTCACTTGAAGTCGGTGAACTAATTTAGAATTCTAGCAGATGAATTGTATGTATTGCTTGTGTCCACTCAAGCAAGTACGAAATTCTCCATTCAGCCTGCAGGTGTCTGTATGAACTGCTGGTCATTTGACAGCCTAGCATAATAATTCTTGGATTCGTTTAAGAAAATTCTGCAACTAGCACTTTTTATAATTTTCGATATGGAAGAAACTAGTTATCTTTCTATCTTTGTATCTCATGCAGAAATGGAACAACTAATTTGAATTTTTAAATTTTCAGGTTTGTAATACTACATTATAGTATAGAAATGATAGACACTTTTTGTCTTTATCTAAAAATATCTTTTAGACAATGTGCTTGTGTGTGAGGGGCAGTTATTTACTCCAGGTAGGGCTGGTCATAATGATTTTTGTGTATTTTTTAAATTGGATTGTAGTAGATTTGCTTAAAAAACAATTTTTTAATCTTTCCTTTAAATTATTGCAGCTCAGTTTCCAAGTTTCTCTCACTCTGTAAATCTTATCTGAACTTGGCCCTGGAGTTTTTTGTGTATCAGCAAAGAATAACTAATGTACTCTTGAATATATTCTACTAAATGTATGTTCCCTAAATATACATAACCACTATAACCACTGATAATCCACTTAGTGCCTGAGGTGTTAAGTTTTTAACAGGTAGAACTTAGTTCCATATACACACCTTAGTCATTATCATAACAAACCTTTTCTTGCTTTGCCTTGTATACATGATCACATTTATCACATAAGAGCTCAGAGAACGCCATCTGATAATCTACTTTATGACACTGTCCTCAGGGGCTTCCTCTTCATTACACAGCTGCATGGGTCGCAGCTTCTCCAAGGAGCCACAGATGATACTTGTATTCTCAGATCAGGTTGGTCTTTATGCTCTAGTTGGAGAACACCTTCTGAGTCTGGTCAAAAAACTGTCTCCAGGCAAGGACCCAAAATAAGCATGGCGCTGTCATTGTCACTTTTCCTTCTCTACACTATCACTCCCTTTCCATATCCTGTGCCCAGTGTCTGATATATGCTATGTGCAGGGAATTGATGCCATGTGCATTTTGGTGCCACTTATTTCATTGCAGCCTTGAAGTGTAAGTCGCTACATTCATGTGAATTTTATTTTCTTCTCCTATTGCTGCCTAAGAAAATGATTTTAATCATGTTTGTGTTGACTACGGTCAATGTTTTTACTTTATTTAGATGGATCTTTTGTGTTATGGTGTTGTAATATTTTGTCTCTTTTTGGTCATCTGCCTGATTTTCAATTCCATTATTGACAATTAAATATTGAATTCTCCACATATTATTATAAAGTAACGTAAGTCTATGTTTCCTTTCAATTCTGTTAGATTTGGCTTTATGTATTTGGAGTCTGTTGTGTTAGTGACAAATGTGATGATAATAATCATGATGCCTTAATCCAACTGAAGACGAAATATTCTTTGTGTCTATTTAAAGATTTGCCTTAGAATATTTTTGTGTAGCAATTTTAATTATTTTCTGGTCAATGCCTTTGTAAAACTTCTCTTAACATTTTATATTTATTCTTTGACTATGAAAGTGTCATCTCTATAGGAAAATTATACCCACAGTATGTGTTTTTCTAATGTAGTTCTCTGATTTCCACAGTGATGATGATTCTTTTCCCATTTAATGTTGTCAATATGAAGGTGGAATTTCAATGTCTTTGTATTCCTTCTCGTCTATACCATGTTTGTGTATCTGTTTCCTGACTTTTTATTTGAAAGTTAGTCATTTCCAGAGTATTATTTAATTCTTTTGTGATTTTTCTTTTGAAATCAACCTCACTTTATAGACCACACTCAGTTCAAATTATCTTCACTAGTCTCCTGTCTCTGTCTCTCAAGTGCTAGAATTGTAGTCATTTACCGCTGCAGTTAAATTATAACACTTGATAATGTTAAATTTTATATTTATTTATACTATATTTATAAGTGTATCTATATTTCACTTTTTATTATTTATTTTACTATAGTCATGAATAGGTTTTCCTTCATGACTGTCTTTGAATTTCCAAGTCAAATACTATTGCCAGTAATAACATCAAGTAATTCTCAGTGGTATTAAGAAACTTTGTACTAATGTGCCTTTCCCCTCTACATACCCTTTGTGTTATTATCATCAATAAGGTGAGAGTTTTTGTTATCTTGTTAGAATAGCTTTGTATCATATAAAAGTAGAGAACAGAAGAGAGCAAATTAACATACATTTTCCGGTGATGGGGAAATGGTTCAGTGGATTGGAGTGCTTCCTACGAAAGTAGGAGTTTGAATCCCTACTACCCCAGTCAAAAGGCTGGCCTGGCTACAATTGGTGTACTAAAGAGAAATCCAGGTTCACTTGAAGAAATTAGAACTACTAGTAAAGAAAACTGTACAGGCAAATATAACAAACAACACCACTGAGAATGAAGGTAAACGATGTGTGTATTCTCTGTAAGGTGAGACCTTTAAATTCCGTATGCTTTGCTTAGTAGTTATCTGACTGAAGATGATTTTCCTTAAAGGATTTCAATAGAGTAGTCCTACAAATTTGGTGAGAGCATGTGTGCATGCGTGCGTGCGTGTGTGCATGCGTGCGTGCGTGTGTGCATGTGTGTGTGTGTGTGTGTGTGTGTGTGTGTGCCTATTGCCCTCTAAATCAAGTCTGCCCTTTCTAGTGCTTTGATGTTTTCTACTTTAGAAACTACCATTATTACAAAGGTATGAAACTTCAAGGCTCACATGGAACAGAAAAGTTAGAGATAGTAGCAGATCAAGTTAAATGTCCAAAGTACAGTATCATTTTTGTGATTTAGTAGCTAGCTGGTGTCTAGAATTGATGCTTCTGGGATTACTGGTTGTCTTTGATATGTGCATCTAGAGTTTTAAAATGATACTTCTTTAATTTTTTCCATTTTTTATTTTCTTATGGAGAAATGAATTTTCAGTGGTTCTTACTCTGCCATTTTGTAAACATCTTATATCAAATTATTGGATTTAAATATCAATGAATATACTTGTGATTTGTGAAAATACTGAGCATATGGATTCAGATGAATTAGGAAACTTCCTTAATCATATATTTGTTTAGCAAATGAAAGCAATGGTCAGAAATATTCCAATTGAAAAATAATTGGAGGACAAAATTATTTGCTGTATGAGTTATTTCTGACATTCCGACAAACAAACATGAAAGAGAAAATGGTTCTAAAGTTAAACAAAGTTTGTTAGGACTGAAAATTGAGCTTTTATGGTGTCACCAAATTTCAGATAACACCCTTCAGAGTCAAACACTAACAGAAAAAAAATTAAAGTTGGATCTCATCTTCAAACATATATATATATATATATATATATATAATATCTCAGAAATAAATTATTGATGTCAAATGGGATATCAAGTAAAAGAAGTCTGTCACATATAAGAAAATTAGATAGAAATTTGTTTTGCATATTCATTAAGAAGGCACTTAACATGGTTCAAAATTCATTAAAAATGTTGAATAACACTTAGGAAAAAAGACTGACTATCATAAGAAGGCCTTCATTTGTAAGGTTTCTTTACAATAAAGTCTGCAGCAAACAGTCTTTTAAGCAATGATTCTCATAAATGAATAAATGACACTCTCCTTGATATAGGGAACAAAAGTTTCCACTGATTATTTTTTATATTAAAGTCATAGAATGAAATATGTATATATGTGTGTGTGTGTGTGTGTGTGTGTGTGAAATAAAAGCTTATAAACTATCTGTCATTATTTAACATTTACATGACTATGCCTATAAAAAGTATTAAGGTGGGATGAGTTTAAAAATCAAAATAGAATGTACCTATGATTCTATACATTTTAGTAATAAAATCAAAAACACTTTAAAATTTTACTAAGCTGGAATAATAATCTGTGTAAAATAAAAACTCTTACCAGATTTCCAAGTCAAATGGAAACCTTTGCTGACTATTACTTTATATATTCATAAATGAATATGTTGATATTTTATAGACTTTGTATCATCAATATATTATCTCTACCATCCTGGATATAGATATTCTGTTCAATCTTAATAAAAATGTGGAATATGATGAAAATAGTCATTCATTTTATATTTGTATGACAATTCAAGTGTCAAGACACTCGAGATCAGCACTGGTGAGAAGGCTGAGCAGGAAAGCTGCTTGTGGTCACACTCAGGGACCCGAGTTCAATCCCCAGAAACACATGACAAAAAGAAGAGCACTTATTTTGGAAGTTCTCCTCAGATTTCCATATGCACACTGTGCCACACATGTATGCAAACATGTAAATGAATCAATTAGAAATGAATATCCAGGTCATTTATGCAGAAGATAAGAAAATATGAAGAATTTTTTTCTATAAGAAAATGGGCCTAGCCATCTTCAATAGTATAAAGGACATAAAGGCTTTGACTTGAGATTTACAGATTGGTTATGGAAACAGAAAAGATACTTCAGGGAAAGATGTACAAACATTGCATACTTGCTATGCGACACAGGTTATGCTATAGACCACAGGCAAAGGGTATTTGTTTAAACTTATTATGGTGAAATAATTTTATTCCAAACATAAAAACAACTACATGGAAAAGAGACACATACAAAGGAAAGTGGTAGCAAGTCCAGCAAATTTCAAGTATAAGTTTCACGAGAGAAGCCCAATAAATGTTGTGATACTATACTCAATAGCATTGAAAATGACTGAAGTGCAGTTTAAAATATCAACAGTTTAAAGTGACTTACAGTAAGATTTTTATTCTTACATCCTCAAAAGAAATATGTAGTAGAGACACAAAAGAATATTGACAAAACTAATTATTTGCAAGTACATGACTGCAGAATGTTTCTATATTATTATAGAAAACATAAACTGTAATTGTAAAAGTATTGGCATTATTTGATGAAGAAAGTAACCACATCATGAAACAATTCACAGGCACTTAGGATACTTGATTCCGAAGCTGATCATGACACATGTCTTGTAAGACCTCTGAATGAGATATAGCACGGAGTTCCATTCACACTGCTTGGAACAAATGCTAGATTAATCAAATAATATTATATCCAATCATAAGGAAATGTGGTACAATTATTAACATTCTTCCATGAGTATATTGCTGTGGAAAAGAAATGTCACAAAATAATAAAATATAGGCCAAATGATTCATTTTATATATCATTCAAATGAGAAAAATACACTATTTGGGAATGTTCTTATAACCGAAAAACTGCTTAAAAATATAAGTCAAATTATCACAGCATACAGGATGATGATTACTGATAAGAAGGAAATACAGAGAGAAAGGGACACACAGTGTTAGCAGGCAGCTTCCAGGAGAAGACCTTTGACCAGTTATGTGGTTACATGAGAGACTGTGACAGCTTTTTTTTTCAATATATATTATGTGCTTCTGTTGTCTTTCTTTCTTTGTATGCTCCAATTAACCACAAGTTATGAAAAATGAAACAAAAACTTGTAAAATCAGCCAATTCCTACAGTCAATTATAAAATCAATGTTTATATTGTTTCACAAAGGAGCAAATGAGTTTTAATGAGGGCTCCCTAGAGGAATTCTAGATAACTCAGTCATCTCAGGCTCAAGATTGCTAGTCTCCAGCCCTGGCTAGAACACTGAAACAGTTTCATTCTGATGTCAGCAAAGGGTAGCAGTGACAGCAGCAGCAATTCACCTGTAAGAGTTGATAACAAACAGGCAAAATGCTGAACTTTTCCTTAAGGCCTTCTATACAGGCTGTAATGGGACAATACTCCAGCTCTGGGGATGGTCCTCACCTCTCAGTCAAACCTTCCAGGAAATACTCCTACAGATCTGCCTAAAGGCATGCTTCTCAATTGATTCTAGATCCAGTTGGGTTGACAATGAAGATGAGCCATCACATGTGGATAAAGTTATTATTTGGGGAAATTGAAAGGATAACATGACGCTTTCTATGAAATATGTTTTTATTTCTATGGTTTTCAGAGTTGCTGTCTACTATTTGATTCCCCATCATCTCGTGCTCCGTTTCCCCCAGCCCATTTGTCAGGAGGAGTCCTGTTTGCCCACTTCTCTCATTCTTTACCTCAATCCACTGTGGCACAACTGTGTTACATTCCCTTTCTAACTACCCTGTAATTTTCTTCCTACTTTCAAGCATGTCCAGTGGCCCTTGGCCCTTGGGCTAGATTTATTTCATGTGTATACCTTCTTCTCTTATTTTTTCACTTTGTTTTCTTTTCAGATCTAAATATTCATTATGTCTATTGTTCTTCTATGGCTCTACTTTTTCCTTGAATTATACTAACATAGTTTAGTCTGTGGCTAGGAATAATGTTGTCCAGTGACATCATCAATAGTATATCCTGTTCTTTCTCTGCCCTAAACTGTCTTAATATTGGCAGTACAGGAAGCTTCATGTGCTTCCCAGCTTTATTTTTATTCCTAGATGTAGTATTTCATCATTGTCATTTTTTTTAATTAGATCTTTTCCCCGAACATCTCTCCCTATTAGTCCAATAAAAGTCTCTGTTTCTAACAATAAATACAATACAAAACAATAAGAGCAATTGGGAAACAATTATGAAAACTATAAGAGATGACAAGTGTTCCTAATGTCCAGGCTATATGTATTTGGCTACTAATTATAATATTCAATTATCTATCTATGTCAATGAGTTTAAAGTTTTATACCTAATTCAATTTCCATCCTAACTTGCATTATCAACTTAAAAACATCTTCTTAGATCTAAAACATCTTTTTAATTTTAAACAACTTAAAAATTAACTGTGAGACTTTAAATATCTAGTCTTCAACCACATCAGGGACCTGAGAAGGATAAATATATCTGAATAAATATGAAGTGCAGAGCAAGCAGCTTCCAAAACTAAGAAATGCTAGACAACTAGCTGCCTAGACAGTCCCATTTCTCTCTATAGATTGTCTTCGAAACCCCAAGAGATGTGTAGAATATGGCATTTAAAAATGTTCTCTCAAGCCGGGCGGTGGTGGCGCACGCCTTTAATCCCAGCACTTGGGAGGCAGAGGCAGGCGGATCTCTGTGAGTTCAAGGCCAGCCTGGTCTACAAAGTGAGTCTAGGACAGCCAGAGCTGTTATACAGAGAAACCCTGTCTCGAAAAACCAAAAAAAAAAAAAAATGTTCTCTTAACTTAAGGTTTTTTGTTATTGAGACATCAGCTCCTGACAGCACCCCCTATTCTACTTCAAGTAGATGATAAGCATTGAAGAATGTCTATTTGGAGATAGTTGCATTAGTGGCAAACTAGCCAATGAGCAAGAAAAAAACCTTTGCTTCAACAGTAAACAGAATGCTGTCCAAAAAGGACAAAACTTGGAAGCAGATAATTTGACAACCTCACTCTGTCAAGACAGGGTGGCCAAGTCCTTCATAATTTCTGCTTTTCAATTAATGTCTGTCAGAGATAATGGGTCAAAATTATCTCTGAAGATGGATGCTCCAATATTATAGAGAGAAATTGAGGAATGTCTGTTTTTTTTAATAACTCTTCTTCTATACTTCCTAGTTAAAATGAAAAATTTACCTGTGCCACGTCTTTAAATCTGAGTTTACCTAATTATACCTCTTACTTTATTTAGTTTATTTTACCTGCAAAATTTCTCAATTGTGAAGAGTTAATATTTTCTTCCATTACATTCATAGAATGCTTATCACTTAGCTATATCTGTAAAGCACATTTTGCATTCTGTGGCATATATAATTTTATTATATTTCATAGTCAATAAATAAATAAATAAATGTTCTACCTTTTTATTTTACTCCAGTAAAGAAAATCAACATGTGAAGTAAATAAATGGGAGTGTATCAACCACATTTCAGGGTACATGTTTTGAATTAGCCAAGACTAGCAACAATTTGTTGACGCTACTAACTTCAAATGCCAGTGGATTAGAATGACAAAAGCTTACTTCTGCATGTCCATAATGGACTGTATTAGGCCTTGGTCCATCTTGCATTGTCTTTTTTTCTATTACTAAGTTGGCAAGAAAGAGTCCTATAATCTGGAGCACTGATATTCCTGAAATAAAAAAATTATAACAGAGTAGACAAACTGGTTCTTATCATATGGCTCTGGGAAGGATTTTTGTTCTGCCTAGTTTTTATTGGACTGAGTAAATTATACAAAGAATGTAGAATTCAAGCTAAGAAACAAGAGGATTTAACAGAAACAGCAAGCAAAGGAAGCTATTGTGAGAAGCAAAGTGCTTGTAAGATTGTCATTTATATCTGTGGCATGATTCTATAGCACATGGGGAATTGGGTGCTGGAATGATGCATCATGTTGCCTTAGAACAGTCCTCTCATTTGAAATTCTGATATCAAGTCCTGTGCCCGATTGAGCAATGCAAAGAACATAGGTAGTCTAATAGGAAGAATATAGCCAGGAGACCCAGTTGTGGAAATGACATTTTACATTTCAATAGCATATAATTGGTCACAATTTTTTTTTTCACGACATGATGAGACCTTGGTATATTTATTCTGAAAGCAATGATATCTTATTGGCATTAAAATTCTAAAATATCATATTATATTCCCCCATTTGCATTAGCACATTTTAAATAGCACATGATGGGATGAAGACAAAGATACATTTCAATAAAGATAGAAAATTCTTTTCACAGTCTTGGAAGAAGAAAATGGGCTTCAGAAATGTTAACATGTTCATCCTACTATTAATTAATTAAATCAGCTAAATGATGAAGAAAGCTTTATTTCTCAGAACTTTACAATTTCATAATATTTTTAAACGTTTATTTATTACTTCATTATGTCTCTATTGCCACGCCTCCCTCCACCCCCTCCTGGACTCTCCCTCCCACCCTCTACCCCCTCTCTCACCCATCCCTTTCCTCCCATGTGTGGAGTCTCCATGTATCAGCTCCCCTCACTTCATTAGTCACATGAGATCTAAGAGCTTCCTCTTGCACAAGAGGCATACATGGCAGTGCCACTAAGGTGGGGTGTCCCATTGACAGGTAACCAAGTCCCTATTCCTGCTCTTTTGGGTCTATTGATCGTTGGATGGTTATCCTATACTCTAATGGCTAAAATCCAGTTATAAGTGAATATATGTCATGTATATCTTTCTGAGTCTGAGTTAGCTCACTCATGAGGAACTTTTCTAGTTCCATCCATATGGTTGCAAATTGCATGATTTCCGTGTTTGTGATAGCTGAGTAGTATTCGAATAACTCTCCACATGGAAAAACAAAAAAAACAGAATAGCTAAATCAATCCTGTACAATAAAAAAAATCTGAACATATCACCATCCCAGTTTTCAAGCTATTCTACAAAGCAAAAGTAATAAAGATAGCAGGGTACAAGAATGGAAACAGACACATTGATCAATGGAATTGAATTGAAAACCCAGAAATAAACCGACCCACCTACGCTCACTTAATTTTTGACAAAGAAACCAAAACCATACAATGGAAAAAGGACAGCATCTTCAACAAATGGTGCTGTCTAAATGGATGTCAACTTGTAAAAGAATGCAAATGGACCCATATTTATCACCTTGCACAAAACTAAGTCCAAGTGGATCAAAGACCTTAACATATTAAGACTATATTGGGGTACATCAGTATTGATCTTTGTGTATTGATACAAAATTAAGATTATATTTGGCCACATTGGTATTGATCTTTGTATATGGATACAAAATTAAGGTTAACTCTTTTTAAGGTATTGCTCCTAGGTAATGCTTAAAAATGAAATGTGAAGTTTTGGCATTTTGCTACCAACTGTCATAAACTATTTAGTGTAGTTAAGAATGACTACTAGTCATTCAAGCATGTCATTTTATTAGGTACTAGGACAGTCTATCACAGTTATTTTCTAAACTAATCAGAAATCAAGTTGCTAAGAGACAAGTAACGTTTGCTTATTCAAATATAAAAGATAGATAGGTGGTCTTCAAAAACCTCAAGAGATCTACATAATATGGCATTCAAAGATGTTTCCTTAACATGATTTTTTTGATATTGAGACATGTCAGCTCCTGACGGCACCCATATTCTACTCCAGTAGAAGATGAGCATTGAAGAATCTCCAATTGGAGATAGTTGAATTAGCGGCAAGCCTATCTCTTGGCAAGAAAAATCCCTTGCTTCAACTGTAGACAGAATGCTGTCCAAACAGGACAAAACTTGGAAGCAGGTAAGTCAACAGCCTAGCTCTGCCAAGACAGAGTAGGCAAGTCCTTCATAATTCCTGCTTTACAATCAACATCAGTCAGAGAAACAGGGTCAGATGGCTGAAGATTAATGCTGTAATGTATGGAGAGAAAATGGGAACTGTCCAGGCAGCCACTGGTATGTCATTTCTTAGTTTTGGAAGCTGCAGTCCCTGCACTTCCTGTATAATCAGATATATTTATCCCTCTCAGGTCTCTGAGGTGGTTGAATACTAGATATCTAGAGTCTCATAGTTAAGTTTTGAGTTGTTTAGTAATTAAAAGTGTGTTCTAGATCTATGAAGATGTTTTTAAATTGTGACACAAGTTAGGATGGAAACTGAGTTGGATATAGAACTTTTTTAAATAAATTAATTAATTTATTTGTTGCTTCAGGTTACATCTCCATCATATTGTCTTCTTTCCCCCCTTCCCAGCCCCGCCTTCCCACCCTCTACCCCCTAACCCTGCCAACCCACTCCTCTGGAGTGGAATGTACCTACATAACAGTCGCTCACCACAGTTCATAAGTCATATGAGGGCCAAGAGCCTCCTCATACACTGGCGGCCTACAAGGCAGTACCACCAGTGAAAAGTGTCTCACTGCCAGGGAGAGAAAACTAAAAAACAAACAAACAAAAAAATAAAATAAAAAATAAATAAAAAGTCTATGTCCATGTTCCCTTTGTTGCATTGATTGTAGTATAGATATCATGTAATATATTGCTAAAATCTTACTGTAAGTGAATAGATGCCATATGCATCGTTCTGAGACTGGGTTAGCTAACTCAGGATGAGCTTCTCTAGTTCCATCCATTTGGCTGCAAATTGCATAATTTCATTCTTTCTGATAGCTGAGTAATATTCCATTGTGTAGATGTACCACGGTTTTTTAAGCCATTCCTCAGTTTAGGGATATCTGGGCTGTTTCCAGTTTCTAGCTATTACAAATAAGGCTGCTATGAACATAGATGAGGAAACTTCCTTATGATTCTATGAGGAGTCATTTGGGTGTATACCCAGAAGTGGTATGGCTGGGTCCTGAGGCAAAGCTGTTCCAAGATTTCTAAGATATCGCCAGACTGACCTCCATAGTGGTTGCACAAGCCTGCATTCCCACCAGCAATGGAGGAGGGTCCGCCTTTCTCCACACGCTCGCCAGCATGTGCTGTAATTTGTGCTTTTGATCTTAGCCATTCTGACAGGTGTGAGATAGAATCTCAGATTCGTGTTGCATTTCTCTGATGATTAAGGATGTTGAGCATTTCTTCAAGTGTCTCTCAGCCATTAGGGGCTCCTCCTTTGTGAATTCTCTATTTAGCTCCATCCCCCATTTTTTGATTGGATTATTTGGTTTCTTGGCATTTAATTTCTTGAGTTCTTTGTAGATTTTGGATATTAGCCCTCTGTCAGATGTGGGGTTGGGGAAGATTTTCTCCCACTCTGTAGGCTGCCGTTTTGTTCGAATGACAGTGTCTTTTGCCTTACAGAAGCTTTTCAGTTTCATGAGGTCCCATTTATTGATTGTTGGTCTCAGGTCCTGAGCTGTTGGTGTTCTGTTCAGGAAGTTGTCACCTGTGCCATTGAGTTCAAGGGTTTTTCCAATTTATCTTCTAGTAGATTTAGGGTGACGGGTCTTAGTTTAAGGTCTTTAATCCACTTGGATTTAAGTTTTGTACAAGGTGATAAGTAAGGGTCTAATTTCATTCTTTTACAAGTGAACATCCAGTTGGAGCAGCACCATTTGTTGAAGATGCTGTCCTTCTTCCATTGTGCCGTTTTGGCTTTTGTCAAAAATTAGGTGGCCATAAGTGTGTGGGTCTATTTCTGGATCTTCAATTTGATTCCATTGATCTACTGGTCTGTTTCTATACCAATACCATGCTGTTTTTACTACTATTGCTCTGTAGTACAGCTTGAAATCTGGGATGGTAATACCTCCAGATGTTTTTGTTATTGTACAGGATTGATTTAGCTATTCTGGGCTTTTTGTTGTTCCATATGAAATTGAGAATAGCTCTTTCCAAGTCTATAAAAAATTGTGTTGGTATTTTGATAGGAACTGCATTGAATCTATATAATGCTTTTGGTAGGTTGGCCATTTTTATTATGTTGATCCTACCTATCCATGAGCATTGGAGATCTTTCCATCTTCTAAAGGCCTCTTTCATTTCTTTCTTCAAGGGCTTGAAGCTCTTGTTGTACAGGTCCTTTACTTGCCTGGTTAGAGTTACCCCAGGTATTTTATATTGTTTATGGCTATTGTGAAGGGGGTTGTTTCCCTTATTTCTTTCTCAGCCCATTTGTTTGCTGCATATAGAAAGACTTCTGATTTTTTTTAATTAATTTTGTGTCCAGCCACCTTGCTGAAGGTGTTTATCAGCTTTAAGTGTTCTCTGGTGGAATTTTTGGGGAGGCTTATTTATACTACCATATCATCTGCAAATAGGGATAATTTGACTTCTTAGTTTCCAATTTGTATCCCCTTGATCTCTTTTAGTTGTCTTATTGCTCTAGCAAGAACTTCAAGAACTATATTGAAGAGATATGGTGAAAGTGGGCATCCTTGTATTTTCCCTACTTTAGAGGAAATGCTTCAATTTCTCTCCATTTAATTCGATGTTGGCCACTGGCTTGCTGTATGTTGCCTTTATTACTTCTAGGTATGGTCCTTGTATGCCCATTCTCTCCAGAACTTTTAGCATGAAGGGCTGTTGGCTTTTGTCAAATGCTTTTTCTGCATCTAGTGAGATTATCATGTGTTTTTTTTCCTTTTATCTTGTTTATATGGTGAATTATGTTGACAGACTTTTGTATGTTGAACCATCCCTGCATTCCTGGGATGAAGCCTACTTGATCATGGTGTTTGATACTTTTGATGTGTTCTTGAATTCAGTTTGCTAGAATTTTATTAAGTATTTTTGCATCTATGTTCATGAGGGACATTGGTCTGAAGTTCTCTTTCTTTGTTGTGTCTTTGTGTGGTTTAGGAATCAGGGTGACTGTGGCCTCATAGAATGAGTTTGGCAGTGTTCTTTCTGATTCTATTTGGTGAAAGAGTTTGAAGAGTATTGGTGTTAGCTCCTCTTTCAAGGTCTGGTAGAATTCTGTGCTCAAACCATCTGGCCCTGGGCTTTTTTTGGTTGGGAGATTTTTTTTTTTTTTTGTATTTTATTTTTATTTATTTATTTTTTTTAAATACTTTATTTTTTTCTTCAAGTTACATCTCATTCACAAACCCCTCCCTCTTCCCCCTTCCTATCCCGCCCTTCCACCCTCTTCCCCCCAGAAGTTTCCCCTTTCAGTCCAACAGATGGTTCCTTCTCTTATAACAGTGAATACTATACAAAAAAAACAGATATAAATATGCCACATTTATGAGAGTTAAATGGCCCAGTATACCTTCCCAATGTCCAGTTTATACATATTTGGCCCCTGACTTTAACATTCTACTATCTAACCATCTCCATGAGTTTAAAGGTCTATATCTGATTCATACTAACTTGCAACACACTTTTAAGAGTATCTTCTTAGATCTATAACACCCTCTTGATTCCTAAACAGCTCAAAATTTAACTATGAGACTCTAGCTGTCTATTTTTCAATCACCTCAGAGACCTGAGAGGGATAAATATATCTGCTTATATAGGAAGTGCAGGGCCTGCAGCTTCCAAAACTGGGAGATTTTTAATGACCGTTTCTATTTCCTTAGGGGTTATAGGGCTGTTTAATCTGTTAACCTGATCTTGATTTAGCTTCGGTAGGCGGAATCTATCAAGAAAATTGTCAATTTCGCTTAAGTTTTCAAATTTGGTGGAGTATAGATTTTTAAAGTAGGATCCAAATATTCTTTGGATTTCCTCAATGTCTGTTGTTATTTCTCCCTTTTCATTTCTGATTTTGTTGATTTGGCTTTTTTCCCTCTGCCTTTTAGTTAATTTGGCTAAGGAACTGTCTATTTTGTTGATTTTCTCGAAGAACCAATTCTTGGTTTCATTGATTCTTTGTATTTTTCTTTTTGTTTCTAAGTTGTTGATTTCAGCCCTAAGTTTGATGGTTTCCTGCCTTCTGCTCCTCTTGGGAATGTTTGCTTCTTTATTTCCAATTCACCCAGTTTAGCTGTTAACTCGATAATATGAGCTATCACAATTTTCTTTTTGAAGGCACTTAGTGTTATGAGTTTTTCTCATAGCACAGCTTTCATTGTGACCCATAGGTTTGGGTATGTTGTGCCTTCATTGTCGTTGGATTTTAAGAAGTCTTTGATTTTCTTCTTTATTTCCTCCCTGACCCAGTAGTCATCCAGTAAAGAGTTGTTCAATTTCCATGTGTGTGCATGCTTTCTGTTGATTCTTTTGCTGTTGAAGTCTAGCTTTATTCCATGGTGGTTTGATGAGATACAAGGTGTTATTTTAACTTTCTTGTATCTGTTGAGACTATCTTTGTGTCCAACTATATGTTTGATTTTGGAGAAGGTTCCGTGAGGTGCTGAGAAGAAGGTGTATTCTTTTGTGTTTGGGTGAAACCTTCTGTATATATCTGTTTAGTCCACTTGGTTCATGACCTCTGTTAGACTCATTATTTCTCTGTTTGGCCTCTGTCTTTATGATCTGTCCATTGTTGTGAGTGGGGTGTTCAAGTCTCCCACTACTAATGTGTAGGGATCCATGTGCTATTTAAGTTTTAGAAGCGTTTCTTTTACAAATGTAGGTGCCTTTGTATTTGGGGCATATATGTTCAATATTGAGGTGTCCTCTTGATGAATATTTCCTTTAACGAGTATGTAATGCCCTTCTCTGTCTTTTTTTTTATAAACTTCAGTTGGAAGTCTATTTTGTTTGATATTAGGATGGCTATTCCAGCTTGCTTCCTGGGTCCATTTGCTTGGAAAACCTTTTCCCAGCCCTTTACTCTAAGATAGTGTCTATCTTTGATAGTGAGATGTGCTTCTTGTATGCAGCAAAAAGATGGGTCTTGTTTACGGATCCAATTGGTAAGTCTGTGTCTTTTTATTGGTGAGTTGAATCCATTGATGTTGATGGATATCAGTGACCAGCGGTTGTTATTTCCCATTATTTTGGTATAAGATGTCGTCCTGTGCTTCTTTTGGTTTAGTTGCTGTTGAGTTTTCTATTTCCTCTGTTTTCTTGGGTGTAGTTATCCTCTTTGGGTTGGAATTTTCCTTCTAGGATCTTCTGTAGGGCTTGGATTGTGGGTAGATATTGTTTAAAATTGATTTTGTCATGGAATATCTTGTTTTCTCCATCTATATTGATAGAGAGTTTTGCTGCGTATAGTAGTCTGGCTGGGACCCTATGTTCTCTTAGGTCTTTTAGGACATCTGTCCAGGCCCTTCTAACTTTTAAAGTTTCTGAGGAGAAGTCAGGTGTAATTCTGATGGGTTTGCCATTATATGTGACTTGACCTTTTTCTCTTACAGCTTTTAATATTCTTTCTTTGTTCTGTATATTTGGAGTTTCAATTATTATGTGTCGAGAGGAGTTTCTTTTCTGATCTAATCTGTTTCGTTTTCTGTATACCTCTTGGATTTTTATTGGCATCTCTTTCTTTAGGTTTGGGAAGTTTTCTTCTATGATTTTCTTGAAGATATTTCCTGGACCTTGGAGTCGGGATTCTTCTCTTTCCTCTATACCTATAATTCTTAGGTTCTGTCTTTTCATTGAATCCTTGATTTCTTGGATGTTGTGGGTGAGAGATTTTTTAGCTTTCTCATTTTCTTTGGATGTTGTACTGATTTCTTCCATCAAATCTTCCATGTCTGGGATCCTGTCTTCCATCTCTTTTAATCTATTTTTGATACTCATATCTGTAGTTCCTGTTCTCTTCCCTTGATTCTCCATTTCCACTTTTAACTCTGACTGTTTTCTTTATTGTTTCCATTTCCATTTTCATACCTTGAATGATTTTATTCATTTTGTACATTACCTGCTCCAATTTGCTTGTCTTTGCCTGGAATTCTTTCATTGCCTGGTCTTTTTCCTGTTCAAGTTGAGCCACCTTGGCTTGTTGCTCTCTAATGGTATTATCCATTACTTTCACTTGTGAAATTGTGGCTTCTTTGAATTCCTTCATAGGTTTAAATTCTTCTTGAAGGGACTCTATCACTTTCCATAATGTAGAATTGTCATTGTTTTCATGTGTGTCAGCTGTGGTGAGGTGCTCAGTATTTGATGAACTAGCATAGTTGTGTTTTGTTGGAGTCATGCCTCCCTGATTTCTGTTTTTTTCTTCGACCTTTGGCAATTTGGATGTATTTAGCTCTCTGCTCCTGTTGTCTTCTGGGCTTGGATCCAAAGGGGACACTTTGGTGTAGCAGTCGATTTGCTTTGCATTCTGCTGCTGCTTACAGGGGGATCTCAGGGTCAATGTGCATCTAATAGCCAGATGCACTGTGAGCTGGTGCAGTCTATTCCCAGGCAATAAGGAATGGCCTGGGATTGTTTCACTGCTCCCAAGACAGAGGTCTTTATGTTGCACATTGAGTGTTCAGCCTGTAGTGGCTCTGTTGGTATGGTCCTGTGTGTCCAGGCACAGATCTGTGGACTTTGGAGGTTCCAAGGCCTGTTGGAGTCTTGAGAGCACCTCACTCCACCCCTGTAAGGTGAGTGCCTCATTAGTGCCTCCCAGATCAAAACCACAATGATCCAGGGGGTGGAGCTATATATACTTAAACTCTGGTTCCCTGCCAGAAGGGCCCATACTAGTAAAAAAGTCTGATAATAATAATAAAGACCTCACAGTTTGTCCAGGGTTGGACTCTGTGTTGGGTAAATCCACCTTCACCCCCTGTAGCCTTTCTGCCACTGTCACAGCACCCACCCCCATGTGTGTATTGAGCTAGCTTTGGATACTGGCAAATGGGCCATTGTCATCCAAGTTCCTATACACTGCTGTGGAATGTAACCTGCAGCTGGAAAGGTATCCTTCAGCTCAATCCAGCTGCAGGATTTTTTTTCCCAATGACTGTAAATCCAATAGAGGGGCCTGTCCAGCACCCCTCTGGGGGCACACAGATATGTCTGGGCTTTCCAAATGTAGCTGTGGACCCACTGGCTACTGGGCTTATGCCTTGTTGAACCCTCAGCTGCTGTGTGCCCCGCCGAGCCGTGCACTGCTAAGAGTGTGTGGCACTCCCATAGGTCCAAAACTTTTCACTAAATAGCCAGAACACCTGCATGGGATCTGGAGGACCGAGTAGGCAGGTGAGTAATCCTGTGTGGGGTCTGAATCTGCCTGCTGGGTATTAGAGTAGATCTTACCAGGCATCTCTCCTGGTGGGGGTTTCCAATTCCCGGATTCAGCAGCTTCCATGCGTGTTTGAGAGTGGGAGGGAGAGTCCTGCCCAGGGACTTTTAATGGTCCCTGGGTAGCTGGGTGAAACCCAGGTTGGTCCAGTCACTCAGATTTTTTGCATAGCGTCCTATAACTTTGTGGCTTTCTGGCTGTTTTCCCTAAGATCAAAATGCATCCACATGGGCCGCTGCCATATTGGATTTCCCCCTGGATATAGACCTTTAAACATGGAGATGGTTAGATAGTAGAATGTTAAAGTCAGGTGCCAAATACATATGGACTGGACATTGGGAATGTATGCAAAGCCCTATAACTCTCATATTGTGGCCTAATTATGTCTATTGTTTTGTATTGTATTTATTGTTATAAGAGAAAGAGCCATTTGTTGGACTGAAATGGGGGGTGGTTGGGGGGAAAAAGATATACCTTAAACTTAAAAAAAGGAAAGGGATAGGGGGGTTGAGGGAGAAGAGGGTGGGAGGGTGGGACTGGAGGAGGGAATAGGGAAGGGATTGCAGTTGAGATGTAACTTGAATAAATAAAAATTAAATTTAAAAAGACCTTAACATAAAGCTGGACACAATAAATCTAATAGAAGAGAAAGTGGGGAAAAGCCTGGAACTTATTGGCATAGGTGGCAACTTCCTGAACAGAACACCAATGACTCAGGCCCTAAGACCAACAATCAATAAATGGAACCTCATGAAACTGAAAAGCTTCTGTAAGGCAAAGGACACTGTCATTAAAACAAAACAGCAGCCTACAAAGTGTGAAAAGATCTTCACCAACCCCCACATCTGACAGAGGGCTAATATCCAAAATCTATAAATAATTCAAGAAATTAAACACTAGCAAAACAAGAAATTTATTCAAAAAATGGGGAACAGGTCTAAAGAGTGAATTCACAAACCAGGAATCTAAAATGGCCAAGAGAAACTTGAAGAAATCCTCAACAGCCTTAATCATCAAAGAATTGCAACTCAAGATGACTCTGAGATTCCATCTCAGTCCTGTCAGAATGGCTAAGATCAAAAACTCTAAAGACAGCATATGCTGGTGAGGCTATGGAGAAAAGGGAACAGTCCCACATTGCTGGTGGGAGTGTAAACTTGTACAACCACTATGCAAATCAGTCTGGCGATATGTTAGAACACTTGGAATAACTCTACCTCAAGACCCAGCCATACCACTCCTGGGCATATATCCAAAAGATTCCTCACCAACCCACAGGGACATATCCTCAACTATGTTCATAGCAGCTTTGTTTGTAAGAGCTAGACACTGGAAACAACCCAGATGTCCTTCAGTCGAAGAATGGATAAAGAAAAAAAAAAAAAACTGTGGTACATTTACACGATGTAATACAATTTCATAATCTTAGTTCCCTTAAGTTGACATTATGTAGTAAGTACAAAATGTTTCAAAATGTGTAATACACCATATTCAATTAATCATCACAACTCTTACTGCCAGATGATCTTATTAAATATTACATACGCTAGTATATATGGCTGCCTATTAATTTCCTCTGCATTGAAACATTTAATTTTGTATGAAAGCTTCTTAAGATTGAAAAAGTTCAAAAGGGAACCCCCTAAAGACTCCAGAATTAAAGCTGAGCATTGTGGTACTCACCTTTAATTCCCGTACTCAGGAGTCAGAGACAGGCAGGTGAATCTTTGAGTTTGGTGCCACCCTCATCTACAGAGCTAGTTCTAGGACAGTCAAGACTATGCAAAGAAACCCTGTCTCAAAACAATACCCCCACCCAACACACACACAAGAAGAACAAGAAGTAAAATGTCTCAGGAAATAAACAGTTCCAAATGCTTAGAAAGTTCATGAAACACTTCAGATGCACAAGGTTCCTCCTTTCCTGCCATTAAATAAGGAGTAAGGGATGCTGAGGAGACAATAGGTTGGTGAGTCAATATTCACCCTGGTGTGGGCTTTTGGTGATGCAACTGTATTGAGACATCGCTGTTCCTATAAGTAGTTCCTCATCTACATACCTGCAAATCATCCCAATAAACTTCTAATTCCAGAGGGTGAGTGCCAGTGATATTATAACTTTGGTCCTTTATCATTTCCTAACCTGAAGTAAGTAAATGTCAGTTCATATCTCCTCAAGAAGAATCATATAACATCTGTATTTTCAAACTTGTTTTTGAACACTATCATTGTTTGTAGTAGGAACTAATCAACTATAGTTTAATCAACTATTTTCTCCAAAAATTAAAATTTTTATGATATTTGGATAATAAACTTCTCATTAAATGGAAAAATATCCTTTAAACGAGGATGAAATGCCTCTAAAATGTGAGTGACTATGTCATTTGCTTTCTCTAAGGTTTCATGAACAACTTGAAAGCTCTGCTCCATAATGACTTGAAATTCTATTTTTCTCCTTATTAGTTTGCTAATTGCCTCATTATTTGCATAATGTGCATTTTGTGCTTTATATTTTATATTCTTACTTTCGGTGTGCTGAAAATCTGCTTCTTCCAGAAGCCTCTTTTACTTTCCTTCAAGTCCTTAAACCTCCCTCTGGATTTTCTTTTTAGTCTTTACTGTGTCTCAATATAAATAATAAAACATGCTTATTCTTTTCTCCCGTAATGCTTTAAAATAACTATGTTGAGATATTATTTGATAGCATTTATCACTACATCTATACCTTAAATCTAAGAATTGTGGCTTTTGTTTACAAATTACTACATAAATCTATGATAGAAACTAGGAAATCTCTTAAACTTAATTCTAACACTGAAGGGCAACTTATGAACAATTATGAATGCACTGAAATATTTTTTCTACTACACTGCTTTGTGTTAGTGACATATGTCCTTCAAGTCAGTACTGTGTTGTAGCCATTCCTGTTTTTACAGCCAGTTTCCAGAGAATGCAATATTGCCTATGTAATAAAATTGTAAGCAGGCTCATAAATCAGCATAAATGCATTTACACTTTATCATAACAGTACTTAGTAGCACATTAATTCCAAAAGCCACTCTTCTGATTGTCTCTCTGTAAAGATGAAAATAGCAGAGACTTCAGAAGCTTTTGTCTCTGCCATACTCCTTTACTCAGAAAACAAATTACAAAATGATGACATAAAGACGGCCTTTCTATTTTTAACAAGAAATAAAGGATCCTTTGAAAGTAATAAATCTCTGCGATTTTCTAATCTAACTGCCATCAATGTGTGAATTATTCTGAAAGTAAAATAATTTAATAAAAGTTTGCATGTAACTAAGAAGGAACAATGAAAGTTGTCAAGAAATGTACCATTTCTCAAACTGATTATTTTCAAAGCTCAGGATGGAAACCTTTATAAAGATGCTTGCTTCAGAAGCTTACAAATTTTAAAGAGCCCACATTCTCAGATGTTGTCTTTCCTGACGAAAGCATTAAATTTCAGAAGTAATTAGCAGGCATCCACTGTTCTTGACTTCTGGAAAAATGCTTGATGAAGAACATAATGTTAATAATAAAGGAAATGCAAGCCCTTATGTTTATACGCAGGTATTTCTATTTTTGAATTCTCATTAATTGTAAGTGAGCTAATAATGCAATGTTGTTAAAATCTTATTCACATGATTTGTAAATTCATGCCATGCTTTATATACACAGTGAGAAAATGTTAAAGTACCTAATGAATTTAAAGTTTGGCAATGATAATAAGGATTTGGCACCAATAATGGTGATAGGTATAGATAAAACATTAAAGCTAACAGTTTGAGATTTTAAAAAATATTTTAATGTGCATGCATGCATACATGCACACATGTACCTGTGTTCATGTGTGAGAAGATACTTGCAGATGCCACAGAGAACATAGCATCATCTGGAACTAGAGTTATAATAAGTGGTTGTGATAAGCCCAATGTGCATGCTGGGAACAGGACTCTGGTCCTCTGAGAAATCATCAAGAGCTTCTGAGCCATCTCTTCAGCCTCTATTGATTTTGTTTTTCCATCACTGTTGAGTAAGTCAGCTGATTCTGTGGTGTCTTGAATAAACTAACTTAGGGGAAACTAGCAGAAACAGTGCTTGTCTGTAAAATTGTCTGTATATGTGATTATTATATATCATACATAATATCATATATATTAATATTAAATCTTTATCATTCCGTTTCTAAGTAGATTTTTAGAGAGCTATCTAGTAGATTGAATCATATCTTGTCCCTTTTAAAGAAACAGATTTTCCATATAATTGCCACATCCCTTGTGTACAGTTCTTGAGGCAGTAGGACCTGGGAGAATGGAGTTGATAAATAAGGCAGATTAAAATCTCATGAAATAACCAACATTATTCAGAACATCAGACAGTTTTACTCTCCGTATTAAGAAGTGTCATGTGAGTAAAGTGTACAATCAGAAGGTCAAGTCACATATGGCTGACAAGCTAGAAATGGGCAAAACCACATTTATTCATACAGGCCTATAAATGAATAACAATAGCCAGTTGGAGCGAATAATCTGAAGTGAAATCACTATCAGCTACATTTGGAAGGAACACAAAAACACATTCCAAGAACAGTTCCATGGTTTTGAAGAAACTGAGGTCATAAAACTCTTGTCTTGGTTTCTTGGAGTTCTCTCACAACCACTCAGACTTTCCTCACAGGATTCCATTCTTTGATCATGTTCTGAAAACCTTATTCCATAATTCTCTGAATCTTCTGTCTCATGTCCACTTCCTTGTCTAAACAATTAACCAATAGCCTTTGCCCATTTCAACCATAAAATAACCTTATGTATATGAGGTGATGGTATAGATACATGCACGTGGTTTGTCATTCCAAAGTAGCTTTGTATGTAATCTAACATGCACAGTTTTATACATTGCTTCCATTTTAGAAGTCTTTGTGCCATTTGGTTATTTTGTATGTAACAGTATGTTCCATTGGGTCTTCTTTTCTTATTTCTTGATTTCCCTGGAATTTTGTAAGTATACATTTTAATGATTTCTGAATTCAATTTTTAATATTTATAAAGTTTTCTGAAATCACTTAGTAATCACCTCATACCCGTTTCAGTCACTAACATCGTCTTTTGTTATAAATGCCTGATCTCACAGTTTTTGTTGAACTTTCTTGAGTACACTGGAACTTTGATTTATTTAAATGGGCAATGGCTCTGTAGGTTCTTTCCTAGCTTTCTAACAATGTACTGGAAATAGTATAAGTGTTATATAGCTCTGAGGAGAAAGGTTTCCCAAGTGCAAGTGTTAAAGCTCTGAATAGAGCCAAGGAATACTGCAAAGTCCCAACACAAGGCAAAACTCAAGGAAGAGATTTATTGAGATGGAACAACACAGGAAGATGGCTGCATCTGTTAGGGTGGACTAGAAGCAGCAGAGAACTGAGCAGAAGATAAGGTTTATAAAAGGTTTCTTGGGGGAGCGAGCTTTCCAGGGTGGAGATTTCCAGAGTGGGGATTGGTGAGTTTTCAACTCCTAAGCTGGTGTTGTTTGCTCTGTAGGGTGGAGGTTGGCTGACTGAGTCAGGAAGGGACTGCATTCAGAGGGTTATCACTGTTCGAGTATTCTGCACATGGAACCTGGCAGTTGGAGGTCCTCAGGGGTGGGGCATAGCCATTCTAGTGGCTCAAAATGCTTATATTTCTTTTCTTGTACTTTTATCCTCTAAAATGAAATTTAAATACACATGTACATTATAAAATGTTAAGTGCTACTATAACATCTTTGAAAATTATAATCAAATAAATTTCCAAAAGTCATATTTGCTTTCTCTCTATGTCTGAATCTACTTTCATATGCAACGGATTTTTTCCTTGTAATTTTCTCACAATTTTAAATTATGTTCTTCATTATTTAATTTTCTACAACAAAGGTGAATGTTGCATTTGCCCTAATATAACTTCCAAAGATAAGAATTCATCTTCTTTCTAAATACAACAGCCTCTACAGTCTGACACCATTTTGTCCTATACTCTCTGAATTGGAGTTTGGAGCAGTTTCATTTGTCTTCCAAGGTAATTATGTACATCACTTTCCTCTAGTTTTATCTTCCATTTCTAATTTTAATTTATGCATCTTCCATTTCCATTAGTTTTTATTGTTTTATAGGCAAAGAAATATAACATGTGTGAAGTCAAAAAGCTTACATACTATGTTACATTTAGGCAGAATGTGACTGAGGACAGTGGATGTAAATCATCTGAGAACCTGAAGAATGTCAGAGGCCAGGTTGTGAAGGGCCTTAGAAGTCATTCTGAGGACCATATAATTTCACAGTGCAAAAGGAAATAACTTCCCAATGTAAAGGCAGAGAAGGATTCTAAAGAGCTATAATTGCGATGATGTCCAAAATTATCAACAAAGCAGCTGTTATCAGGTAGAAAAAAAAATAGAATTACAGAAATCAATGGCAGACGCTGGAGAGAATAGCTATGAGGAGAGAGGAAAAACAGGTTTGATACAATGTGTGAGTTACATTGTTTTTGTTTTGCCATTCTATTTTTTTATTTTTTTTCTTTATTTTTTATTTCTTCAAGTTACATCTCAATCACAGTCCCCTCCCTATTCTCCACTCCAGTCCCACCCTCCCACCCTCAACCCCCCATCCTCTTCCCTCTTTTTTTTTAAGTTTAAGGTATATCTTATTTTCCCCTACATTTTCCCCTTTCAGTCCAACAAATGGCTCTTTCTCTTATAATAATTAATACAATACAAAACAACAAAGGTAATTAGGCCACAGTTTATGAGGATTATATGGCTTAGCGTACATTCCCAATGTCCAGTCCATATGTATTTGGCACCTGAATTTAACATTCTACTATCTAACCATCTCCATGAGTTTAAAGTTCTATATCTAACTCAACATTCATACTAACTTGCAACACAATTTTAAAAGCATCTTCTTAGGTCTATAACACTCTCTTGACTCCTAAACAACTTAAAATTTAACTATGAGACTCTAGCTATCTGTTCTTCAACCACCTCAGAGATCTAAGAGGGATAAATATATCTGATTATATAGGAAGTACAGGGCCTGCAGCTTCTAGTAGAAGATAAGCATCGAAGAATCTCCAGTGGGAGATGATTGAATTAGTCGCAAGCCTATCTCTTGGTAGGAAAAGCCCCTTGCTCCAACTGTAGACAGAATGCTGTCCTAAAAGGACAAAACTTAGAAACAGGTAAGTCGACAGCCTAGCTCTGCCAAGACAGGGTAGGTAAGTCCTTCATAACCCCTGCTCTACAATCAATGTCTGTCAGAGAAACAGGGCCAAATGACTGAAGATCGATGCTGTAATGTATGGAGAGAGAATGGGAACTGTCCAGGCAGCCACTGCTATGTCATTTCTTAGTTTTGTTTTTGTTTTTTAATACATGTTCTCACTATGTGACTCAGGTTGACTCAGAACTATGGCTGGTTTCAAAGTCTCTATCCATTCCTTCCTCAGTCTCTCAAGTGTTAATAATGAATCAATTAATAAAACTCACCACCAAGCCAGAGCAGAAGCTGTTAATTGATCACATGTATGAGGTAAGGGAGAAAAATCAATAAATGTTTAAAAACAGGAGATAGTAAACTTTTTTATTTTTTCCCATGAAAGTACACAGTTTGCCAAAGGCTGGATGAAACAATGGAGTTCACAGCCATGACTTTACTTACATTAAACAAGAAACAAAAGTATGTGTCCCCAAGAAGGCAGACTTTGTATTTATCTTTGGGATATTAGAGTAATTCCCATTCTTTACTCCAATCCTTACTGAGCACATTCATGACATTCTAGATCCTGTCAATTAAAACAATTATAGTAACACAAATTTTCTCATCTTAAGTAAGAAAAATGCAATAGTATTGGTTACACAATGGCAAAATTATTCACATGTACCATTGTATAAACAGTAGTAGAGTATCAGGACATGAGGTATTTCTCAGTTCTGATCTTGAGGAAAGTGTGTCTTAAAAATATTGCAGGAAATAAGAGTCTACTACAGAACTTCCTTAGCTCAGAATATAATTAAATATTAGACCCCAGACATTAGTTATAAACCAGGAATTATGAAAGACTTGCCTACCCTGTCTTGGCAGAGCTAGGCTGTCGGCTTAGCTGATTCTAAGTTTTGTCCGTTTTGGACATCAGTCTGTCTACAGTTGAAGCAAGGGATTTTTCTTACCAAGTGATAGACTTGCCACTAATGCAACCATTTCCAATTAGAGATACTTCGATGCTTATTCTCTACTTGGAGTAGAATATGGGGTGCTGTCAGGAGCTGGCATATCTCAATATCAAAAAGCTTCTTAAGAAAACATCTTTGAATGCCATATACTACAGATCTCTTGAGGTTTTTGAAGACCACCTATTAATGTCTGTTAGAGAAATGGTGCAAAAATGCTGAAGATTGATGCTCTATTGTATTGGAGAGAAATTGGGAACTGTCCAGGCAGCCAGTTGTCTGTAATTTCTTAGTTTTGGAAGCTGGTGGCCCTGTACTTCCTGTATAACAAGATATATTTATCCTTCTCAGGTCTCTGATGAGGTTGAAGACTAGGTAGTTATAGTCTCACAGTTAAATTGTTTAGGAATTAAGAGGGGGTTCTGGATATAAGTAGATGTTTTTAAGATGGTGATGCAAGTTAGGATAGAAGCTGAGTTGGATACAGATCTTTAAACTCATGGAGATGGATGCATAGCAGAATGTTAAAGTCAGTTGCCAAATATGTATGGACTGGACATTGGGAATGTATGCTAAGCCTTATAATTATATTTTGTTGTTTTGTATTATATTTTTTGTTATAAAAGACAGAGCCATTTATTGAACTGAAAGGGGAAGCTGTTGGGGGGGGGAAGATATACCTTAAACTTAAAAAAAAAAAGAGGAAGCAGATGGGAGGTATGAGGGGGAAGAGGGTGAGAGGATGGAACCAGAGAGGGAAGTAGGGAGGGGATTATGCTTAAGATTTAACTTGAAGAAATAAAAATATTAAATAAATTATCAGACCCCAGAATATCAAGAAGCAGGTGGGCAGAACATGATTGATGATGGTGAATCTGTGTCCCATGGATAATACAATGCTGGCAGTTATGGGAACTTCAGCATGATGGAGCAAATTAAGCCTAAGGATTTCTTCTTTGTGTGGGTTTTAGAAGGCGAAAGATTTATACGGTCTGAAGAGAAACCAGAGCATTGTGTGGGTTTTAAAAGGGAAGTAAATCAAATAAATATCTGAAAGAGAAGAATGTGCCTTCTGATAGCTGGCCTTAGTAGTCAACTTGACGTTAGCTAGAATCAACTGAATCACAAATGTCTGAGAACCTCTATAAGAGATTTTGTTGTCATGTTAAGTGAAGCAGATAGACCCAAATTGAAGGATATGTAACAATAGTTAAAGAAATAGAGATGTTACATGGGAAAGGTTGGGGAGAGGAAAATGAAGAGGGTAATGTAATATACGATAATATAGTCTCACAGTTTAATTTTATGTTGTTTAGGAATTAAAAGAATGTTCTGGGTCTAAGAAGATGTTTTTCAGTTGGTAATGCAAGTTAGGATGAAAATCGAGATTGCTATAGATAGATGGATAATAGAATATTAATATCAGTTGCCAAATATGTATGGACTAGACATTGGGAATATATGCTGTACCTTATTATTTTCATAATTGCAGCCTAATTATTTATAAAAAAGAATTATGAGTTCTGGGAGAAGGGGGAGAGGGTGGGAGGGGTGGAGGGAGAGAGGACTGTGATGGAGATGTAATTTGAAGTAATAAATAAACATTTAAAAATTAAAATACCTTTAAAGGCTCCTATGGAAGAAGAAAATATTTAGTTTTTTCTGGCTTGTCTTAGTTCATATGTGCTGTTGCAGCCCATTCCTGCACTGTTCTCCGAACCATCTTCTTCAGGCTTCTAAGACAGGCAAAGACCATAGCTTCTCCAGGAGACCTGCAGGCTACCGGAGCTAGCCCTGTAGTTACCAGATTTCCATCCTTAGGCTGATAGCCTTTGTCCGACTACTCACGTTGTAATCTGTAGGCAAATCTAATGATTTCCCTTTTAACATATATTGATTTCATCAGATTGTTTTTCTTTAGAGAACAGTGAATAATATACACCCCTCCGGAGACCTTTAAATCTCCAAGTAATATTTCCTTCATTGATAAATAAGTTTGACTTGGGTTTCCTCAGGAATATTTCATTTCTTAAAAATATTACTAACATTTCTCAGATAGATATTGTAGGTTAGATTATAAGCCTGATTTGTAGCCAATCCTTTTTTTCAGCAACTTTTTCTTAACAGTTCATTTTTAATAAGTTTTATTCCCCTTCTGGAAATATGAGACAATGATATTTTCTTTTGAGTTGGTACAGCAGTTCAGCCACCACTGTGTTTTTTTTTCTCAGCTCCAAATAGTAAATGACAGTTTGAAGTTAAAAGTGATCAAATGTCTGTTTTTCTCTTTGGAGACTTTTGTTTTCCTTCATTCAGCATGTCAGCTGGAAACAAGCCACTGAACAGAACCAGTTCTGTGGTTCATCTTGTCACACTGTCACCTATTATTCTTTCTGTATTTACAAGAAGCAGACAGAGTAAGATAAATCATTCTAAATATTCATGGCTTATAGATAGGAACCACTTGATGGTATTACATTTCATAATTGAATCCTCTAGCCATTTGTTACACATGAAGCAATGGTTTGCCCAACTTAATCCTTAAAGGATTGGTCTTTTTCTATAAATAAGCTCTAACTGCCTTGCTGTTAAAATGTTCTGGAAGTGTGTATGTCCCTGTCTGTCCCTTTGTGTATGTATATGTCAAGTTATAGTTAATCTATATTATACCATGCACACTTTCAACCTTTTTATGTTTATTCATTACTTCAGGTTACATACATCTCCATCACAGTACCCTCTTTCCACCCCTCCCAGTCCCGTCTTCCCACCATCTTCCCCCTAACCCTTCCATCCCACTCCTCTGGAGTGGAGTGTCCCTACATATCAGTCCCCTGGCCCAGTTCAGCAGCCATATGAGGGTCAAGAGCCTCCTCATACACTGCGGGCCTACAAGGCAGCACCACTAGGGCAAAGTGTCTCATTGACAGGTAACAAAGTCTATATTCCTGTTCCCTTTGGTGCATTCATTGTAGTATAGTTATCCTGTACTATATGGCTAAAATCCAATTATAAGTGAATAGATGCCATGTGTATCCTTCTGAGTCTGGGTTAGCTCACTCAGGATGAGCTTCTATAGCTCCATCTATTTGGCTGCAAATTGCATGATTTCATTGTTTCTGATGGCTGAGTAGTATTCCATTGCGTAGATGTACCACATTTTTAAAATCCATTCCTTGGTTGAGGGACATCTGGGTTGTTTACAGTTTCTAGCATTTACAAATAAGACTGCTATGAACATAGATAAGGAAATGTCCTTGTGGTTGGTGAGGAATCATTTGGATGTTACTGGTATGGCTGAGTCTTGAGGTAGAGCTATTTCATGTTTTCTAAGGTATCACCAGACTGATTTCTATAGTGGTTGTACAAACTTGCACTCCCACCAGCAATGGAGGAGGGTTCCCCTTTCTCCACAACCTTGCAAGCATGTGCTATCATTTGAGTTTTTGATCTTAGCCATTCTGACAGGTGTGAGACGGAATCTCAGAGTTGTTTGAGTTGCATTTCTCTGATGATTAAGGATGCTGAACATTTCTTCAAGTGTCTCTCAACCATTAGGGATTGTTCCTTTGTGAATTCTCTGTTTAGCTATGTTCCCCATTTTTTGGTTGGATTATTTGGTTTCTTGGCACTTAATTTCTTGAACTCTTTGTAAAATATGGATATTAGCCCTCTGTAAGATGTGGGATTGGTGAAGATTTTTTCCCAATATTTAGGTTGCCCTTTTGTTGGAATGACAGTGCCTTTGCCTTACAGAAGCTTTTCAGTTTCATGAGGTCCCATTTATTGATTGTTGGTCTTAGAGCCTGAGCTGTTGGTGTTCTGTTCAGGAAGTTGTCACCTGTGCCAATGATTTCGAGTGTTTACCACACTTTCTCTTCTAATAGGTTTAGTGTGTCATGCCTTATGTTAAGGTCTTTGTTCTACTTGGACTTAAATTTTGTACAAGGTGATAAGTATGGGTCTAATTTCATTCTTTTACATGTCGACATCCAGTTGGACCAGCACTATTTGTTGAAGATGCAGTCCTTTTTCCATTGTATGGTTTTGGCTTCTTTGTCAAAAATTAGGCGACAACTTATACAAAAAAATAAATGTGCTGTGTGGGTCCATTTTTTGAGTCTTCAATTTGATTTCATTGATCTACTGCTCTGTTTCTATACCAGTACCATGCTGTTTTTATTACTATTGCTCTGTAGTATAGCTTGAAATCTGGGATGGTGATGCCTCTAAGATGTTTTTTTATTGTAAGGATTGATTTAGCTATTCTGGATTTTTTCTCAATTTCCATATGAAGTTGAGAATTGCTTTTTCCAGGTCTATAAAGAATTCTGGTGGCATTTTTGATAAGAATTGCATTGAATCTGTGTATTGCTTTTGCCAAGATGGCCATTTTTATGATGTTGATCCCACCTATCCATGAGCATGGGAGATCGTTCCATCTTCTGATAGCCTCTTCAATTTCTTTCTTCAAAGACTTGAAGTTCTTGTCATACAGGTCTTTCACTTGCTTGGTTAGAGTTACCTCCAGGTATTTTATATTGTTTGTGGCTATTGTGAAGGGTGTTATTTCCCTAATTTCTTTCTCAGCATATTATATATATATATATACAAAGGACTTCTGATTTTTTGAATTAATTTTGTATCCAGCCACCTTGCTGAAGGTGTTTATCAGCTGTAAGAGTTCTCTGGTGGAATTTTTGGGGTCGCTTATGTATACTATCATATCGTCTGCAAATAGGGATAATTTGGCTTCTTTGTTTCTAATTTGTATCACCTTGATCTCCTTTAACTGTCTTATTGTCTAGAACGAACTTCAAGTACTATGTTGAAGAGATATGGTGAAAGTGGGCATACTTTCCTTGTCCCTGAATTTAGAGGAAATGCTTTAAGTTTGTTTCCATTTAATTTAATTCAGGTTACTGGCTTGCTGTATATCACCTTTATTCTCATGAACCAAATGGACCTAACAGATAGCTACAGATCGTTTCACCCAAACACAATAGGATAACCGTTTTTCAGCATCGCATGGAACCTCCTCCAAAATTGACCATATAGTTGGACACAATGCAATCCTCAACAGATACAAGAAAATTGAAATAACCCCTGTATCTTATCAGACCATCATGAAATAAAGCTGGACTTCAACAACAACAGAAATAATAGAAGGACTATGCATTCATGGAAACTGAACCACCCTAATGAATGACCACTTGATCAGAGAAGAAATAAAGAAGGAAATCAAGACTTCTTAAAATCCAATGACAATGAAAGCACAGCATACCCAAACCTATGGGAAACAATGAAAGCTGTGCTATGAGGAAAGTTCATAGCACTAAGTGCCTTCAAAAAGAAAATTGTGACAGCTCATATTAACAAATTAACAGCAGAACTTGAAGATCTGGGCGGAGGGGGGAGGGAGAGAAGCAAACACTCCAAAGAGGAGAAGAATGGAGGAAATCATCAAACTAATGGCTAAAATTAACAACTTAGAAACAAAAAGAACAATACAAAAAAAAAATCAATGAAACCAAGAGTTGGTTCTTTGAGAAAATCAAGAAAATAGACAAACCCTTAGCCAAATTAACTAAAAGCAGAGGAAAAAAACCCAAATCAACAAAATCAGAAATAAAAAGGGAGAAATAACAACAGACATTGAAGAAATCCAGAGAATCTTTAGGTCCTACTTTAAAAATCTGTACTCTACCAAATTTGAAAACCTAAGCAAAATGGACAAGTTCTTGATAGATTCTACCTACCAAAGTTAAATCAAGATCAGGTTAACATATTAAATAGCCCAATAACTCCTAAAGAAATAGAAACAGTCATTAAAAATCTCCAAACCAAAAAAAAGTCCCAGGGCCACAGGGTTTCAGCACAGAATTCTACCAGAACTTCAAAGAAGAGCTAATACCAATACCCTTCAAACTCTTCCACAAAATAGAATCAGAAGGAACACTACCAAACTTATTTTATGAGGCCACAGTCACCCTGATTCCTAAACCACACAAAGACCTAACAAAAAAAAGAGAACTTCAGACCAATTTCCCTCTTGAACATAGACATAGTAATACTTAATAAAATACTGGGCAACCAAATCCAAGAACGCATCAAAAGTATCATACACCATGATCAAGCATGCTTCATCCCAGGACTGCAGGGATGTTTCAACATATGAAAATCTATTAATGTAATTCACCATATAAACAAGCTGGAAAAAAAAAACACATGATCATCTTGCTAGATGCTGAAAAAAGCATTTGACAAAATCCAACACCCCTTCATGCTAAAAGTCCTGGAGAGAATGGGCACTTTCAACTTTTTAATTAGTTTTTAAAAATATATGTTTACCAGTCATGTCTTCATTTTGGCCAAAGACACATAAATATTCATTTCTAGGATCTTAGTTCTGTGAAAAAAATAAAATGTACTTTGGATAATATGAAAATGAGCTTGATATCTTTATGAAAAATTCATTTGATATTTTATACATGTAATGTCTGACTACCATTACTCAATTACTCAGATTTAAAAAAATCATCCTGAATGAGGTAATCCAGGTCCAGAAAGACAAACATGGTGTGTACTCATTTATAAGTAGGTATTGGCTGTTAGGTAAGGATGATCATGCTGTATCCACAGAACCAAAGAGACTAAGTAGCAAGGAGGGCTCAAATGGGGATACATGGATCTCCCTGGGAAGGGAAAAGAGAATAGATTTTGCTCCTGAACTGTGGTTGGGGTGATGACAACATAGTGACCAAGTGGGATGGGGAGAGGGAGAGAGTGTGGGGAGAAAATAGTGAAATTATGGATGCATTTGGGGGTGATGTGGAAATCTAGTGCAGTGGTAATGGGGGATACGGAGCCTACATCTGTCATTTTCTGTAATCAGCAAGGCTTCCAGTGGATGGACTGGAACACCAACCCCATCACAAAATCTTTGATCTACAATTTGTCCTAACTGCAAGATGTTCTGGGGTTCATGATTTCGCAGAACCTGTGAGAGTGGTCAACCAATGATGGGTACAACTTGTGGCTCACACCACCAAAGAAAGCCCATGAATGGCCAGAAATCTGAGACTGGATAGCTCAGTGTCCTAGGATAGATCCAGACCTATGACAAAAAAAAAAACAATGTCAATGAACACTTCATGAATGACCAGGAATCTGAGACTGGATAGCTCAGTGACCTAGGATAGATAGATCCAGACATATGACAAAAAAAAAGTCAATGAAATGATTCCTAATATAATATTCTGCTATACTCATAGATAAGTGCCTAACCCAATTGTCATCAGAGGTATCATTCAGTAATTGATGAGAGCTTGAGACCCACAGCCAAACACTAGGTGGAGCTTGAAGAGAGGGAGGAAGGATTACAGGAGCCAGAGGGGTTGAGAAAAACACAAGAACACAGGCCACAGTATCAAGTACGTGGGGCTCATAGGGGATTACAGACAATGAAATGGCCATCACAGAGTTTGTATGGGTCTGTGATAGGTCCTCTGCGTGTACGTTATGGTTGTATAGCTTAGTGTTCTTGTCAGACTTCTAACAGTGGAGTGGAGGCTGTCTCTCTTTCACTTATTAAATTGTAACAGTAAAGGTATCTAACATCTAGAGATGTGAAAATTAATTAAAATAATCCATATCCAAAAGTTTTTAATGTACTACTTAGCACAAATAGGTTTTTATACTATTATTAAAATATTTTTACATAGAGCCATAAAAATAGTTGGTTGGTGGCTTGAAGCACAAGAGAGAGAGTGAGAGAGAGAGAGAGAGAGAGAGAGAGAGAGAGAGTTAAACTTATGGATTCTTGCGATACAATATACATCAAGCATGTACTTTAAGTTCACAGACAGATCAATTGGACAATACAAAGCTGATAATCAATATTGGAAAGAAGTAGACTATTAGACTATTGATAGTATATTCATGCTTTATACAGACTTGTGACTTTCATTCACTATAAACGACAGTCTTTCAGTATTTTAGTTGAACCTACAGCAAAATTCTATCAAAATGATCAAAATGTGTAATAAAAGATAACATGGGGAGCAGAAAAGAACAATGTTTGGGTGACACAGAAGATATTGGCCTGTTTACATTCAGTCTTGTACCTTTCATTCACATGAGCAACTCATAACTGCCGTTGTCTGTGGCTGTATTTCAGAGCCCTGTTCTGGCACTATAGTGGGGCATCATATGTCCGTGCTTTCCCGACTCGAGAGGGATTGGCACCCGCTCTCCTGCTTCACAGTTCTTAATGACTTTAGGTTACTTAATGAGTGCCTGTGCTACTGTATTATCCTCCAGTCTCTTTCCCTTAGTTAGGGATACGTCTGAGTGTACTGTAAAGCTGCCTCCCAGCATTTCATAATGATATCAAGCTACAGCCAGCCATCACGGCAGCTGGCTTGAAAGCACAGCATATTAAGTGGGTTGCCTTCTACATTAAATGTCCCTTTCTGCTGCTGCTGTCCCTTTCATATTACAAGGAAGTCATTTGCTTTTGACTATACTTATCCCAAGGTTGTTTTCTCTGGAATAAATAACAATAAATGTACTGAAAATTTGATGGCTTCAGAGATCAACAGACTATTTTTCTCTGAAGTCAGCGTGATTCAGAAAACATCTTCGAAAGTTGACACAGATCTCTGCAGTTTCATTAGTATGCACTGATGACATTATTAATCACACTATGTCACTAAACAGAGGCTAAAATCCTTCAGCCTGGAATGTGTTTGGGGTGTGGAGTCTAGCTTTCATTTGTATACCCTCAGGCCCCCTTGCCTATGGCAGTTGCTATGTATGGTAACATTCCACACCATTACTGGGGTGAGGGGAGTCTCACTTTCCCTTAAGAGAGCATGCCAGATGAAACACAGCATAGAAGGCAATACGAGGATGGGGGAAAATGGAAAAATCATCATCAAATACATAATGAAGAAACTCAGGCATTCACTACTATGATTGATAAACTGTCACCTTGGAAATTGAGGAGAGGATAATTGCTCCCATTACTTTTCAAGATAGGAACTAAATTTAAATAAGTCTAATTTAGCAAATTTTGAGTTCCCAGTTTTAAAAAAAAAAAAGCTAAAATATTCTATATGAGATGTTTTCCTCAAAATGCATTAGACCCTAATGACTACACACTGGGTGATGGACAGCATTTACATTTACCTAAGAAAAATGTTTTTTAATGACTTCATTTATTCTCTTTTTACAACCCTGTGAAATTATCATGCAAAAATCTCAAAGAGATATTCCCAGGTGTGATGTTGAGAGGCAATTTCCACACCTATTGTGGAAAGCAATAGAACCTGTTGTGGCTTGCTGCTTAATCACATAATGGCATTTAGAAATTATTCATACTACCTGGTAAAAAGAATGTTTTACCATAATTCTGTTATGGTAGCATGGATTTTTATGGTAATTTTTATGAAATAAGTAAACATACTAAAGCACTTGGCAAAATCTTAAGTGTGCAATGATAGTAGAATCTTCAAGCAGCAGGAATGTTATGGGCAAAGAGTATGTCTAATAAGAATAACATTTCTTATAGGCAAGGCAATTATAAAATACAGACACTTTAAGCTCTTCAAAAACCATGCTACTGAAGTGTTATCACTGAAGCAAAGCTTGTGAGACTACCGACTGTTACATTACTGTATGCTTTCAAACAGAGGAATAAATTGATCCTACTTTTTGGTATCTAAGATATAAATAACAACCATTTATCAGAGCTTGTTACAGAAGCAACAAATGACAGATATTTCAGGTAAACATCATCTGTTCAGATGTTATGCATACCTCATATCCTTCATTACAATAAAATGAATTCATAATTTGTTCCTAAAATGGTTAAGCAATATAAAATGAAAAGCCTGCTATATAGCACTGTGTAATCCTTCATGCCTTCAGTCAAAGCAATCATGTGGGTCTGGGGAATTCTATACTTTATGCATGTGCTGAATTCCTTGTCAAACTTCTGTGTATTAATTGTAAAAACACATTAACCATAGAGACTAAATATCCTTATGAAGTTTCTCTCACTAAGTAGTAACCCTTCACAGAACTCTTTATATTTTCAAAGATGAACAAACAGTTTGTATAATTTTCATTGTCATTGCTCAGTCCTTTTGGTAAGAAAGAATACTACAGAAAGACTAACTAGAAAAATTAGGTTGGTAATATATGAATCTGCATTGTTACTCAGTAAAAGAAAAAAAAACTTTATAAAGCAGAACTCACACCCAGATGTGGTGGTGTGTGAGTTTAATTTCATCATTTGGGAGACTGAGGCAGGTAAGGTCTACCTGAGTTACCTAGGCCGACTGAGGCTATAGGAGACTAAAATAGAAACATAAATAGATCAGTAAAATCAAATCAAACCAAAGGAAAATAACAGAAAAGCCAACAAGCAAACAAACAAAAAAACATCAGAACTCTAACAAATTATCAGGGAACTCTTTGGGCTGAATCAGAAACAACAGAGCTCTCATTAATTCAGCTGAATTTTTAGAGTTGTTTTCTAATCATGGAAAAGTTCTATATTTCTCTTTAGTTAAGACCATTTTTTGTGTGTTTTAGGTTTTTTTTTTTCTCTTATAAAGTATGACAGTTAACAGTTCTGTTTCTACTGTTTTAAAATTCCTCCTACTCCAAACTTAGTACAGTTCCATTTTAGGGAAATGTCAAAATTTAAACGAAGGGAGACATACAACCTAGGTCCATCAATCATCGATTTCTTCAATGACTCCTGCTGGGGTTGAAGTTCACAATGTAGTGTGTTGACATTGAGAATGGATATTTGCTACTTATCCTTCAGTTTACCATGTATATAGACTGTGAACCTGCATGTCTATGCCTAGAGACTATCCACGAGAAACACATAGCATTACGCAGGAAAGTATGATTGTTTGTGTCTTCGCTTAGGTCTTTTGTTGAATGTGCATTACTCTGAACGGAGCAAACTTTAAAATGCAGGAATCAAACAACACCAAATGAAATAAATATCAGCTCGCCGAGCATCACAACGCACGGGAATGCTTTGATTTCTACCCCAGCTACTTCTTCATGGTTAGTCTTGAGGAATTTCATGCATAGCATCTTCAGCTTGACAGGGAGGGAGATACTGGTTAAATTCCAAGAAGAATCTTCATCCCAGGTGGTTCATGGGGCCGAGAGAACTCTCGACTTTCTTTGCTCTCTTTCTGAACTTGTGAAGATTAAATTCCACTTTGTTTCATGGTTTGTTTTCTGGTTTTTGTATTTCTTATTTAGGCCGCCAGACTTCAAGACCTAGGATATGTTTAAGTGTGTAGTGGATAGATAAGCCCCGCAATTCCATTATCAGTAAATTTTAAGTCCCACGACAATAATATTGTTCAGAATTTATTTAGCTGGATGGCTTAAAAATCTGGGTAGGTTACTATATTTTATGTCCAGACAGGTGTTACTTACTGTTTTGATATGTAAAATAATCTTAAATTGGAAAAAGGCCATAATACAATATAAAATAGAAGTCATACACATTGCTGTTTAAATAAAATGATTTAAACTACTAGTGCTTATTCTGGTATAGATCAGTAATTAAATCTGCTTAAATAAAAGACCATATGCACCAATTACATGTTTTTATAAAAATGAAAAATAAGCAAATTAATCTGTAGTCTTAGAAGTCAATATGATGGTTTCATTAAAAAATCTGTGTGAAGGGAAATTAATTTTAAAAATATATTAATTTATTTGTAAATGTCGGTAACTGGATAATTAATATGTCTCCAAATGTAGGTTCTAACATTTTATATACAGTTGTGATAATAGTTGTGTTTACTTGTAAATACTATGCAATTTATGTTTTTATTATGTACTTAGTCACTGGATAATTAGGTCATACAAGACTTAATGATGGGAACAAAAATGTGAGAACTGTGTTATGAGCTCATCTTGTCATTGTGCCACCACCACAGAATGACTGACACATAGATGAGCGTGATGTCTCTCAGGGATAACATCTTATGAGACTTCCAGCTGCTATGTGGCCTGCCATCAGGCAAATACCTCTTTGTAGTATGTGACTGCAGGAATCATGCAAACACAAATCGCTTCATATATTTAAACAGATTGACTCCCTTTTCTTCTCTCTCTTCTTTTTCCTCTTCTGCATTTTTTTCCTCTCTTCCTTCCTGCCTCCCTTCCTGCCCACTTGCTTGCAGTCTTGCCTTGTTCTCTAGTCTGTCTTTTTTTTTTTTCTTTCTGAAGGAGGAGTTCTACATGTATCTCAGGCTAGATTTTCACTGAGTGCAGAACATTTACACCACCCACCCAGCGTGTTTACAGATATGAGTATCATAATTTCAGCTTTGATCTATTCCAATAGCTTGACAGGTTTTATATATTTATGACCTGAGAAGATTCAATGCTTTGCAAAAGTCATGAATTTTAGTGGTATGTTGCTGTATATGGAAATAACTATGTTACCTTTATTATACAAAATTTTGAAAACTTTATCATCAGATTTGATAGGTTTTCAAGAATCCAATATATCTTATTATTTCACATGATCTTGTTCATGTATTGGAGTTTTTATGTATAACAATAGCATCTTTCTCATATACTTATTGATTTGTTAACTGAGATAATAGATAAACAAACACTTTAATTTCTTTAAACTGTTGACTGACATATTTTAACATATGTGTATATATGTATAAACACTCTCATATACAAAGAGAAGCATATAGACATATAAATAAAACTCATGAGACACAATAGTTAATGAGCATTATTAGCATATAAATAAAATATATATTCTAGAGACTCTGTTAGCTCATTTGGCTGATAGTTATTTGGGGATTTTCAGATGTTTGAGCTTTTAATGTATAGTGCCTTTACATTTAAAATGGCATTTTAGCATCATATATTTCCTTGAACCAATATCTAGATGCTCAACCTTGTTTAATAGAGTTACATTACACTTGTTCCTCCCACAAAACAGTCATGTTCTTCAAAGGGACCATCCTACTTTATTCTTTTGCTAGACATGTACTTGTGGGATATCACTGGTACTGTGCACATTTCAATAGTTTGACTTGCTATTATTGATCAATTTGATTTATTCACCCGAAATGCACAGATGCTTTAATTTCCTCTTTGCATGTTACACTATTTTCATATGCCTACTAGTCATTTACATAAAAATCTCCTTCAGTGTTCTGCCCATTGTTGCTGCATTATTTGTGGTTTTACTGCCTGTTGAAAAGATTTCTTTTTTTATTTTGTTTTGTTCTGTTTTCTGTTTGTTTGTTTTTGTTTTTTGAGACAGGGTTTCTCTGTGTAGCCCTGGCTATTCTGGACTCACTCTGTACACCACCTGGTCTCAGCCTTGAACTCAGAGATCTCCCTGCCTCTGCCTCCCGAGTGCTGGAATTAAAGGCAGGCACCATCATACCAGGCAATTACTGACAGCTGTGAACTTCCATGTGGGTGCTGGGATTTGAACCTGGGTCCTTTGGAAGAGCAGTCAGTGCTCTTAACTGCTGAGCCATCTCTCCAGCCCCAAAACTTTTTTTTTTTTTTTGGTTTTTCGAGACAGTGTTTGCCTCTGCCTCCCAAATGCTCGGATTAAAGGCATTCACCACCATCTCTGGCAAAAAGATTTTTAATAAATCTGGTGCTTGAGTGTATGTGGTTACTACATGTCTACCCTAAGAGAAGGCCCAGTTTCTGGTGCCACAAAGACTCTACATACAAATCTTCTCTCACTGTTGTGTTCCACATATTTGCCTTGTTATTTTATTCTTTTGATGAGGAGTGTTGCTGAGCAATATTTAAAAAATTTAATGAATTCAATTTATATTCTTATTTTATATATGATCTTTATTTTTTGAAGCAGCAAATAAATGAATTTATTAAAAAATAAAATAAATAAAAAATAAACCACCAAAAAAAAAAAAGAAAAAAAGAAAGATGTTTTGAGATTTTGTTTGAAAGCAGTGTTATAAAAGCAGTGAGCATTTGTTGATCCTAGATTCCAGGAAATACAGAGGTCCAGAGCTGTTGAGCCCATTGTTTGGTGCCACATTTTTTGTTTGTTTGTTTGTTTTTTATTTTTTACTTTTTTTATTTTTTTTAATAATTTATTTTTTATTTCTTCAAGTTACATCTCAATCACAATCCCCTCCCTACTCCCCCTCCAGTCCCACCCTCCCATCCTCTTCCCTTCTTTTTTTTTGTTTAAGGTATTTCTTTTTCCCCCCAACAGCTCTCCCTTTCAGTCCAAAAAATGGTTCTTTTTCTTATAACTATAAATACAATACAAAACAACAGAAATAAATAGGCCACAATTATGAGAGTTATATGGCTTAGCATACATTCCCAATGTCCAGTCCATATGTATTTGGCACCTGACTTTAACATTCTACTATCTAACCATCTCCATGAGTTTAAAGTTCTGTATCTAACTCAGCTTTCATACTAACTTGCCTCATAATTTTTAAAATATCTTCTTAGATCCAGAACACCCTCTTGATTCCTAAACAACTCAAAATTTAACTATGAGACTCTAGCTATCTATTCTTCAACCACCTCAGAAACCTGAGAGGGATAAATATATCTGATTATATAGGAAGTGCAGGGACTGCAGCTTCCAATACTAAGAAATGACATACCAGTGGCTGCCTGGACAGTTCCCATTTTCTCTCCATACATTGCAGCATCAATCTTCAGCTATTTGGACCCGCTTCTCTGACAG
>CAJQZJ010010411.1:1409918-1482012 GCA_907164525.1 Lophiomys imhausi
TCCTTTAAGTGCTTTATTCATTTCCATCACCTCCTTTGCAGTACTTTATTGTTGCTCTCTGAGGTATTTGATTTCCTCCCTTAGGCCTTCTATTATTAATATAAGCGTAGGATTAAGGTCATTTTCCTTTGCTTCAATTGGGTTCAGCTGTCCAGAGTTGTCTGTAGCATTATTGCTAGGGTCTGGAGACATCCTATTGTTTTTTTTTTTTTTTAACCATGTTCTTACGCTGACCTTTTGTCATCAGATGGACCCAGATGCTATCTGATTGTTTCTTTTGTTACCTGACCTTGGTGCTCAGGAAAACTCCCTGCCCTGGGGGTTTGCTGATCCTGAGATCCTGGTGTTTACCTCCAGATGGCGGGCAGGTTCCTGTAATAGACTGACTGGCTCTTGGAGAGGAGGGGGGCTGCTGCTCTCCTCAACTGCTTGTGACCCAATTGGACCAATATAGAGGGGATTGGAGTGGGGAGAGGGCTAGCCTCTGAGGACCTCGGAGCTGACAGATCTCCTCAGAAAGGCAGGTAGAGCTGTGGTTGGGTCTGTGTTCTCCTCTCACTGACCCAGTAGTTCTGGCTCCCCAGCTAGGCTGACTATGCAGGCAGGGAGCTCCACCCACAACAGATGCTGGCCTCAGTGCGCCTGTTGGTGACTGCCTCAGATGCTTGGGTGCTAGGGTGAGTGACCCAACCGCCCCAGTATTTGTGGAGAACACACTGTTGCGGGCTCTGTTTGCAGGCAGTCTTGGCTCCTAATTGCTTTGCTGTGACTGGGTTAGGTCTCTGCCTCTCTGCTACAGTGCACACTGTGCCACCATGTTGGAGACTCCCCGGAAAAAAAAAATCTCACTTGCCTTTGCTCTTGTGGTGTGGCTCGAGTGCAGGCTGGATATCAGGCAGACAGGCGGGGCCGCTGGTCTGTGGCTGGAGCCGTGGGCTGGATCCGCTCCTGGGCTAGATCTCTAGCCAGAGCTCCTTTCCAGACCGTGACAGAGCTGGCTGATCTCAGGGTTGTGTTCCCGGGAACTGCGTGGGCTGTTTTACCTGGTGACCGGTCTCAATGTTCGCTGTGGGAATTCAGACACCATCTGTGTTTCACTGTAGGCTAGGGGACCTCACATTCACTCCACAGTGACTAATCTCATTCACCTACTACTCAGATGCACTGCTCTATGGTCGGCGCCATCTTGGATCTCTATATGATCTTTATATTTCATCACATGAAATGTGTCTACTCCCAAGAGCAAATGATACTGTCTATGTCTTCTTTTAGAGGTTTCATTTTTTAAAATTTCTAATACATGAAGCTATACAACAAGTCTTTACTAAATGAGGTATGCATGTATAGAGGTACGGATTTGGTTTATTTGTCGTTTGTTATACAGTTTCTCACATGCATTTGATGAAAATATTTCTCTCTGTGTGTGAATAGAATATGTTGTGCATGGATTTGTATATGTGTGGAATATGCTAACATGTATATGTGGTGCTTGGGTCCTGTGACATGTGTGTAGAGGCCAGAGAAGTACATCAGGTGTCTTCCACCTAATTTTTTGCAGGGTTTCTCTTTGGTCCTTCAGCACACTGTTTCCACTAGGCTGGCTGCCCAGCAAGCTTGCCTGTCTCCAGCTCTAACACTAGACTTGTAGTCACCGGTGGCCATAGCACATGGGTGCCAGGGATTTGAATTCATTTCCTTCTTGCTTTCACAAACCTTTTGCCCAATTGGCCCTTTCTAAACTATGGTTTTTTTTTAATTTTTTTATTTAAGAATTTTTTGTTTATTTTACATTCCAAATCCCATCCCCCTTCTTCCCCCCAGTCCCACCCTCCACCCTCTTCCTGATACCCTCCCCACCACACATACAGTACCAACCCACTCTGGCACATCAAACCTCATCAGGACTAAGTGCCTCCTCTTCCATGGAGGCAAGATAAGGCAGCTCTGCTAGGAAAATGAGCTCCAGAGGGAGGCAACATCGTCTAAGTCTGGAACAGACCCCATTTCAATTGTTATGAGATCCACTTGAGGACCAAGGAGTATAATTATTCTTTTATAGACACTCATATAATTATACATGCATATAATTTCTATATTTAAATATTTTGCACATACTGAAGTATAAATGTATATGCGTTTCTGTTTGCATCAGGGATACTTTATTTTATATTATATTTTATTTCTTTCTACATATTGTTAATCACTAAATAAATAGTCCTAATGGGGTATTTTTAAAAGGGTAAATGAAAATGTATCTGATAAGAAATTAGCTTCCTCTGTGGATGCTATCTGTCCAATTTGCTGTTATCTTTAGAAAGCATATGCTTCCACTGTGCACTGATATGGTGTGCCTTTCCTTGCCTAAATCTTCAAGTCTGAAAATGTTTCTCTTTAAAGAAAGTTTCTTTTAATTTTAATGACTTAAGGGTTCATTTAGACATGAGTTCATAGTGTTCATTTGAAATGATAGGGAATTTGAGACAGTATATATAGTCGTCCATTAGTTCAGCCTCATTTTTTAGAGAAGCATGGAATGGGAACATAAAGTGAAGAATGATTATTCGGAGAATAGTCTAGGAAGGATATGGACAGTAAGTTTCTCTCTTAATGGTGGCTTGCATCTCCCACATCCTCAATTTTATTTTTTTAATTCTTTCTCCTTTTTTTGAGATTATAATTATACCATTCCTTCCTTTCCTTTTCTTTCTCCAAACCATCCTACATAACTCCATTTGATCTTTTTTTCCAAATTCAAGGCCTCTTTTTAAACTAATTATTGTTAAATATGTATGTGTATGATTTTATGTATATAATGCATATGTATATATGTGCATATGTTCTTTGTATGTGTTTTTTCCAGGTTGACTCTTTGGTATAATAAACAATTGATGTGTTCTTCCCTTGAGAAAGCTATTTCTCCCACTCTCAAATTCCTTAGATTCCTGGTGTCTTTGTGTAGGGTTCAGGCCTCCTGAGTTCTCCCTTCTCCCATTCATGTTAATATATCTATTGTTTCCCACATTCAGCTCATGTTTAGGTAAAAGTATTGGTGAGACTGTATGAGTATAGCTTCTGACATTACTAGGAGACAAATTTTCACAGCAAGCTCTGTGATCCTCTGGATCCCAAAGTTTTTCTACCACCCATTGTCCTTGGTCCTTGATCCTTGGGTGTATAAGTTGCTTTGTAGATTTATCTGCCAAGACTGGGCTCTAGAACTCTGTGTTTTGGTTGGTTGTAGCTTGTTGTTACATTTCCTATCTGCTGCAAAGAGAAGTTTCATTGGTGAGTCAGAACTATACTTATCTAGTTGATAGAACAAATATGTAGCATGTAATTAGGGACTATTATGCTGGTTTAGTGAAGTGACAGTTGTAGGTTCTCCTCCAAGATCCATGATTTCACTACCCTAGGAAGTTGGTTACAGCTCCAGTAACAGGCATGATTTCCTTCTTCTTGAGTGGATCTTAACTCTAATGAGAGACCTGTTGGTTCCCAATAAGTTATGTGTGCCACTATTGTACCCTGAGAGTTTTTAATGTCATGCTGATATTGTTGTGGCTTATAGTTGTCATTTATGGGTAGGACTGTTGATTACTTCCCTCTTATGCAAGCTTGAATATAACCTCTGGTACCATGAAATCTAGTTCTTAGGGAATAATTCATTTCAGTTCCAGCTCAGAGGTCTCTGGGCTCCACATCTGAAGTACAAGGCATCTTCAACTATAGGGACTTAACCTCCACCACTCAAGGACAACAGTAATATCCTACAATGTTTTGGGAGTCTCTGTTACAGCTATGACAACTCAAAAGAGGACTTCTTGTGCCTGGTGTTGGTTTTATATGAGATGGTCAATGGCTCTTGGAAGGTTTATTGTCAGCACAGTTGGGAATATTTCTTTGACTACATATGTATATTGACAGACCAACTTACATGTATTATGAGTATTTTTAGGTAAACACTAAATAGTATAATTCCTCATGACTTTTCAGGAATCCTTACTGTAATTTTAATTTCCTTCCTCCTTGTTATATATTTATCTTCTGCACAGATGGAAGGATCTGGTGAACAGGGAACTTCTGATCCTTATGCTGACAACTCTGAAGTTATGAGATGATGGGCATGTTTGCCATCCATGGTTTTCCAGAGTTTTGGGACTGTTTTTCAGGGCTTCATGCATGCTGGGCAAGAAATCCTCCAATTGAGCTGTGTTCCTACACTTTTGAATCCTACAATCAAAGTGAAAGCACCCTCATGTTTACACGAAAAGAGGTAGAGCCTTTTCCCTGGAGTCAGCCTAGAACTGCTTGGCATTCTGTAAGCTATCTAGCAAGGAGAAACTTTCCTGATCAATTCAAAGTTGAGTTCTCCATCCAAAGTGAGTAATGTCTTTAGCAGCAATAAAGTCTTACCATCTAGTTGTCCTGAGCAACCAATAGAAGTGGCAATATCCTATGTTGTTTTGAGGGCCTCAGAGATCATTCTGACAAATAGTTTGTAGGGTGATACATCCAGTGCCTGGCACTGAGAATTTTTAGTTGATGACCTATGTCTTCAGAGAGAAGCATTGTCCATCTATTTAGGATATGTTTACTCAAACTTCCTTTAACAATAATATGGATTTTTTTTCATTATCTACAAACTAGTAAATTTCTATATGGCTCCTTAATGTTCCTTAGTTTGGGCTAGCCCAATCACTACACTCTCCTCTACCTAATCTTTCTAGCCCAACTTAAATTTTTAAACTTGAACATATACCTCACCTATTGTGGTGGTGGTTTTTTTCCATATACTCTACTATCCTGTGCAATTGAACCTTTTTGGGGGGTTGGAGAACTGTAGGTTTCCATAAAGCTTTTATGTGCACCTTCATTTTGTTTAAGCCTTCCACTAACATCTCAATTCTCCATTCCACCAGATCATCCATGATGGACCCATTTTACCCTTGTTTTCTCTACTATCATTTTTCCTACTGAGATCTGCTAAGGTAGGGAGAGTCACTGTCTTTGGGGAGTTGTTGCTGCTGGTGTATTGCTCATGCCCAGTGGATGGCCACACTTCCAGGCACATATAGAAATCACTAATCAGATCCAAGAGTTTATTAATATCAGCAACACAAAAAGAAAACTAAAATGAGGATGTGAGGCTTGGAGGAAGAAGATGTGGAACACTAAGAGGAATGGGACTGAGGTAATTTTTGATGAATGTGATCAATGTACATTTTGTAAATGTATGGAACTTTCAAGAGGTACAATATGTCATTATAGAGACATAAGGACAGTCTTGCATCCACGTGTCTCCAGAATTGTGCTCTTCACAGATATAAGCAATGTCTATCCTTGCTATGGCATGACACAAACTGAAGTTTGGCTCTAAAGATAGAAAAATATGAGTCGTCTCATGAAGTACCCAAGAATGCTGATGTTATCATTGAAATATTATATTTTTTGATGCCTAAGAATCTGGATATATAGAGTACGGCAATAAATACTTAATAATTTCAAACATTCCAAGGTACATAAAGCCCTGGAAGAAGGTGCTTAAGCATAAGAAAAATTAATTCCCTCTCCCTTTGAGTTCATTTATTATGTCCATGAAATCATTCTACAAAAACAATGAGGAATATTTCCTACAATTGGAGATAATTTTAATATTTTGGAAATTATCTTATAAAAATTTTTCATATATTATAAGTAAAGAAAATAAAGATACATTTGTATGTTAATTATGAAACTTTGATATGTTAGAATAGAGTTAAAGATCTGATTAGTAGGAGTTATGTGTCTATCAAAGGGGATTTCCTTGTTCCTTCCAGTACATGTGGTCCAGACAACAAGAAAACAGCTGTTTGTGAATAAAAGAGTCTTTACTAGAATATCATCCTTCTTGTTTCTTCATCTTAGAATTTTCAGATTCCCAGAGTGACAAAAACTTTTAAGGTTGAAAAAGTCTCAGTCCATGATATTGCAGTTCTAGCAAACCCCATGGAATACAATATCTTCATGCTCCATATTCAACTTATATATAGTTCCATATTCAACAAAGAGAAAGGAGACAAATCAGGACTAATTAATACAACAGACACTCAGTACATTTTCAGGGTTGGTGCAGCATTTAAAGGCAGGGTAGTCTACTTGCAGACTAAAGAAGATCAAAATTCAGTATCTTCCTGGCATACAGAGTGACTCCTAGGCAAGCCTAAGTTCAGAAGAAACTGTCTCACAAAAAGAAAGAAAGAAAGAAAGAAAGAAAGAAAGAAAGAAAGAAAGAAAGAAAGAAAGAAGAAAGGAAGGAAAAGACAAGACAAGAAATTAAAAGAAAAAGGAAGAAGAAAGAAAGAAAAATACAAGACAAGAAATTAAAAGAAAAAGGAAGAAGAAAGAAGGAAAAATGGCTGGGGCTCATCTCCATGTTAGAATGCTTGCCTAGCATGGACAAAGCCCTAGATTCAATCTCTAATACTAAAAACAAAACAAAACAAAAAAGCATCATTATTCACAAGACACAAGCTATATAAACATCCTAAATGCCTATTAATAGGTGAATGAATAAAGAAAACATACTCAGTATATACAATGGAGTTTTAAAGAGAAAGAATAATAAAATTATGTTATTTTCAGAAAACACATACAACTAGAGATTCTAATCTGATGAGGCATACTCAGACAAAATAATTGCGTTCACAAAAGAGATATCTCTAATGGCCGAGAGACATTTGAAGAAATGGTCAACATCCTTAGCAACTCAAGATGACTCTGAGATTCCATCTCACTCCTGTCAGAATGGATAAGATGAAAACCTCAAAAGACAGCATATGCTGGCAAGGTTGCTGAGAAAGGGGAACACTCCCACATTGCTGGTGGGAGTGTAAACTTGTACAACCATTTTGGAAATCAGTCTGACAATATCTTAGAAAACTTGGAATAGCTGTACCTCAAGACCCAGCCATACTACTCCTAGGCATATCCAAAAGATTCCTCACCAATCCACAAGGACATCTCCTCAACTATGTTCATAGCAGCTTTATTTATAATAGCTAGTAACTGGAAATAACCCAGATGTCCTTCAACCAAAGAATGGATTAAAACAAAACAAAACAAACAAAAAACCAAAATGTGATACATTTACACAATTGAATGCTACTCAGCTATCAGAAACAAAGAAATCATGCAATTTGCAACCAAATGGATTGAACTAGAAAAACCCATCATGAGTAAGGAACTCAGACTCAGAAAGATACACATGGCATATATTCACTTATAACTGAATTTTAGCCATATAGTACAGGATAATCATCCTACAATCAATAGACCCAAAACCAAGAACATGGACTGGGTTACCTGTTAAGGGGACACTCCACCCTAGTGGGACTGCCATTTATGTGTCCTGTGCAAAAGGAAACTCTTAGACATCATGTGACTAATGAACTGAGGGGGGCTGATACACAGAGATATCCCCCCACTGGAGGCATGGGAGGGTTGGGAGAGTGGGTAGAGGGTGGGAGAGAGGGGTCGAGAAGGGGTGGAGGGTAGGGTGGCATTGGAGACACATTGAAGTAATAAATAAACATTAAAAATAGAAAGAAGATGCTTTCCTTTTTCCATTGTATGGTTTTGGAGATGGTTGGATAGTAGAATGTTAAAGTCAATTGTCAAATACGTATGGACTGGACAGTGGGAATGTATGCTAAGCTTTATAATTCTCATAATTGTGGTCTAATTATTTCTGTTGTTTTGTATTGTATTTGTTGTTATAACAGAAAGAGCCATTTGTTGGACTGAAAAGGGAGCTGTTGAGGGGAAAAAGATATACCTTAAACTTAAAAAAAAAGGAAGTGGATGGGGGGTGGGGGGAAGAGGTTGGGAGTGTGGGACCAGAGGGGGGAGTAAGGAGGGGATTGCAATTGAGATGCAACTTGAATAAATAAATAAATAAATAAGAAAAAATAAAAAGAAAAATTAGTAAATTGTATTTTATCAAAACTTTAAATGCTTAACTCTGTGAAAGGGAGAAGAAAGAAAATTAAGAAATGAATCACAAGGTTGACCTGTGGCCTACACATGCATACAACAACACATATGCACATGTACTTACATGCACAGGTATACCCCTAAACAGAGGTATTATAAACATACTATAAGGAAATATTTTTCAAAAACAACATGATGAAATATTAAGTAAGATATATGTAAAAAGAACTAAACAATAAATGTCAGAAGTTTAACAAATCTATTTTTAAAACATATAGAAAACTTTGTAAGGTCTATCACAATATGATTACTCAAAACCCAGTGATTAAACGTATATTAAAATTGGGGATACTCCAGGGCAACATCTCTAATAAACACAGATTCATAAATTGTCAATGAAATACTAGCAGACTTCTACCACAAATAAGACCAAGAGTCCCACATGCCTGTTTCTTTCTCCAGATTCTGCCAGTGGCAACACATTATATAAATGTACTTCATATACATACAATTTGTCAATGCACATATATTAGCTAGAGTATACATTTTATTCACTTCTCATTTTGAAATTGTGGAAACCTGTTTTCATTATTGTGTATGAGGAAATTTCCATACAATTTTATCTACCTATAGATTTACTTATTCCCAATATAGAATTATATATTCTATATATAGCCTCCTGTTTAATACTAATGATCTTACAGGGTCCTACAACATGTTCTTCTTCATCTGTACATAGTATTGAGGCCACTATGTGATACCTCACATGGTGTACACAGAAGAACATATTTGCCAAAACCTCACTGTTCAGTTTGATTTCAATTCATCATTCCTCACTTACCAAGAGACATGGGGACATTCTTGTCTTCTTTTTCACTAAAGGGATCATTATTCGCATAATAAACCAGGCTTAGAAATTTATATATAATGGGAAGGAAAATGTTATCAACATCAGTCAGATACTCTGCTCACAAGCTCTCCAGGTGTTCTAGGGAAAATGGTTCACTGTTCACCAGAATGTGAGATCAGTCATACATCCTGCATTTCCATCCATACACAAACCATGTCTGTGGGGACCCCATAGCCATTGTCAGCTTGCCGTTAACAAAGCTATACTTAATGACCTTGCTCCATGCTTCTGTTTGTTTTATTTTGATTTTTTCTGTGATCCGTGGTTCAGTGTAATGCAGTGCTACAGAGTTAACACAAAACCAGCCTAATTCTAGATTTAATTTTTATTCCATATTTTTTGCTGATAAATTTTAATGATTGCCAAAGATGGCAATTTTATCTTCATTATCTCCCAGTATGTCCCTTTCCACATTTTCTCCACCACTGCCATATTTCAGTCTCTTAAGGTGTTACATCTGTAAGACATCATTTGCCTCTTAATTGTTCTTTCTGTTTCGACAAAAACCCAATATATCTTTTATAATCCACTTTGCTATAAGATTAAAGTTGAAAAGTCTGTAACACATGAACATACTCTCTTGATTAAATGTAAGTCATTATGTTCACCATGGCTTTTGGACATCTAAAATTCCTTAAGATTGTATTCATGGCTCCTTATAATTTTACTATGGCATATGTCCAGTTTTTCTTTCTATAATTTCCCTTCTGGGAGCTGTTCCTAGGAAGCTCTCAGATTGTCACTGAATCCTGAACATTTAATCACCTCCTCATGACTTTAAAGTATGCAGTTCTTGTTTTTACTTAAACACCAGTTCTTGTCTTCTTCAATCACAGACTTCTACCCATATTTCACTCTCATCTCAGAAGCAACCACTGTTTCCCTAACAAGTCTTTCACAAAATACCAGCTATGTATGGAGAGGCATCACACAGAGTTGTCTACATCAGTCACTGTGCTGAAAGGTGGTAGATATGAGAACATCATAACTGCCTACTATGATGAATTTCTAATTTTCATAAGTACCTATTGAATTAATAAAGATGTTATAAATTTCAAATAAAAATTTAAAGATCTGTGGTTAGATGTTATCTGAATATAGTTTTCTTTATAGCTTTAATTTTATTAATGCTAAACTTGATTAGGCATGCCTTTAATCCCAGCACACAGGAGGCAGAGGCAAGGAGATCTCTGAGTTGAAGGCCACCTGTTCTACAGAGTAAATTTCAGGACATGCAGAATGACATGGTGATGCTTGAATCCCTTTAAATAGGGGAGATAAAATAGACATCTGAAGTGGATGGAGAGAGGAAACTGGACAGGAACCTATCATAATTGCCATCTGAGAGATTTTATCCAGCAGATAATGGAAACAGATGCAGAGACCCACAGCCAAGCATTAGGCGAAACTGTTGAGTCTTGTGGAAGAGTTAGGGGAAGGATTGAGAGAGCTGGAGGGGTCCAGTACATCACAAGAACACCTACATAGGCAACTAATATGGGCACATGGGGAATCACAGAGACTGAGCTATCAATCAAAGAACTTTCAGGGACTGGTCCTAAGTCCAACACACATATGAAGCTAATGGGCTACTTGGTCCTCAAGTGGATCCCTGTGGGGACCTGAAAAATTGAGGCTTATGAAAAACACCTCGTTTTTGGGAAAATGAAAGTAGCTTGTGGGAGATATCTAAGATGACACTGGCTGGAAGATGCCAGGGTGGAGTTGAAGACTGATCTTGGGTATAGCTCATTGGGTGAACAAGACTTCTGTGCTGGTGACCAGTGCAAGATCACCATGTTACCAAGCTTGTGTTATGTGGTGTGATAGGATGACCTTCAATGTGATTGGCCCATGTAGCCCCATGTGGAATGGGGCTACAGAGAATGAAACATTAAAAAAGGGAAATGCTTAGATATCACCCCTGTTGCCTCTGTTTGTCTTCAGAGTTAAGGCTGGAGGTTCAGGCAGGCAGCGCACTCACCTTTCCCTGAGAACCCCCTTGTATGGTGACCGCTGTGTCCCAAGTTGCCACGGATCCCCTAGCAATTGTAGAGGGGACCATCTCTGACTTGGTCTCTGTTGCCTCCCTCTGGACCCCATTTTCCTAGCATAGTCACCTTGTCTTGTCTCAGTGGAAGAGGAGGCACTTAGTCCTGATTCAATTTGATGTTTCAGAGTGGGTTGGTACCCCAAAAGGGGGGGTATGGAGGAAGGATCGGGAGAGTGGGACTAGGAGGAGAGGAGGGAGGGGGTTGCAATTGGAATGTAAAATAAAAAATAAATAAATTTTTCAAAACAAAAATAAAATTTAAATTTAATACTCTGAATGTTGTCCATGAAGATGTGGTTTGAAATGTAATTGTGTTCACAAAAGTGGTATGTTGATCCCTCATTGATTTATCCTATTATGACATGAACAGATTCAGAGATAGTATCATTATAGTCAAATTGTTTCATTGAATATCAGTCCTGTAATATAATAAGTTAGTATCTGAATCCACCAAAGGACACATGAACATATGTGAAATGGCACATGGCAGTGGGTGCTAAGACTGAAGTGCTGTATCAAAACATAAAGAAATGACAAAAATATACAGAAAAAAACACTTGAATAAGGAAGGGTAGAGGGGAGTCTTTTCATAGCCTTCAGAAGAAGGGTATTGACTAATGCCTGAATTTTGAACTTGTAGAATTCTTCATATAATTAGGATCCAGGTCCCTAACAAGATGTTACTAGTATTTTTGGTTATATCCTAATAACAAGAATGTAATGTTTTAAAAAGGAGAAATAGACTTAATTTATATATAGCTGTAGACACATTTTTGATAAAACTGGTACTGCTACTATGTTTTGAAACCCAAATCTTACAGTTTTAAATTACTTAATTTAAAATTTTATTGCTATATAAAATAATTCTATAGGGACAAGTAATTGTTTAAAACATTAATAGAGTCCTTTAATAGAGATATTTCCTTTCTATAAGAAAATCTGAGTCTGGTTCTGGTTTCTTGTGATGGTTAATTATATGTAACAACCTGGCTGAACTTTGTACTAGACTATTAGATAAAAGATAATCAAGTCTCTAAGCTGGGGGTTATATCAAATGTGTGGAGATGAAAGGATTTGAACTTACTATCAGGTGAAGACATGATTTAAATATAAGAAGTCATGCTATATAGTACATATAGTATAGTATATATTGTTTAGTAGTCAGCTAATTATGGGATGATGTGTGAGATGTTCTTTTGATTAATGGATTCAGTATTTTCTTCTCTTCTTGTTATGGATTATTTCTATTGAAGTAGGTTGATAATAGAAAGAAACAACAACAAGCCTATAGATAATGCAACTGAGTACAATTGTGCTACCCACTTTATTTATTATTGGTCATCATGTTGAGCAATAAATGCTTATTTTATTGCCACACAGGTATTCACAAGTACACATACACATAGAGACCTAGGCTCTACAGAGGGAACAAAATAAAATATGAAAATCTTTATCAATAAGGTTTTGAATATATGAGAAGACCCTGAAAAGATAAAGACGGTAATTCAAATGTTAGTGAACAAACACATGAATGAGAGAGTTAATGAATTACTGGACAATACTACACAAATGAGACAAGGAGACTGTCTATTGTTAATATCACTCAGTGGAAAATTCTGGAGACAATGATAAAATATGAAGAATGTTCCTACAAAATTGGTTAAATTCCATTAGTCCATGTTAAAGCATTGCCTGAAAAACGATTGGCCTATTGAGTCTGGGTGAGTCATTCCATTAGGACATGCTAAAACTTGGCCGGGGGGAGGGGGAGAACATTGACCTATTGAGTGTGTATGAATCATTTGAACAGCCAACCATTTGTTCCTAATTATGTCATCTCTAACCTTCAGTAAATATGAATACTATGGAGATTAATGACACATTTAAGGTTTTGATTATTGTCATTGGAGGGTGACATTCTTCTAAATACATCCAATGATTCAAGAGTAAGATGTACTGAATCGGTTTTGTTTGATTTTTTCACATGAACCATCTATTCATCATTACGTTAGCCATCTATTAAGCCTCACATGTATTTGTTCAGTTGAACATTCAATTTGGCTTTTTTATATTATTTTTATAGAACATGGAGACAGTGCTATATTGAATATATATGAGCTAGAAGCTATTGTTACTTAAATACAAGTAGAATTTTGTTGACTTATATCTTTGTTTAAAATTGTAGTGAAATAGAATGCAGGAAATAATTACAAAAGTTGTGTAATATCATTAAAGCCTCAATATGGAGAGTATGAACAAAAGTTAGAAAAGTAGAGTGACTAATATTAACTTTTACTTCAAAATTCCTCTTCCACTGTGACAGAAAATCCATTTGAGTGTGATTATCCCGAAAGAACTATAAAATCTTGCAAAATAACTTATTGAATCTCTGAGATAAAAAACCTAATGATACTATACATATAATTAACTAGTGACAGAAGTTTAATAAATGAGATTCAAGTTTATCATTCCCAAAGCAACAAAGAAAGTGCAGAAACAGTTGAAGAATGAATAAAAAATTTGAATATTGAGATTCTTAAAATATGTATACGCACATCCCTAAAATTCACAAAATATCTCTGAAATGCAATTTTTATTCAGTTACTCTTTATTTTTTTATCTGAAGTCCACCATATAAGAAAAAGAAAACTGAAATTGAAAGATATTTCTTAGTAATGCATAGCAATTAGCCAAACTCTGTTAGGCCATATTTATCTTTCTTGAAAAACTGAAGGTCATGGTTATACAGACATGAAGACTCTCCCAATACCATTTCTTTCCCAACACTGTGCGCATAGACAAAAGAGAGTGTCCTCGGGTGGTTTGTTGTTGTTTTCAGATAGCCTATGGCTCTTGAGGGGAGTACTATAAGCTTAGATGGGACAATTTCACTTAAACTGCATACATATACACAGACATATATGTATTATGGCTAATTTTAGTTAGATTTATAATAATATGATTCCTCATGACTTTCTCAGAAAATATTACTTTTATTTTAATCCCCTGTTTTCCATTTTCCCATTCAAATCACTCTGAACCTTGCTATTCCCCTGTCTGTTGTTCCTAGCAATGACTATGTTACATCCTATATAGTTACATGTATAAGACAAGAGAGTTTGCTAGGACACTAAAAAAAAAAAAAAAAATTTGAATGTTGCTGCCCATATGTTTGTTGCTGAAAGATCCAGATTTTGGGGGATATAAGAGAAAAATAAAAACTTTTCTGTCATAAAAAATTCAAATGATTATTTGAAGCTTCATTTAAGTTCAAGATTCTTTAAAAGTGGTAAAGAAATTTCTGCTGTATGAAAAATCTCAAACCTAATGATACAGACTTGTGACCACTTTAGGGGAAAACCATTTTAAACACATGTGAGGCAGAAAGAACACTTCATCCAAGGAGTATCTAAAGATTAAAAAGTTAAAAAAAAGATCAAAAAGGAAATAAGGAGGAAAATAATAAAGAAAAGAAGGAAGGAAGAAGGGAAGGAGGGAGAGAGGGAAGGAGAGTGAGAGGGGAGAGAGAGGGAAGTAAGAAAGGAAGGGAGGAATTTATTCAGTCAGAAAATTCTAAATACTGGGACAAGAAATAGAAAGAACCAAAGGGGAATAACTTAATTAGATTCACACATTTTATAAAATAATTCATGTAGCAAAAAATACAAGAGGTACATAAAAGTCATCTCTACAATAGGTTCTGAATCGGTTCTAATATCCTTTTGTATGCACGAATTTTCACCCCATCATGACAAGGACCTAGTTTATAGTTATGACAGGGAAGTCATTTATTTTATTCTGAAACTATCATATATTGTGCCCATATGAATTTCCAGACACGTATACCTATGTTAATGTTTGGAAGCCAGAGGAGGACATCTGTTGTCCATTATATTGCCCTCAATCCTTATGTTCTTGAGATAGAGTCTCCCCTGAACTATTCTATCGAGATTACTAACCATTGATATTCTAGCATATGCTTGTCACTGTCCCCACCAAATTTTGGGATTACAAGCAATGCATAGCCATGTCACCTTTTACATGGATGCTTGAGGTCTGATCTCATGTCATCAGACTTGTGAAAAAGTGTTTTTATGTACTATACTATGCCCCAAGCCATCGAGTCTATGGTAAGTTCTACAGAAAAAAAAATCATGCTTACTTTTCTATACTAATCTCTCCAGAGTCTTTCATTTACAGAGGTTTAGAAAACTCCACTTCTAAACTTGAGATCACCTATAATTATTATGAATTACTAGTAGCTCTTGATGCAAGAAACTTTCCTCTTCATCCCTTTTTTATATCTGACTGTAACTATAGTTGATGGCCACATACTAGTTCTTCTGGACACAGAGACTCTCAGAAATATGGAACCAGTGATTACATACACAATTGCCTGTTTAAAATGCTTCATAAGGAAAGTGCCAACATGCAAGCATATGATGGGAAGTACCTCTTCCTTGATATGTTAAAATTTTTATGTACAGACTCTTCCAGACTTTTGTAATAAGCCTTCTACCAGACAGGGTAGTTTCTTTGTACCTTGCCCTTTACCAGTTTCCATAGTGCTTAAGGACATTTACCCATCCAAGAATCCTTATACACTTAGGGAGTTCTTTGGATCAAGGGTGCATAAAGTTAAGGAAGTTCACACATTTTATGAATGGCTGCAATATATCCACATGGAACTCACTAGAGAGGTATTTGTTTGTTTGTTTTGCTCTACATTGTTAATCAGAACACATTTAATAACTGCAAAGAGTGAGCAGAGTGGACAAACATGAGGCAATAATTCAATAATTTTAACACAATGCAGAACAGTAAATTCCACCTGCATATGACTAAACATTTTTAGTCTGTTGCCAGTGGTTTAGTCAATAGCAATGTGAACATTTATTGCATGAACTAAGTAAGAATAGAAAAAAAAAGATGTTTGGAACTTCAGGAGACTTCTTTTCTCAAATATAAAATAAAAATCATGAAGGCTATCTGCATAAAAATCTTAATTTCATTATCAAAAAAAATTGACCAATTTTAGTAACATCCAACTATTCTTGCAGATTACAAAGGCACTTGTTTGAGTCTTAAGGATACATTGCTGGGCTCCTCAAGGACCTTGACAGTCTCACATTTAGGCCTCAAAGAATGATATCATTGAACTTATTACTTAAACAAATTCAAATATCATCAACTATAATATGTCAGCAGTAAATATCTTGGAATACATTCTTAAAGCATTTTGATTCTCTTATTTTTAATAGTTGAAACATTTAAAGCTATACTTCTTTCCCTTTCACATCTGTAACACATCTGGATAAGCAAATAAATCTTAATCATCTGTTTGGTCACCAGCAGGGATTTTATGTCACATGACCTGTGGTTGCCATATGAGAACATTTACTCCACTTTAATAATTCAATATCATACATTTCCAGATTTTTTTTCAAAACATTTTGGATCATCTTAGAAGCCAGTCTTGCTGTTCCTAGAATGTGATATCATGTGATTAATACCACATTAAAGACCTTCTTCGCGTGTGTGTGTGTGTGTGTGTGTGTGTGTGTATGTGTATCTGTGTGTCTCAGTGAATGAGTGTTGTCATCAGTCTCAATACTAAATCAAAAAGTAAAGAGTCCACCATGTCACCTCATCAGCTCAAAGAAATAAGTATATGGTGACCAGATAAGTTCTTTATAGGGTTGATGTTCCTTCCCGCTATCCACATCAATTTATTTATTATATGTTGAGGGAAGGTCTAATATCATTCCTTCTGATAGGTTGATTTCAATGCTGACATCGGGTTACCACCCCTTCTGATGCATTCTCTTGATTGGTTAATAAAAGTCGCTTATGTCCAATTAGCTAGGCAGAAAGAGTATAGGAAGGCAAGACTTCCTGAGATTAGACAGGAGCCCTGAGCACACACAGAGAATCTCCTTTTTCTGCTGAGAGACACAGAAGGAGACAGACATCTTGAGAATGCTGGAAGGTAATCATAGGCACATGGCAGTTTGGGATGAGGTGACCTGGGTTAATGAAGAGTAGCTAATTGAGAGTCTGCCCAGATAAGGGATAAGTGTTAAAACCAAAAAAAAAAAAAAAGTTGCATTCCCAAAATGTGGGGTGAATGATTCTATGGTCATTTGATGTGTTATAAATGTTGTTTAGGGGTTATGGTTACAAATTGTTATATGGTCTTGTTAAGCAAGGTATAGAAAGTTAGACTTGGAGCTTAGAGATATCTTTTTCTTTTCTCTATCCTTCTTTCTCTCTTATATATGGGGAAAAGCCTTGAAAATAAAAAGAGGGGGAATATATATATGTAAATGATAAGATATAAGGATAGATTGTAGAATCTGAAACTCAAAACTATTGTTATTTTCAAATAAGTTTATCTTTTGAAACATTGGTTTAGAATTTTGTATATTGATACAAAAATAAGGTTAAATTTTGATACATTGGTATGAATTTTTATATTTAGACATATATTATGTATATTTCAACATATATAAGGTATTGTGTCTATATAAATCATTTAAAAGTACAGGTTTGCTTCCAATCCTTTTATGGGTTGCTATTGCAATCTATTTAGGAGTCTGGGTAATACAGGTTGATTGCTGGCCAGTCCAGCTCATTTGTAGGAAAAAAAGGCTAATTAAATGATTTAACCAGTATTTAGATTATTGTTAATTGGTTCGGTGGGCGCCAATACTTATTCCGCCATTATAAATGAAAACATCCAGACACCAGATGGGTTTTAATAAGCCTTGGCCTGAGTTGAGCAATCTTGGCCCACCCAAGCTAGCTCTTAATTCTATTACCCAAATATGACCCTGTATATACATACATCCCCATGCTAGCTGATGTTCCAGACCATGTGGAATGAGGTTCTTTTTTCTAATCCATGTTATGGGATCTCCTTCTTCCTGCTCCTGGCTGGAATGAATTAATCCTCTGTGTAAAATGCAGAGTTCCTGTTCTAATCTCAGGAAGTCCCACCTTTCTGTGTTTTTGCCCAATCTCAGGCCTCAGCAATTTATTTAATCAGTCAGAGACAATGTAAGTAACAGACAGCAAGCAGGACCAAATAATTAGCATTTAGAATAAATAACACCACCCTATCAACTATACTTGGCTTTTGCATTCTTCTAATTTAAGAAAATTTGGAGAAATTATTATTGATAGAGTTTGTCCAGGGTACTAACTTACTGAACCTCATTTTCTGTCATGCCAGAGAGCTATATACTAGCCTTCAAAATGTGGTCCAGAAGCACCAATGCCACTTGAAAACTAATTAGACATGCAGCTGGGCTCTGCTCCAGATACACAGGAACAAACTGGAAAAAAGTTGAACTCATCTTTACATGAATGGAGTTTACAATCATCCCATTGAATATGATATATTGGACTCAGAGTCAAAGAGACTGAGGGAATGATATGAGCAAGTAGCTATAGCTCTGTGGTTTTCTTTCTGATTTTATTTTCACTTCTGTTCTTGAGCTTTCAGAGAACAAGTTTAGAAAACAGTTTTATTCATATTAAGATCTTAAACTATAAAAAGTACTATTGATGAAAACAATATTATAATCTTTATAAAATATAGTTTGAATGTTGAAATTTATGATATAAGAAAAGAGGAAGGGGGCAAATGCATATTTCATTCACTGTTCCTGTAGTCTGCAGGTTTTGCACATGTGTATGATGCTTGCATTTATATGCATAGCTTACACAGGGTAACCTGATGGTAGGAAGATGCTGACAATCCATGTGAAAACCGCCAACTGCTTTTCCTCTACGAACAAAATTTACAGTGCAGTAAGTTAAACCTCATAGGCTTTAGGCTCTGTTTGCAATTATCAACTGTTTTCAACTTTTCTGAGTGTATGGAATGATTTCTGGAAACAAAAGTACAAATACACATGTGTGCATGAGCACACACACTCATACACATACATGTAAACACTTCATTACAATGGTGCAGGTAGAAAGTTTTCCTATTCTTTCTTTTAATTAAATTCTTATTATGGGAAAGCAAGTCTAGTGTTCATCAAATAATATTCTTTAAAATGAAGAAAAATAGTTTACATTTTTATTTGCTTAAGTATATATTACAATACTAGTTTTATTATTTTCCCTCCAAATTTTAAAGTTAACATAGAAAGTACTGGGTTTCATTAGGGACTTTTCAGACATATACACTGTCAAATTTTGTTCTTATTCCAATGATTCACCCGTATGCCATTCTCAAAACCCCCTTTGAGTTCTTAGCCTCCTTCTGTCTCCATAGAGCAGTCTTTGTTTCTGTTCTTCTGTTACATCCATTCCACTATTCTCTTTTGCTCCAACTGCTGCTTTCTTTAGACCATTACCATCCCACTCATAGTTATCTTTCTTTTCCATTATATATATTAACCAACATGTTTATATAATATCCTCTAATACTTATATAATATCCTAAATTTGTGTTTAATATGTATTTATATATAGCTTCTTCCTATAAATGGGAACATAATATTTGTCTTTGTAAGTTTGCCCAATTTTCTTCAATAGTGATCTCCAGTTTGATCTGTTTTTTTTTCTAATTACTTGAGGTTACATCTCCATCACACTGTCCTCTTTCCATCCCTCCAAGTCCTACCCTCCCACCCTCTACCCCATAACCCTTCCATCCCACTCCTGTGGAGTGGAGTGTCCCTACATAACAGTCCTCCACCCCAGTTCAGAAGTCCTATGAGGGCCAAGAGCCTCCTCATACACTGGGGCCTACAAGGCAGCACCACCAGGGCAAAGTGTCTCATTGACAGGAAAAAACGTCTATGTTCATGTTCCCTTTGGTGCATTGGTTGTAGTATAGTTATCCTGTACAATATGGCTAAAATCCGACTATAAGTGAATAGATGCCATGTGCATCCTTCTGGGTCTGGGTTAGCTCACTCAGGATGATCTTCTCTAGTTCCATCCATTTGGCTGCAAATTGCCGGATTTTGTTTTTTCTGATGGCTGAGTAGTATTCCATTGTGTAGATGTACCACAGTTTTTTAATCCATTCTTCGGTTGAGGGACATCTGGGTTGTTTCCAGTTTCTCAGGTTTCATGATCTCACTCATTTTTAGAGTAGAATAGAATTCCATTGTGTATATGTACCACACTTTCTTTATTCATTTATCTACTGATTGCCTTTTCATTTTATTTCCTTGTTATTTTGAAGTGTGAAGTAATAATCATGAATGTGTGTACATCCTTGTGGTATGTTGACTTACCATCTTTGGATATGTCCCAGGAGTGGAAGTTGGACCAATTATATGGTAACCATTTTTAGGTATTTAGAAAACTTCATAGTAATTTCTAGGGTTACAGTAACAATTTCTAGTCCCATCTTTGTATAAAAGAGGTTTGTTTTTTTTTCCTCTCCAAGTTTGCACTAGAATTTGATTTTGATTTCAAATTCATTTTTGTTTTTTGTTTATTTGTTTGTTTTCATGATAGCCATTCTTTCTGGGCTCCTACAGATTCTCAAGTAAGCTTTATTATTATTTTTATCTCTAATGCTTAAGCAAATGAGCAATTTTTCAAGTATTTATTGGTAATTTGTATTTTGTTCTTTGAGAACTCTCTATCCAATTCATTAATCCATTACTGATTAGATTTGTTTGGTGGCATTAATTTTAGAGTTCTATATTGATTGTATCCTTGTCAGATGTATGTATAATTGGCAACGATTCCCTTCCCTTATCTAGATTGTTTAATCTGTTGATTGTTTCCTTTGCTTTGCAGATACATCTTTAATTTCATGGAGTCGCATTTGTCAGCTCCTGGGATTCTTTCTTGTATCACTGGAGTCATTTTCAGAGAGCCCTTGCCCGTGTCTAAACCTAAAAGGTTTTTGTATGTATATCCCTCAGGACTGTTTTTTTTTTTTTTTAATGGCAATAATTGAAAAGAGCAGGATTCTCACAATATATTTAAACCAGCTAGGTTGATGTGTTCTTTCTCAACTAAAGAACTGAAATGCAGGAAAAATGACCAGAATGAAATGAAAGTAAAGTTTATTGGCAAGCATCACAGATAAAGTATAAATGAAAATTTTTATTTAAAGCACCTATATTTATTAACACCTATAAAACACCTAAAAAATCCTTTAATGTACAATACCTAATACCTATAAACAATACCTAAGAATACCTAAGGAATACTATTTTAATCCTCTTGAAAGAATACTAAGATTCTCTAGTGCAGGTCCACGCGGACACTTTCGTCAGCCTTCTCTCTGCAGGCACACTTCAGGTGTTCCAAGTCTGGCCCTCACAGTCACAGCAAACTTATCTGCATCTTCGCTCAGCTTCCTCCTCTGAGCCTAGCATTGCAACTGTCTACCAGTTCGTGCAACCAGCTAACCTCACTGCTGAGACTGGGCTCAGCTTCCTCAGTCAGTTCCATGCTCCTCAGCCCTTGCCTGTTTTGCGGACCAGTTTTTTTACTTTAAATTTTTTTATGCAGCCTCAAGTAACAGAAGTCACCCTTTTTCCTGTTTTGGAGGGCCTTGCTGCAGCCTTAGAACTCAGACCATCTCCTGGCACCTCACTCACTCACCCAGCGCTTTCAGGCCTCTATATAGACTTTAGTGTCCTGTTCTCATGACTTACCCTCAGAAGGTTCTATGCCATGCCATTTCTGCCAGCCTTCTTGGGCTGGTTTGTGGCAAGAGTCTCCGTTTTGGATTTTGCCTCTTAGTTTTCTCAGCAAATCTCAGTTTACTTGCCAAGGCTTTTGAATGCTGACTTGATTCAGGGCCATTGCATCCTAAAAGTTGGCAGATGGCATACCTTGTTTCACACTTCTCCTGCGTTTCTGTCTCCTCCATCCCTGGAGGCCCAGAGAACTGTATGCGGAGCTCCCTGGCTTATATAGTGTATTGTTTCACAGTCTTTCAAGGTGTCCTGAGGACTCTCAAGCTCTATTGTGGAAACTTGCAGTTCCTAAGGCTTCTGCAGCTATATACACATGCCCCTTCACCAGGAGCCTTCCGCAGGCTTTTTTCTGTCCCTCCTGAGCCACAAGTCCTGACAGTCCCAGGTCCTTCAAAACGAGCCAGGGACCAGCAGCTGAGCAGCATTCAGCAGCCAAAAGTTTCAGCTAGTGTATTTCAAAGTGTGACTGCATAGAGAAGCCTTCTTTCAGATTCCAGAACCTTTGAAAAGGTTCATTTGCTATCAGGTATCAGACGTCTACATATCATGAAGAGTCTTTACTAATTCACTAAAGAAAACTAACCCATTACAGATAAGCAGAGGAGGTTACCCCACTTCTGAAGGAGGGTCCGGTGGATAGATCTTGGCATTAATTTTAAATTCTTTTGGGGAATTCATTCCTGTATGTCTTCCCTTGAATACAATTAGGCTTCTAGCTGCTTAGGAACGTTTCTCAAGGAATGTCTGGTCGGATCATTGGCTTTTCCAATCTTTCCAGAAATTTGAGGGAAGCTAACCACTCAGTGAATTCTAATATCACCATTACGGTCATATTGTGCTGACTAGTATAGAACCATACCAGTGGATCAATGGAACTGAATTGAAGATCCAGAAATGAACCCAAACATCTATGGTCACTTAGTTTAGGACAAAGAAGCCAAAACCGTACAATGGAAAAAGACAGGATCTTCAACAAATGGTGCTGGGCTAACTGAATGTCCACATGTAAAAGAATGATTTGATCTACTTGGGCACAAAACTTAAGCCCAAGTAGATCAAACACCTTAACATAAGGCCTGACACACTAAATCTATTAGAAGAGAAAATGGGAAAAACCCTCGAACTCATTGGCACACGTGGCAACTTCCTGAACAGAACACCAACAGCTCAGGACCTAAGACCAACAATCAATAAATGGGACCTCGTGAAACTGAAAAGTTTCTGTAAGGCAAAAGACACTGTCATTAGAACAAAACAGCAGCCTACAGAACTCAAGAAATTAAATGCCAAGAAACCAAAAAATCCAATCAAAAAAATGGGGAACGAAGCTAAATACAGAATTCACAAAGGAGGAATCCCTAACGGCTGAGAGACACTTGAAGAAATGCTCAGTATCCTTAATCATCAGAGAAATGCAACTCAAAACAACTCTGGGATTCCTTCTCACACCTGTCAGAATGGCTAAGATCAAAAACTCAAAGGACAGCACATGCTGACAGGTTGTGGAGAAAGGAGAACACTCCTCCATTGCTAGTGGGAGTGCAGGCTTGTACAATCACTAGAGAAATCAGTCTGGCGATATCTTAGAAAACTTGACATAGTTCTACCTCAAGACCCAGTCATACCACCTCTGGGTATACATCCAAATTTTTCCACACCAAACCACAAGGACATTTCCTCATCTATGTTCATAGCAGCCTTATTTGTAATAGCTAGAAACTGGAAAAAATAGACTTCCCTCAACCAAGGAATGGATAAAAAAAAAAAAACCTGTGGTACATCTACGCAATGGAATACTACTACTCAGCCATCAGAAACAACAAAATCATGCAATTTGCAGCCAAATGGATGGAACTAGAGAGGCTTATCCTGAGTGAGCTAACCCAAACTCAGAAGGATGTTCATGGCATCTATTCACTTATAATCTGATTTTAGTCGTATAGCACAGGATAACTATACTACAACCAATGCACCAAAGGGAACAGGAACATAGACTTTGTTTCCTATCAATGAGACTCTTTGCTCTAGTGGTGCTGCCTTGTAGGTCCACAGTGTATGAGGAGGCTCTTGGCCTTCATATGACTGCTGAACTGGGGCAGTGAACTGATATGTAGGGACACTCTACTCTGGAGGAGTGGTATAGAAGGGATAGGGGGTAGAGGATGGGAGGGTGGGACTGGGAGGCCTGGAAAGAGGGTACTGTGATGGAGATGTAACCTGAAGTAATAAATAAACATTAAAAAAAGAAAAAAATGATGGTGTCCTCTCAAGAAAGAAAGAAAGAAAACTTCTGCTTGCTGGGAATAGTAATTAGAAAGAAAACTAATGTCTTGCAGAAAACTAGAATAGAAATTATCACAAGAAGGGCCAATATTTGTGAATCAGAAGTAGATTTCGTTGCTTCAAATTCATGAAAACCAATTGCGGGATCCAGAAACTTAAGACAATGAGCAGTTTCTAGAAACTTAGCTGCCCTCCAGTTTCTCTACCTCCTCCTGACCTCTTAGAACTTGTTTTTATTTGGGCTTTCATTATTCTAATAGAAATTTATCACAATATGATATTTTATGGGTAAAAGTTGAACTTTCTAATCTTCTTACAAAGATTGAGAATATGGGTGATTTTTGCTGTGATATCATTTTAAGGGAAAATAGGAATTTGATTTCCTAAGTATAAATGTAATATTTAGCTTTTATGTCAATGGAGATTTTACTTAATTGGTATGTTTTTAATCTAATGATTTTTATTTTATTTTCTGGATTTATTTGCACTTGCTTCTTTCTGCTGATTGATTTCATCATACTGTGATCATATAAGTAAGCAGGGATATCTCATGTAATCTTATTTTCATTTCTACTTCCAGAAACTCAAGTCCTACACATATTTTGCATAGTTGTCCATATTTATGGATGACTTTTTCTTATTGTTTTTTCTATTATCATGTCACTAAGACAGGATAGGCATTAGTTATTTTAGCTATGAAATAATATCTCTTCTATCTCTAGAAATCTGCTTCCCCAGTACAACATTAGTTCTACAACATCCTCTAAATTATTAGACTTGGAGTCAGATATCCTTAGGATGTATCTTCACTTTGTGTGAAAACAGAGTGGATTCCAAAGATTCCCATCAAATAATAGTCATTTTCTCCATTGCACCAACCTCTTTTGCCATTTCAGCGTATTAGCCCTGTGGGTTTGTAACAATGCACTTAACCAGGACTGAAACATATCAAACCAGTCCCATTCTCTGCTTTACCCTGCATTTTGCCCAGAGATTGACTCAGATTAAGCTAATCTTGCATTAATTATTTTAAACTTCTATGGGGGAGATGGTCTTAAAAGTAACATTCCATTCTAGAAACCTTTATTGAAATAGCTACCGTTTAATTGCATTTGATAATATTTTGAAAGTACCTAAATATGTTTAAATTTTATTACAAACATCTCTGTATTTGAGTTATAGCTAAAGTGGGTAATCATTTGGATTTTTTCCTAGTACTTGGCTTCCCTTGCAGCAAGTGATGTGAAAAGATAATATACTGAACAATTAATTTAGATCAGATTCCATAATTTAATTGTTTATAGGTAACGCAAAAGTAAAACCAGTCTCAGCAGTTTCCCTAAAGGAAGTCACCTCTTGATGATCCCACTTGTGATGAAGACCCAGCATATTATTTTCTAAGTCGTGCTGGTACTTAGTAGTAAAGATCTTCTCCCTAACTGATCGTTTTCTCATAAATCTTGTTCAAAATACCTTCTGATATAAAGACTCAGAATACATTTCTTTTTTTTTTTGCTTCCTCAATTTCCTCAGTTTTATTTAACATACTTTTGTAGTTATCATTTAAAAGCACGGAGATTAACTTGGTCACTGGTCTGCAAAATTGATAATTCAATGCCTGCTGTTAGAGAAACTGCCTCTTACACAATCAGCTTTTCTTATTCTTTAAGAAGAAGTCAGATGGGGCAAGAGAAATAATCCAATCCGGGCCAAATTAAAATATATATAGGGAGGTTAATTGGACACAAGAGGGAGGGAGAGAGCATGCTCGCCTGTGTGTGTGTGTGTTATACATTTCTTGAATACAACCATAATGAATCTTAAATATATGATTTATATGTCCATACTATGATAGTTATATCTAAACAATAATAATAACAATAATAATTTCATCAGAGATAGTAAATATTAAATGTGTTCAAACAATACATAGCTGAAGAAAACAGCAATTGAATTGATATTTTCCAAAGCTGGCTTCAAATTAGATCAACTCAAGTAGAAGAAAGAATTAGTAAACTCAAAATCAAGGCATTGGAAAATGTTCAATCAAAGGGTTTAAGAAGAAAAATAAAAATTAGTGAATGTAAATAACCAGAACAATAGAAGAAAGGAAAAACCAGAAGCCTCATACTTTAAAAGCATATCATGAAATTATAATAATTGAAACTGTACAGAACAACCATACAGGTAGATGTATAGATATATACATCATTGAAACAGAATAAATAAGTAAATAAATAAATAAACAAACAAATACATAAACTAACCCTAAAGTAGGGTGTCAAATATAATGGAAAAATGATAATCTCTATAACAAAAGATTTTTGAAAAAATGACACATTCACATGCAAACAAATGAAAGTGCACCAATATAGTACAACAATCCCCAAACTCAACACAAAGATTAACAATTTAAGCACAATATCTAAATAACTCTATAACTCTAACACTCCTACAAGAAATTACAGGAGAATGGTTCAATGCATTGGTATTAGCATTGATTTTGTAGAGACAACATCAAAACAATACAAAAAATTGAAATCTGAAACTATTATTTTATCTATAGCAGAACCAACATTGCTGAGCAAACACGTGGCTTAAAATAAAATATTTGATAAAAAGTTGATATCCAAATTATATAAGGAGTGGCTACAACACAACAGTGACAGAGCTAGTAAGATTGTAACAGGGAATGAAGACTTACCTAGTTGTTCAGATGAGCATGCTCAAGGTTACTAAACAAAGAAATGCTAAATAAAACCATAGTAAAAAAAAAATCACCCACACTGGTCAGGGCATTACTGTTTTAAAAAATGAATAGATAAGTGTTAGTGATTATGTGGAGACAGGGCCACACTTGTACACCAGGAGTTGGGGTGTATAAAGCTATAGCTGCTATCAAAAATAATTATGCCAGTTCATCATAAATATTTCCAAAAGAACTACAATATAATACAGTAAGCTATTTTTTGTTATGTTTATAAGAAGTAAAATCAGAATCTTGATGAGATATTACAGTCTAACATTCACTATCACACTACCAGTAGGAACAAAGATGTGGAAACAAACTTAATGTTCTTTGATAAGTGGATAAAGAAAATGTATTACATACATGTGATCTGTGATTCTATTCCACTCTTAAGAGGGGAGAAATTTTCAGTAGGAAATCACTTATAAATATGCAAAAAGAGGAATTGATGCCTTTTAGAGTGACTGGTTAAATGTTATATTAATTATTATTTAAAGTCAATGTTACTATTTATGCATATAGTATAATATTTCAAGGCACTTTGCACTGAAGACTCAAAATCATACTAAATGTTTTTTGTGTAATATATGTACTTAAAGTATATTTGAAAAAAATTCAAGATACCTATATATCTATGTACCTTTTAGAGTATACATGAATTCCTGAAATAAACTTATATATATATATATATATATATTCAAATATATTGATTGGATTAATACTCTGAGTAAGATTTGATTTTATAGTCATCAGATTTACATTGACTTTGAGGTGGATTCATATTTTATTTATACATGTATTATACACATAGTTTCCTAGTCGACAAATATGTACAGAAGAACATATATCTTCTGGCACAAAGTCAATTGAAGTTAACATTAAAATTATTCTGATGTGGTCAAATGAAGCCACATCTATATTCAATTTACTGCAATCTAGGGTATTAGGATACTAGAAACAATAAGAAAATTAATTATTATATTCTGTAAAAGGATGTAAATACAATTTTTTGTTGTTGCACTACAGAATTCTGGTACATGGTACAATTTTTTAATTTGTAGATTGCACAATTTGTGCCACATTAGACTTGCTAATTCAATGCAGACTTATTGCCATCATTACATTCTTCAGAAAGAATGCTACTCATTGTTTTCTCTTATATGTACTCTCTGAGGATGTGAAAAGCTGTGGTGGCTACTATGATCAAGGTGGCCACCCATGGACAAGTAATGACAGAATATTCTAAAAGCAAAAGCCAGAAGAGAATAAGCCATTTTTTATTTGCTTATTAAAATCTTTAATTGTAACTTTTACATCAACTTAGATTAAACCCTTCCCTGTGTCTACTGAATTTCAGAGACATTACTTATTCTTTCCCCGAATCTTTACATCATTAAGACTAGCTTTAAAGATTACTTTTTCTGTTTTCCTACATTTTCTTTGATGTTTTACCACAGGCTTCTCACTTTCCATTTTAATGTCTCATGCACATTTATTCCTCCATGAAATTAAATCTATCGGCTTTTAAGCCATATGTTCTGGATAATTCTTTTGGGTGAATGTTGGAAATTGTAAATGTAAACTAGAGTAGAAAAAAAATTTAACATACGCCTGAAAATGTCCTTAGACATCAGCAGTGGAAAGAATCCCAACTAAAACCTCCAGACACGATTTGATCATAAACCTCTCAAGCAGAAAATTGGCAATCACTGTAGAAACAATTCCTCAGGAAGGTATTCAACTTTCAAATAACCCTGCGACAAAGCAACCCAATGACATTTCCTTCCTGAAGAGGACGCTCACAGGTCTGACTCTATCAGGGTTCTCTGGAAAAACAGTCTGGTGGAAAACATAGAAAGCTGTCTTTCTGGACAGTGAGAGCGTTTTGTGATGCATGAGGTATGAAAATAAGGAATGCTACTCTTCTGGGTAGTAAAGAGACAATTAGCCCCACAGCCTTTGGGAGATGGTATAGACTTGAGTGGTACAGGTTATGTCAAGATCATAAAAACAGACATCAGGCCTCATTAACTGCTCAGTGAATGGAAATATGACCTTAGCCTTTTGGATAATTCAATAAAATCAGTGCAAGTATTGAATTATACAGAACATAATGAGGAAATAGTAATTAATGATTTGTGAGTTTTCCATTTTTGCTTTGAAGAGTAACTTAACATTTAAAATAGTTAATGGAGGCTATACGTTCTTAAGACTCTATTCTTTAGCATAACATGATACATATTACTGTACCTTTAATTTGGGGTGTTCACTAACGATACACCAGTTAAAATTTAGGACCACAGCCCTTAGAACTCTTAGGAAATGGGAGAGCTTTTAAGAGATGAGGCTCAACAAAAGGAAGTTGTATTATTAGATATACTACCTTGGAGAAGGTACTTGATTCTGGACTCTCTTTTTTTTAAAGATTTATTTATTTAGCATATGAGAGCTCTATCTATGTGTATATATATTTATATCCCTGCAGGCCAGAAGAGGTCATCAGATTCCAGTATAGATGGTTGTGAGCCACCATGTGGTTGCTGGGAATTGAACTCTGGACCTCTGGAAGAGCAGACAGTGCTCTTAACCATTGATCCATCTCTCCAGCCACCTGGACTCTCTTCTTTATTGTCCTTTTCTTCCTAGTTTCTCTGCAATGAGATGAATGTTCTTTGTGATGGCTAATACAGCTTGGAAACTTGAGAAACTGTGTAAACACCCAAGAGATAAACATCTTGGTGTGTTTGTGAGGGCATTCTAGAGAGGTTTAGCTGCTATGGAAATACTATCCTTGAATGCTGGTATCTTTCTCACCATGAAGATTCAGACTCAATAAAATCCAACAGGGAAAACACCGAGTCTTATAGCTCCATATCTAACATCTGGGGTTCCAGATGGAATCATTGGTGTTCTAATGGTTTTGTCTAATAGCTGTGACCCTCTAACTCTGCATCCTTCAGCAATTTGATCTTTCCCTCTAGTTGGCTCAATTCTAGAACTGCAGCTTCCCTTTGCAAATGTTCCAAGGACTTGACATTTCCAAATTGCTAGCATATCCATTTACTACAATTTCAGTTGTTTACTTTTTGTGCTTATGCAAAAGGTTCTCAGCACTCCTTACATGGAATGCAACCCTAGACATATTGTCTGGCCTGAACAGCATTCTTAAACTTTAAGGCAATCCTTCATTATATCCTCTTTCTTGTATCTTTCATACATATAATCAGTACAATGTGGATGGAAATGCTTGGTTATTCTACTAGTTCAAGTTGTAACCCTGAACTGTGGTTCAAAATGAAGCCTTCCCTAGGCTGCTGCTTCTTAGATATTTTGCTATTGAAATGAGTAGAGTAATTAAGGAGGAACACTGATACTAAAAAATGGGGACACAGGTTTTATAAATCTGGTCATGTGGTTCATAAAATTTTGTAGTTGATTTTTTCAAAGGAAAATGAATGAAATTAGTGTTGCAGCCTAGAAAAGACCCTAGAACACAACAAACAAAGTTTAGCAGGCCAGTCTGGTAGAAGTATGTGTGACCAGAATGTCAACTGAAATGCGAACAGTGGGGACTTTGCTCATGAGGTTTCAGGAAATACCAGAACCCTATTGGGAGCAAGGTTAAAGGCCATTTATGATCCATTTTGAGAAAGAAAAAAAAAAAAAGCCTAGCTACATTCTATCTGTGCCCTGATTCCCTGAGTAAGGCTGAGTTCAAAAGTAATTTGATTTGACAAGTGACATTTCAAGACAGAACATCATCCAGGCTCTGGCATGATTCTTATTCACTTCCCTTAGCTCCACAGTGATAATGAAGAGAAAGATATAAAAAGTGTGGAGCTTTTCAAGGAAAGGAGCATGACTGAGTTTAAAGCATAGGAGAACACACGTAAAAATAAGGTGGCTGTAAACTGTTAATTAATTTGTGACAGAAGCCACTGAATCTAGCAGTATGTGTCAGTGTGGGCTTTCATGAATGGAAGGGCCATTGCTAGAATCTGGAAAGATAAACTGTGGAAATATACAAAGTATCTAACAGTCTTTTTTAACTTATTTGTTTATTTTATATCCCAATCGCAACCCCCTCCCTCCTCTCCTCCCAATTCCACCCTCCCATCCACCTTCCCCATACCCCTCTCCACCCAGTACCAAGCTATGCCGGCACATCAAATTGCATCAGGATTAATGCCTCCTATTCTACTGAGCCAAGACAAGGCAGCTCTGTTAGGGAAGTGGGGGTCCAGAGGGAGATATCAGAGAACAAGTCTGAGATAGTCCCCACTTCAATTGTTAGGGGATCTACTTGAGGACCAAGCAGCCTATCAACTTCATATGTATAGTGGGCCTAGAACCTAACAGAGTCTTCTACCATGTGCTGCTCCTGCCATAAAATCTGTATTACACTAAGCCAGGAGTGATTCTGAGGCGCAACTACTGTCTGAATTCTGACAACAATCAACAATATAAACCATCCCTCTGTTTATGTTGATTTTTCTATTTTTTCAGAAATATGACAATCTCATATTTAGATTACATACAGATATATAAATTATATACACATGTATAATAAATATATATTCAAACAAGTTTTCATCATAAAATTCTGAATATCACTTTGAATGCCTGTGTCAATTTCAGTTGTTAATAATTCCCAGAATGTATTGGTTTTTAATTGATGGAAGACTTTCAGAATGTCTTCTAACTATTGACTTAAAATTTATGACAGAACGTGAGAGTGGGTCACAAAAATTACTGTTGGGATTTCGAGATTAAACTCAACCTTTTGCTATGCTAATTACATATATGAATACATGTGTCCCAAAGTAAATAGCCAAGATGTTCTATGCCATAGTCCACAGGACACATTCACAACTAAATTTCTTATATTTGTAATATGCTCAGCTCTAAAATGTTTATCTAGTTTGTTTTATCTCACTTAATAGCATCAGCAAAATTGATTTCTAGACTAGGGTTTTATTTTTGTTTGCTTTGTTTCTTCTGTGATTTATGTTATTTCTTGTCTGAAGGAAGTTATGGCCTTGGCTTTGTTCAATGTGTACCCTATTGGGATATACATCTATAGTCTTCCTCACACTGTGTGTTTTAAAGTTAGTTAAGTATAGAAATTGTACCAAAGATCAAAGATAACCACACAAACAGGAAAATATTTAAGAACTGGAAACTATAATGACTATAGATAAGCAAGAGATTCCATTCACTTTTACAGTTGTCAGTCTCACCAATTACAGTGCAGAAAGAATTGAACATCAACCATGGGTACGAGTTCCTTGACATGCATTGGAGTCCTGATTGTCTGATAGTTGGGTATGATGATTTTCTTTTTAGTCGTGGTTCATTCTTTTACATGGTAATTTTGAACTCAACTAAATTCTTCTCACATTTAAAGATCCATAAAATAAATGATAATGAAGTTGATTCCCAGAAAATATTCAAGATATATTTGGTGTCAAGTATCATGTGGAAGGAATTCTATAAAAACGAAATGAAAAAAAAAAGAGCTCTTATTAAAAATGAATAAGATGGAAGGAGGCATTAGTAATTAAAATGGTTTAGCATCAATAACTTAAAAACTTTTATATCTGTATTATAATTTATTCAAAAGACAGTGAGCAAATCAGTAGTTACTACATTTCACTCAAATTTAAAAGACATTTTACTAATTTAAGAAAAGAAAGATATTTTATTGATGTTACTTCACATATTCAATATAACATTTTATATTTCCAAAAATTAGGTTATTGAATCTAATTAGCTATGTACCCTATCAATCCAAATGCACTCATAAAATTTAAACAAAATAGTATTAGGCTGAATGTGATAATTATGGATATATCCACAGCAATAGTATGTATAAGGTGATAATAAATTTTCTAGAAAGCCGAGTGGGTTATAAAAGAACAGTTTCGTTGATAGATTAATCCAAATTTAGGAACATTAGATATGCAGTTTTTGTGATAAAATGCTACTATGCAACTCAGGAGCAGAAGTGGTTGCCACTTTGAAATATTTTTCTTCCTGAAAAATCCACTGAACAGCTGTTCAAGCACAAATAAATCGTTGTCATTTATATTATACTTTTATTGTGCAAAAACCAACTCTATCCCAGCATCGGGGGTGGCTCATGAAAGTTGGGCACCTACAGCCCATTGTACAACTTGGAGGCACCTTGACATGTCAACAAATATCTTTTTCAGGAAGTTCAGTTGTCTACAACTATTCCAATCAACTAGTCTGAACTAGTCTGAATTTCATCTTGGTGTGTTTTAGAGAGTTCCCCGGGCTTCTGAGTTGTTTACTACATGAGATTTAAAGTGCCGTCCCTCAGAATTTCTTGAATTTTTACAACTTACCCAGTCTTAAAGGGTTACCTCAGAAGCTGCTAAACAACATACAATAAACAAAAGGTTATTTGACATTTGATTCTGAAGGTTCTCATACACAACTTGGAAGCTTCTCTCTCTGGGCCTTTGGTAGAGGTAGCATATTGTGGTAGCACCCATAGAGGAACAAACCACTTATATCATGAATGAGGAAGTAGAGAGACAGTCCAAGTTGATACAGTTTACTTATAAACACGTACTTAGTGGCATAAAGACCTCCCAGTGGGGCCTTTGAAAGCCCTACTGCCATCTTCTACCTCTCTATAAGGACCAAACATTTAACTCATGGACTTGTGAGTTATCTTGTCTATATTCTAATATCATGATGTCACACTATTTAGGATCCAAAGAGTCATTTACAAGATACAGTCTATCTCCTTGATCCATTTAATGGCCTTTTATTAATAAAAACTTTAAGGCTTTAAAGCTTAAAGTGAGTCCCCCAAAATCATAGGAATACTGAAAATCTATCACCATATCACATCCTTCCTCCTTGACTTCTATCTTTGAGTACCTCTTTCTCTTTTAATTATCAATGCTGTGTTATATTGCCAGCTCCCCAGTGGATAAAAGATATTTGTTGTAAAGGACCTTTATTTTTAGCTGTTTCCTTTTTTTTGAGATTATAATTTTGCTACAACTTTCCATTCCTTCTTTCTCTTTGCTCCCTCTAAACTCCCATATATTCCTCTCCACTCTTTAACTTTATAGCCTTTCTTCACAAATTGTTATTGCATATATATGCAGACAAACTCAAGGTATTTCCACTGAAATCAAGAACAAGAGAGTGTTTTCCACTCTTCCCAATGTTGTTCAACATAATCCTTGAACTCTTAGCAAGAACTATAAGACAAATGAAGGAGATAAAGGGAATATCAATAGGAGAGGAGTAAATCAATCTGAAAAATCTTATAGCTGATAAACACATTCATCAAAAAAGCAGAATGCAAAAATAACACTTAAAATCATATATTCAAATAAGAATACCAAGGAAAAACTCAAGAAAAAGTATCATTTACAATCACTAATAAATACCTAGAAATAAATCCAACCAAGGAAGTGAGAGCCTCACATAATGAAAAGTTTAAGACATTAAAAAAATTAAAGATACAAGAAGAAGAATGACATCCCATGCTCAGAGATTAGCAGGATTAATATTGCAAAAATATCAATCCTACCAAAAACAACCTATAGATACACTACAATCAGTGTCAAAATTCCAGTGCTATTCTTCACAAAATTAAAACAAAAAATCTTGTTTCATATGGAAACACAAAAGATCTCAGATATCTGCAACAAGAACACAAATGTTACATATTTTCTCTAAGCTGTAAATGCTAGCTTTAAATCTTAAGCTATATATGCTACATTTGAAATGCCCATATAGATCATAAAGTTACCAGAGTCATAGGAAGGGATGTGCAAGGGAAGATAGATAGAATGAACCATGTAAAGACTTTAAAGGAATTATGGAAAAGGAAGGATAAACAAGGAAAGGGTAGTACAGGTTACAGTGTAGGAAAGTATATGAAGAGAAATGAATAACACTAAAGACATTTTGAAAATGGCATATAGGAATCTACAATGGTAGAAGCTTCCTAAAAACAACCTATATTGGAGTTACCACATTTGTATATTATGTGTATATATATATATATATATATATATATATATATATATATATATATACTTAGATGCTTATGTATGTATGCTGTACTTTAACAGGGCAGAAATGTCTCTAATAAAACCCAGAGGTTAAAAAAATTAAATTAAAAAAAAAAACACTGATGCCATCAATGATTTAGTCATTCTGGAGTTATTGGCCAGTGAGGTACATTAGATTACCAAAATCATAGGTTATTGCTCTTAGTTACTCTCTAGGACTTGACAATAAGATGCCATTGCAGTGAATGCTTAAGTCATATAACATGGCTAAATCAAGTTTTTAACCATTTGTAAATTTCATTCTAACTAGATAGGTTTTATAGTACTGGAAGGTCCTGGAGAAGCCACCAAAAGAAAAAATAATTATCAATCATTCCTAACTATGACCCTTCTGAGCTACAATAATGAATGGCCTGAAATGACATACTCAGTGGTGCAATAGTGGCATGAATATCATTGTAATAACAAACCATGTTTTGTATGGGATTAGACCTCATTCCACAGGATGAAATCCCTATCTAGACTCATTATTGGTGTAATAACTTATGACTTAAGATGTCACAGGCCCTAAGAGAGAGGCTAATATTATTTTAGATGGTCATAGTATTAAACTGACATAAAGACTTGTCATTATACCCATGGATATACCCAAAGATTTGTCACAAATCAAGGCATCTCTTATTTCTTACAAGAGACACTTCTATTTGCAGAGGATAGAAATTAACATTGTGTACTACAACTGGTCAAGTGTAGAGAATAAGTGATTACAGAATGTTAAACCCTAAAGGGACCATATATACTGCATTCCCTACTAATGGCTCATGGATTTGGAAAAGGGGTCAGAAAGAATGTAAGAGCCTGAATAGTCGGTGACAAAAGGAAGCATTTTCTGGATACAGTAGGGCAGCTGCGCATTTAAACATACAGCAACTGAGATGGCATTACAAAACCTGCACAAACCAAGCCAGGCCAAATCCCATTATGAAGAAAGAAATTGAACACACAATCTGACGGTAAGCTATGCAGTTAGTGGTAATTATCAGCTGCTGAGAAGAGAGACAGTGCAGCTCCTTGTAAGTTAACATTCTCCAGTGGGAGACCACCCATCCAAGAATATTTGTGCAGTAAAAATTAGTCTTGAAGGCTTTTAGAAAAAGAAACAACAACAACAACAAAAAAGATATGCAGTTGGGTGGGTAAAAAAGAAAGACATGATATCAGGGAAAAGGCGTGTAGAATACATATAAATAAAACACACTGTGTGAAACTCTCAGAGGAATATTTTTAAAAATAAAACCTAAATATAAAATATCTGAATTAAAATAGTATCTCTGATGGCTTTGAATTTATTGGTTTTAATATTTTAGTTTTGTATAATAGTTTTGTTGCCATTCCTACTGACTTTGTAGGTAATTAATCATCATATCTATGGAATTTCTTTTGAAATCTTATTAATGTGTACTTCTTAAAGTTATACCTAAAAGAAAAAGATTACAGAACCGTTCTTTTTGCTGAGAATGACATCATTTGACAAGGCTGAATCATTTATTTTATGTTATTTTGGATAATGGATGAGTTTTCACTTCAAAAGTTTCACCTAAGATTCAACATCAGTTAATACCTCTGAAGTTCCCAGTGCCATTCATAATTTAAAAATTTAAACTCCTATGGAGAAATAAGATAATTGATTTTTGCTTATATCTTCAGAACATATCAATTATATTAGACTTACTTTTGGTAGTCTTATCATCAACTATTTTTAGTGTCATGTAAATGTACAGAAATTGGAGCTGCCAGGTTATACTGGTATTCATTAATTGTGCATACAAAATATTAATTAAATATTTTTTAAATAAAAGAACTGCTGTTAGAATGGACAAAAGCATATAAATAGTGTATAATCTTTTCAACAGAAGCTGATGCTTACTCAGTATTAATTTTTTTAATCTTGAAATTATACTGTGGTTTTCTGCAGATCTACCTACCATCACATTTTGAAGTAGAAGAGCCAGAAAAGTTTTTTAACAGGAAAAAAAAAAAGCTTTTAATTCTTCTAGATTCTCCTTACATGACACACTGGAATTTTGCTAGGGTTACTAACTATTGTCTAGGAATGAAAACCCATGTGATAATTTTCAAAATATATTTGATATGTAGAAATTAACTTTACATGACACTATTTTAGTTAATGTTCTTAAAAAAAAAAAAAAAGGAGGTATGACCAGACTGATTTCCATAGTGGTTGTACAATTTGCCCTCCCACCAGCGATGGAGGAGTATCCCCTCTCTCCACAACCTCGCCAGCATGTGTTGTCATTTGAGTTTTTGATCCTAGCCATTCTGACAGGTGTGAGATGGAATCTCAGAGTCCTCTTGAATTGCATTTCTCTGATGATTAAGGATGCTGGGCATTTCTTCAAGTGTTTCTCAGCCATTAGGGTTCCTCCTTTGTGAATTCTTTGTTTAGCTCTGTTCCCCATTTTTTAATTGGATTATTTGGTTTCTTGGCTTTGAATTTCTTGAGTTCTTTGTAAATTATGGATATTAGCTCTCTGTCAGATGTGGGGTTGGTAAAGATCTTTTCCCAATCTGTAGGTTGGCATTTTATTCGAATGACAGGTCCTTTGCCTTACAGAAGCTTTTCGGTTTCATGAGGTCCCATTTATTGATTGTTGGTCTTAGAGCCTTAGCTATTGGTGTTCTGTTCAGGAATGTTTCACCTGTGCCGATGAGTTCAAGGCTTTCCCGACTTTCTCTTCTATTAAATTTAGTGTGTTGGGCTTTATGTTAAGGTCTGGCGATATCTTAGAAAACTCGAAATAGCTCTACCTCAAGACCCAGCCATACCATTTCTGGGTATAAATCCAAATAATTCCTCACCAAACCACAAAGACGTTTCCTCATCTATGTTCATAGCAGCCTTATTTGTAATAGCTAGTACTGGAAAAAAAACACAGATGCCCCTTAACTGAGGAATAGATTAAAAAAACAAAAACAAACAAACAAACAAAAAAACTGTGGTACATCTACACAATGGAATACTACTCAGCCATCAGAAACAACAAAATCATGCAATTTGCAGCCAAATGGATGGAACTAGAGAAGCTCATCCTGAGTGAGCTTACTCAGACTCAGAAGGATTCATGTGGCATCTATTCACTTATAATCGGATTTTAGCTATATAGTACAGGATAACTTTACTACAACCAATGCACCAAAGGGAAAAGGAACATAGATTTTGTTACCTGTTAATGAGACACTTTGCCCTAGTGGTGCTGTCATGTAGGCCCCCAGTATATGAGGAAGCTCTTAGCCCTCATATGAGTGTTGAACTGGGGTGGGAGACTGATATGTAGGAACACCCCACTCCGGAGGAGTAGAATAGAAGGAAAAGGGGATAGAGAGTAAGGGTATGGGACTGGGAGGTGTGGAAAGAGGGCACTGTGATGGAGATGTAACTTGAAGTAATAAATATTTTTAAAAATAAATAAAAGAAATAAAAGAAAAAAGGGGGACTAGAAAGATGATTCAGAGGTTAAGGACAGAAACTTCTCTTGCAGAAGAGCTGAGTTGGTTTCCCAACACCCAATTTGGATAGCTCACAACTGCATTTAACTCCAACTCCCAGGAATCTAGTCTCTGGCCTAGACAGGCACTTGGACTTACATTCAATATTCATAGCACAACACACACACACACACACACACACACACACACATACAAACACACATACATATATAATAAAATACAAAATGATTTAAGGAATAAAAACAAAAATATAACATTTGTCTATATCATATTGAAAGTCAATTTCTTATAACCATGGCCATTTTTTTAACAGAGAGCAATAAAATATGTCCTTTATTGAATATTGGCATGCTATGACAAATTGCTGACATAGAAATCAAGTATATTGAATAAATATTTCTTGTTTCTAATTTATGTGGAAGCAACAAAGAGACTTACAGCTGTCTTGTTGGTAACATATCTCATTATACTTTAGCTTTTCCAATGAAGTGGTCTGCTAGAGATTTCTTACAGTAGGTCACATTTCACAATGATATTATTGTCTAGTTCATTTTCTTAGCAGATTGCATTAGTAACTTTAAAGTACATAAACTTAAATATATAGCTACTAATAAAAGCTTTTCATTAAGTTGATAATATATTACATTTAGAGGTTTTTTAAAATTGATGCTCTCTAATGAATTCAACTGAAGCTGCTTCTCTACGGGAAATGATTGCCCAGTCCTGTCAGCCCATTTTTTTACTTTAAATACATGCCTCACATAATAGTACATTTGCTCAATTTTCTTTATTTTTTATATCTTCAAGTTATATCTCAATCACATTTCCCTCCCTACTACCCTCTCCAGCCCACCCTCCCACCCTCAACCTCCCATCTTCTTCCCTTTTTTTTAAGTTTAAGGTATATCTTATTTCCCCCTACAGCTCCCCCTTTCAGTCCAACAAATGGCTCATTTTCTTATAATAATAGATACAATACAAAACAACAGAGGTAATTAGGCCACAGTTATGAGGGTTGTATGGCTTAGCATACATTCCTAATGTCCAGTCCATATGTATTTGGCACCTGACTTTAACATTCTACTATCTAACCATCTGCATGAGTTTCAAGTTTTATATCTACTCAACATTCATACTTACTTGCAACACAATTTTAAAAGTATTTTCTTAAATCTATAACACTCTCTTGACTCCTAAACAACTCAAAATTTAATAATGAAACTCTAGCTATCTGTTCTTCAACCACCTCAGAGACCTGGGAGGGATAAATATATTTGATTTTGGAGGAAGTACAGGGCCTGCTGCTTCCAAAACTAAGAAATGACATACCAGTGGCTGCCTGGACAGTTCCCATTTTCTCTCCATACATTACAGCATCGATCTTCAGTCATTTGGCCCCATTTCTCTGACAGACATTGATTGTAGAGCAGAATTATAAAGGATTGCCTACCCTGTCTTGGTAGAGCTAGGCTGTTGACTTCCCTGCTTCCAATTTTTGTCCTTTTTGGACAGCATTCTGTCTACAGTTGGAGCAAGGGGCTTTTCCTACCAAGAGATAGGCTTGCAACTAATTCAATCATCTCCCACTGGACATTCTTCGATGCTCATCTTCTACTTGGAGTAGAATAAGGGGTGCTGTCAGGGTTATGTCTTGATATAAAAAAATCTAAAGTTATGAAAACATCTTTGAATGCCATATTCTGCAGATCTCTTGAGGTTTTTGAAGAGGCCCTATCTATCTCTTATATTAGGATAAGCAGATGTTGATTGTCTCTTAGCAGCTTTATTTCTGATTAACTTAGAAAATAACTATAATAGACTGTCACAGTACCTAACAAAATGACCGGCTTGCATGACTATAGTTTGCATTTCTTAATTATCCTAAACAGTTTATGACAATTAGTAGCAAAAGGCCAAAACTTCACATTTCATTTTTTTGTCTTTACCACCTAACCCTTCCATCCCATTTCACTGGGGTGGGGTGTCCCTATATAACAGTCCCTCATCTCAGTTGAGAGGTCGTATGAGGGCCAGGAGCCTCCTCATTCATTGGGGGTCTACGAGGCAGTACCACCAGTGAAAATTATTTCATTGCCCGGGAGAGAGAACTAAAAAACAAACAAACAAATAAGCAGACAAACAGATAAAAAAGAATAAAAAATAGAGAAAAAATAAATAAAAAATAAAAAGTCTATGTCCATGTTCCCTTTGGTGTGTTAGTTGTAGTATCGATATCCTCTACTGTATACCTAAATTCCTACTATAAGTGAATAGATGCCATATGTATCCTTCTGAGTCTGGGTTAGCTCACTCAGGATGAGCTTTCTTAGTTCCATCCATTTGGCTGGAAATTACATAATTTCATTGTTTCTGATAGCTGAATAATATTCCATTGTGTAGATGTACTACAGTTTTTTAACCCATTCTTCGGTTGAGGGACATCTGGGTTGTTTCCAGTTTCTAGCTATTACAAATAAGGCTGCTATGAACATAGATGAGGGAACTTCCTTATGATTCTGTGTAGAGACGTTTGGTGTATACCCAGAAGTGGTATGGCTGGGTCCTGAGGCAAAACTATTCCAAGATTTCTAAGATATCTCCAGACTGACCTCCATAGTGGTTGCAGAAGCCTGCACTCCCACCAGCAATGGAGTAGGGTTCCCCTTTCTCCACACCCTCGCCAGCATATGCTGTCATTTGAGCTTTTGATCTTAGCTATTCTGACAGGTGTGAGATGGAATCTCAGAGTCTTCTTGAGTTGCATTTCTCTGATGATTAAGGATGTTGAGCATTTTTTCAAGTGTCTCTCAGCCATTAGGAAATCCTCTTTTGTGAATTCTCTATTTAGCTCCATCCCCCATTTTTTGATTGGATTATTTGGTTTCTTGGCATTTAATTTCTTGAGTTCTTTGTAGATTTTGGATATTAGCCCTCTGTCAGATGTGGGGTTGGTGAAGATTTTCTCCCAGTCTGTAGGCTGCTGTTTTGTTCTAATGACATTGAGATTTCTTTTCTGCAAACCCAACTTTTACTTTAAGTGGTCACCATGTATGCATATATTTTAAATTTCCTCCATCATTTCTGCCTTTATAGAGCTCTTAATTAATGTTCACAAGCCATACTTAATTAAAAGGATGCCAGAGGAGTCTATGTTGGACATAAGTGATTTGGGAGTAAGATTGTTTCTTATGTGCATTCCAGATTTTTAATAAGCAAAATAACTGTGTATGTAGAAATGATTTAGTGTCTTTAACCAAACACCCACGTTTGAAAACAAACTTGTAATTTGCATATTCTAGGTGATTTGCATGTGCAAAGCTGGTACTTTCTTTTCCCTCCTGATTATTTGAATTCAGGCAAGCAAGCGGGAAGTGAGTACAAAGGGAGCAATGCCAAAGCCCAAAAAAGAGTCGTGGAATGTTGACTGTGAGTCTCCATGACTAGTGGAATGTTGTCTGTGAGTCTCCTTGACTTTTGCAATGATCTGCCAAAGGTTGTGGATCAAAGAAACGGGTCATGTCATTAAATGTGGAAATAAGTGGAGGGATGTTGAGCTAAATAGATTATTTAGGATAAAGGAAGATGTCCTAATTCCTGTTTAACCTCATTCCCCACCACACACACTACTCTTCATCAGTTATAGGCAGCAATATCTAATGTTTAATGACTTGCTACAGGAGTATTCTTGTGCTGTCGCGATGTGAGTCCTCAGCAGCTCCCCACTATATCAGCCTCCCAAATGTGGTGTTTCAGAGCTTTTTCAGGGCCTCCTGTCGGTGTCAGAATCTTCTTCAGTTTTCTACATCTCTCCTTCCTTCCTGACCTCATACCTCTGCTCAGATCTCAGCTCCACAGTGGACCATTTCGTCAGCATCGCACATCCATTCTGCTTTATTCAGTGTAGGAGGAACAAGGCCTGCCATTGTGCAGGACCAAATCCTGTTGCTAAACAGCACACGGCATTGCTAGGTTCCCTCATGTAGCCAGCTTGAGATTTTCCCAGTCATGCCTGGACATACCTGAAATGAGACGTGACTGGCCTAAATCCTGCCAGGCTCAAGACCTGCCTGGACATGCCTGGAACCTGATGACATCACACTGGGTAATGAGACACAAGCCAATGAGGAAGAACCATAGTACCAGCCTGTAGTTCAGGAACCAATGGGATGCTGGACAGAGGGTATAGAGGGGGCACCCTCATCCTGGAATAAATGAATCTGCTTCAGCCACTTGCAGGACTCCCGGAGTCTGGAGCGTTGGCTGTTTGCCAACTCACCATACAATCACTCCCGAGGGTCTTAGGCCCGGGTTCAGCCACAATTCAACTATGTTGTTTATATTTCTTTCACCATTTGAAAATTTCATGAGGGATTTTTCTCCATTTTGCTCAGTAATGTAGATCCTATTTATGGAAGTTCCCTGGAGCACTACAGGTACCAGTAATATATGCTGAACAAATAAATGGTTTGTATTTTAAATGGAATTTAAGGAATCTTTAAAGGAAACAATCCTGATAACACAGATTTTTATAATGGTTTTACTTCTTTATCATTCCTACAATAATTAGTGTTGTAAATTATAAATATATTTACAGCTCTTGCTATGTAAACTCAGGAACAATACAGACATTGTAGAAATAAAGAAAGATGCTATGTTGATAACATGCTACAATTGAAAAACTACAGTATAAAATGTCTAAATTTTGGAGAGCATCTATTTAAAATATTGTATCCTTAACAATGCTTTAAGAAAGATGATGGAGTGGCATTTCCTTTGATAAGCCTAGTAAATAGACAATCTTAAACACAATCAAATATATTTAGGCTCAAAATTTACAATTCCTCATTTTTCTTCTACATGTTGATATTTTGCCATTTCTTTATAAGAAACTAAATGTAAAAACATAACTAAACACTACTGTAAGCATATATAGTTTAACCTTGACTATTTAGGATAAAGTTTGACTATTATAGATGATAGACTAGCATAGCAAACTGAGGGGAAAAAACCTATTCGTGATTTTAAGAAACAGTTACAGAATTCTAAGATACTAAATGGAACTACGAGACTAAACATAAAGTTTACCATCATGCAGGGTATGCTGTTTGAAGCAAGGAAACAAAGCAGCCCTCTATCTGTGCTATATCTGTCTGCATAGCACAGGAACTAGGGATACCCTTCAGATGTCTTTTCGGCCTTATTCTTTTTCTATGACAAAGCTTCATCTGTTTCCCTCAAGACTTGAGTTCTCACTAAAACACCAGGGAAATTTTTTTAAACCTTGTTTCTGACTGATTATTTTTATTTTCAAACTCAGACAAGAATCATATGTATATGTAGTGGTTCATTTAAAACGGGGAAAATAAAGCTGAATATTTATCTATCTCTTGCATTAAGATGCTGAAAGGCTATTCAGAAAACAATAAAAGTGATTTTCTACTTATAAAAAAAGGAAAAAAGTTTATGAGAGCAGAGGTTGAGAGGGACATATTGACAACTCCATTTCTTTGGTGTTGCTTGCTTTCAGAATCACATATCTATTACATGTATGTACATGTATGTATATGTGTATATCAGATAAACAGTATGGAACAAGACAACTTTGGTGTTGTTACTTAGGTGCTGCCCAGCTTGGTTTTTACTTAATGTGTGTGTGTGCTTGTATAGGTGTATGTGTGTGGGTGTGTGTGTGCATGTGCATGTGTGTGGTGGCATGTGTATGTGAATTCAGGTATACTGTGCTGCATTGCACTTGAGGAGTCAGAAAGCAACATTTCAGAGTCTGTTCTCTCCTACAACACACATATATACATATAAATATGGTATAATCACATATATTGTATGGGTTCCTGGAATCAGGTAATCAGGCTACATGGTAAGCATGTCACCAGCTGAATCAATTTGCCTGACCCACACCTTTCTTAAGAGACAGTGACTGTAGTACAGATATCCTGTACAATATAGTTAAAATCCTACTATAAGTGAATAGATGCCATGTGCATCCTTCTGAGACTGGGTTAGCTCACTCAGGATGAGCTCCTCTAGATCCATCCATTTGGTTGCAAATTGCATGATTTCATTGTTTCTGATAGCTGAGTAATATTCCATTGTATAGATGTACCACAATTTTTTAATCCATTCTTCAGTTGAGGGACATCTGGGTTGTTTCCAGTTTCTAGCTATTACAAATAAGGCTGCTATGAACATAGATGAGGAGACTTCCCTATGTCTCCGTGAGAGGTCCTTTGGGTGTATACCCAGAAGTGGTTTGGCTGGGTCTTGAGGCAAGGTTATTCCTAGATTTCTAAGATATCGCCAGACAGACCTCCATAGTGGTTGCACAAGCCTGCACTCCCACCAGCAATGGAGTAGGGTACCCCTTTCTCCACACCCTCGCCAGCATGCGCTATCATTTGAGCTCTTTATTTTAGCCATTCTAACAGGTGTTAGGTGGAATCTCAGGGTCGTCTTGAGTTGCATTTCTCTGATGATTAAGGATGTTGAACATTTCTTCAGGTGTCTCTCAGCCCTTAGGGATTCCTCCTTTGTGAATTCTCTATTTAGCTCCATCTCCCATTTTTTGATTGGATTATTTGGTTTCTTGGCATTTAGTTTCTTGAGTTCTTTGTAGATTTTAGATAATAGCCCTCTATCAGATGTGGGGTTGGTGAAGATTTTCTCCCAGTCTGTGGGTTGCCGTTTTGTTCGAATGATAGTGTCCTTTGCCTTACAGAAGCTTTGCAGTTTCATGAGGTCCCATTTATTGATTGTTGATCTCAGGTCCTGAGCTGTTGGTGTTCTGTTCAGGAAGTTGTCACCTGTGCCAATGAGTTCGAGGGTTTCTCCTACTTTTTCTTCTAGTATCTTTAGTGTGGCCGGCCTTATGTTAAGGTCTTTGATCCACTTGGAATTAAGTTTTGTACAAGGTGATAGGTATGGGTCTAATTTCATTCTTTTGCAAGTGGACATCCAGTTGGACCAGCACCATTTGTTGAAGATGCTGTCCTTCTTCCATTGTGCGTTTTTGGCTTCTTTGTCAAAGATTAGTTGGCCATAGGTGTGTGGATCCATGTTTGGGTCTTCAATTCGATTCCATTGATCCACTGGTCTGTTTCTATACCAGTACCATGCTGTTTTTATTACTGTTGCTCTGTAGTACAGCTTGAAATCTGGGATGGTGATACCTCCAGATGTTTTTTCATTGGACAGGATTGATTTAGCTATTCTGGGCTTTTTGTTGTTCCATATGAAGTTGAGACTAGCTTTTTCCAGGTCTATAAAGAATTGTGTTGGTATTTTGATAGGAATTGCATTAAATCTATATATTGCTTTTGGTAGGATAGCCATTTTTATTATGTTGATCTTACCTATCCATGAGCATGGGAGATCTTTCCGTCTTCTAAAGGCCTCTTCCATTTCTTTCTTCAGGGGCTTGAAGTTCTTGTTATATAGGTCCTTTACATGCTTGGTTAGAGTTACCCCCAAGTATTTTATGTTGTTTGTGGCTATTGTGAAGGGGGTTGTTTCCCTTATTTCTTTCTCGGTATATTTGTTTGTTGTATAAAGAAGGGCTTCTGATTTTTTTGAGTTAATTTTGTATCCAGCCACTTTGCTGAAGTTGTTTATCAGCTGTAAGAGTTCTTTGGTGGAGTTTTTGGGGTCGCTTATGTATACTAACATATCATCTGCGAATAGGGATAATTTGACTTCTTCATTTCCAATTTTTATCCCTTTGATCTCCTTTAGTTGTCTTATTGCTCTAGCAAGGACTTCAAGTACTATATTGAAGAGATATGGTGAAAGTGGACATCCTTGTCTTGTCCCTGAGTTTAGAGGGAATGCTTCAAGCTTCTCTCCATTTAATTTGATGTTGGCTACTGGCTTGCTGTATATTGCCTTTATTATTTCTAGGTATGGTCCTTGTATGCCCGTTCTCTCCAGAACTTTTAGCATGAAGGGGTGTTGGATTTTGTCAAATGCTTTTTCTGCATCTAGCGAGATTATCATGTGGTTTTTTCCTTTCACCTTGTTTATGTGGTGAATTATATTGATAGACTTTCGTATATTGAACCATCCCTGCATTCCAGGGATGAAGCCTACTTGATCATGGTGTATGATACTTTTGATGTGTTCTTGAATTCGGTATGCTAGTATTTTATTAAGTATTTTTGCATCTATATTGATGAGGGAGATTGGACTGAAGTTCTCTTTCTTTGTTGGGTCTTTGTGTGGTTTAGGAATCAGAATGACAGTGGCCTCATAGAATGAGTTTGGCAGTGATCTTTCTGTTTCTGTGTGGTGGAAGAGTTTGAAAAGTAATGGTGTTAGTTCCTCTTTGAAGGTCCGGTAGAATTCCGTGCTAAAGCCATCTGGCCCTGGGCTTTTTTTGGTTGGGAGATTATTAATGACTGTTTCTATTTCCTTGGGTGTTATTGGGCTGTTTAAGCTGTTACTCTGATTTTGATTTAGTTTTGGTAGGTGGAATTTATCGAGGAAATTGTCCATTTCGCTTAGGTTTTCAAATTTAGTGGAATATAGATTTTTAAAGTAATGCCCGAATATTTTCTGGATCTCCTCAATGTCTGTTGTTATTTCTCCCTTTTCATTTCTGATTTTGTTGATTTGTGTTCTTTCCCTTTGCCTTTTAGTTAATTTGGCTAGGGGTCTGTCTATTTTGCTGATTTTCTGAAAGAACCAACTCTTGGTTTCATTGATTCTTTGTATAGTTCTTTTTGATTCTAAGTTGTTGATTTCAGCTCTAAGTTTGATGATTTCCTGTCTTCTGCTCTTCTTGGGAGTGTTTGTTTCTTTTTTTTCCAATTCACCCAGCTTAGCTGTTAGTTCACTAATATGAGTTGTCACAATTTTCTTTTTGAAAGCACTTAGTGCTATGAACTTTCCTCGTAGCACAGCTTTCAATGTATCCCATAGGTTTGGGTATGTTGTGTCTTCATTGTCGTTGGATTTTAAGAAGTCTTTGATTTCCTCCTTTATTTTTTCCCTGACCCAGTGGTCATCCAGTAAGGAGCTGTTCAATTTCCATGTGTGTGTAGGCTTTCTGTTGATTCTTTTGCTGTTGAAGACCTGCTTTATTCCGTGGTTGTCTGATAAGATACAAGGTGTTATTTCAATTTTCTTGTATCTATTGAGACTATCCTTGTGACCAACTATGTGCTCGATTTTGGAGAAGGTTCCGTGGGGTGCTGATAAAAAGGTGTATTCCTTGTGTTTGGGTGAAACGTTCTGTAGATATCTGTTAGGTCCATTTGTTTCATGATCTCTATTAGACTCAATATTTCTCTGTTTGTCTTCTGTCTTGATGATCTGTCCTTTGTTGTGAGTGGGGTGTTGAAGTCTCCCAATACTAATGTGTTGTGATCGACGTGCTCTTTAAGTTTTAGAAGTGTTTCTTTTACGAAAGTAGGCGCCTTTGTATTTGGGGCATAGATGTTCAGTATTGAAATTTCCTCTTGATGAATATTCCCTTTAATGAGTATATAGTGCCCTTCTTTTTCTTTCTTCATTAACTTCAGTTGGAAGTCTGTTTTGTTTGATGTTTGGATGGCTACTCCAGCTTGCTTCCTGGGTCCATTTGCTTGGAAAACCTTTTCCCAGCCCTTTACTCTGAGGCAGTGTCTATCTTTCGTAGTTAGATGTGTCTCTTGTATACAGCATAAGGAAGGGTCTTGCTTGCGGATCCACTCTAAACCTATGTCTTTTTATTGGGGAGTTGAGTCCATTGATGTTGATGGATATTAGTGACCTGGGGTTGTTATTTCCCATTAGTTTGGTATAGGTGGTGGTCCTGTGCCTCTTTTGGTTTAGTTGCTGAGGGGTTTTCTATTCCCTTTGTTTTCTTGGGTGGAGTTTTCTTCTCTGGGTTGGGATATTCCTTTTAGGATTTTCTGTAGGGCTGGGTTTGTGGGTAGATATTGTTTAAATTTGATTTTGTCATGGAATATCTTGTTTTCTCCATCTATGTTGATAGAGAGTTTTGCTGGGTAAAGTAGTCTGGCTGGGCACCTATGATCTCTCAGGACTTGTAGTATATCTGACCAGGCCCTTCTAGCTTTTAACCTTTCTGGGGAGAAGTCAGGTGTAATTCTGATGGGTCTGCCATTGTATGTGACTTGACCTTTTTCTCTTACAGCTTTTAATATTCTGTCTTTGTTCTGTACATTTGGAGTTTCAGTTATTATGTGGCGAGAGGAGTTTCTTTTCTGGTCTAATCTGTTTGGTGTTCTGTAAGCCTCTTGGATTTTTATTGGCATCTCTTTTTTCAGGTTTGGGAAGTTTTCCTCTATGATTTTGTTGAAGATATTTCCTGGACCTTGGAGTCAGGAGTCCTCTCTTTCCTCTATACTTATAATTCTTAGGTTCCGTCTTTTCATTGAGTCCTTGATTTCTTGGATGTTGTGGGTGAGAGATTTTTTAGCCTTCTCATTTTCTTTGGATGTTGTACTTATTTCTTCCACTGAATCTTCCATGTCTGAGATCCTGTCTTCCATCTCTTGCATCCTATTGTTGATACTCACATCCGTAGTTCCTGTTCTCTTCCCTTGGTTCTCCACTTCCTCTTTTAACTCTGACTGTGTTTTCTTTATTGTTTCTATTTCTATTTTCATGTCTTGTATGGTTTTGTTCATTTTGTACATTTCCTTCTCCAGCTTGCTTGTTTTTGTATGAAAATCTTTCATGGCTTTTTCCTTTTCCTGTTCAAGCTCTGTCACCTTGGCTTGAAGCTCTTTAATGGTGTTGTTCCTTGTTTTGATTTGTAGAATTGTGGCTTCTTTGAATTCCTTCATAGATTTAAGTTCTTCTTGCAGGGACTCTATCACTTTCCATAATGCAGAATTGTCAATGTTTTCATGTGTTTCTGTTGGTGTGTTCATCCGAATTGGATGAGCTAGGATGATTCTGCTTTGTTGGAGTCATAATTCCTTGATTTCTATTTTTTTTTTGACCTTTCGCCATTGGATGCGTTTAACTGTCTGTTTTCTGTGCTTCGAACCACAGTGGATGATTTGGTGCAGGGGATGAGTTACTTGGCTATCTGTCATTGCTTACAGGGGGATTTCAAGGTCACTGTGGTTTTAATCGCCTGAGGAACTGTGAGTTGGTGCAGCCTACTCCCAGGTTGTGAGTAATGGACCAGGATTGTTTCACTGCTCCCAATTCAGACTTCCCTATGTTGCACTCTGAGTTAACAGCCTGTAATGGTTCTGATGGTATGGGCCTGTTTGCCCAGGCCCATATTCTGTGGGCTTTGTTTGTCGTCACGGATGCTGACAGGGTCTGGCTCCACACCTAATATGTCTGGATTTTCCAGGATACAGCTATGGTCCCGATTTCTGGTTTCTCTATAGGCTTCTCGCCACAGGGCTGGACTCTGTGCCTGATTCCCTTTCTTTCTGTGCCGCCACGGGTCCCGTGGGTACCCCAAGCCCCGGATCCTCAGGCTGCCTGAGTGGACCTCTCGTCCCAGCAGCTCAGCCGTGGGTGCACGGGTCCCTGGCCCTGCCCACGCCTGTCTCTCTCCCCAGATGACCTGCCGTGGGTTTGCGGGGATTTGGCCCTGCCAGCCGTGCTCCCGCCCCAGCTGCGATACCGTAAGTATGCGGGATTCGGCCCCTCCCGCCCGCCTTTGTGTTCCCAGCTTTCCGCGCTCTCTCGGAACCTCCCGCCCTCAGCTTCACTAGCGGCTGTGGACCACCCGCTGAGCCCACTGTTTTTTCCTTGCTAAGCCTTCCAGTATCTCGCAAAGTTTTTTAAGTGGATATAAGTTCAACCTGATGTGTGGGGAGCCCAATAGGCCAGTGATCTATGGCCAAGTGGACCCTGTTTCTGCCTGCTGTAGCTTGGGATCGAGCTTACCAGGCGCCTCTCCAAATGGGAGTTCCCAAATCCCGGGTTTAGTGGCTTCCGTGTCTGTGAGAGATGGGGAGAGCCTTGCCCTGGGACTTTTAACAGTCCCTTGGGAGCTGTGAGTGTTTGGGGGGGGGTGCCGGGGGGGGTCTAGCCCTCCGGTTTTTGCACAGTGCCCAATAACTCTGTGTTTTTTATGGCTCTTTTTTCCCCCTGGTTCAAAATGCGTCAGTGTAGGTCGCCGCCATCTTGGCCCGCTGGAATTTCTTTTAGGATAGTTATAGTATGTTCCTCTTCCTTTGGGTCTGGGGGTTGTATTATAGTTATCCTGTATTATATGGATGAAATCCAGTAGTAAGTACGTACATGCCATGTTTATCTTTCTGGGTCTAGGTTGGCTTTCTAGGATGATCTTTTCTAGTTTCATTTATTTGGTTGCAAATTGCATGATTTCCTTGTTTCTAATAGCTGAGTAGTTTTCCATTGTGCAAATGTACCACAGGTTTTTTTGTTTGTTATTTCATCCATTCTTCAGTTGAAGGGCATCTAAGTTGTTTCCAGTATCTAGCTATTATGAATAAAGCTGCTATGAACATAGTTGAGCTGATGTCCTTGTGGTTCGGTGAAGAATCCTTTGTATATATTCCCAAAAGTGGTATGCCTGGGTCTTGAGGTAGAACTATTTCCAGTTTTCTAAGATAGCACCAGATTGAATTCCAAAGTGATTGTACAAATGTGAACTCCCAACAGTAATGAAGGAGTCATCCTCTTTCTCCCCATCATTGTAATCATGTGCTGTCATTTGAGTATTTGACCTTAGCCATTCTGAAAGGTGTGAGAAGGAATCTCAGAGTCATCTTGAGATGCATTTCTTTGATGACTATGGATGGATGTTGAGAATTTCTTCAATTGTTTCTCTGCCATTAGACTTTCCTCTTTTGTGAATTCTCAGTATAGCTCTGTAGCACATTTTTGATTGAATTATTTGGTTTGTTGGTATTTAATTTCTTGAGTTCTTTGTAAATATTTAATATTAGCCCTCTGTCATATGTGGAGTAAGTAAAGATCTTTTCTCAATCTGTAGGCTGCCGTTTTGTTCGAATGACAGTGTCTTTTGTCTTACAGAAGCTTTTCAGTTTCATGAGGTCCCATTTATTTATTGATGGTCTTAGAATCTGAACTGTTGGTGTTTTGTTCAGGAAGTTGTCACCTGTGCCAATGAGTTGGAAGCTTTTCCCCATGTTCTCTTTTATTAGATTTAGTGTGTCCAGTTTTATGTTTTAGTCTTTGATCCTCTTGGGTTTAAGTTTTGTGCAAGTAATAATATGAGTCTATTTGCATTCTTCTACAAGTTGACTTTCAGTTAGACCAGCACCATTTGTTGAAGATGCTGTCCTTTTTCCATTGTACGGGTTTGGCTTCTTTGTCAAAAATTAAGTGACCTCAGACGTGTGAGTTTATTTCTGGGTCTTCAACTTGACTCCATTGATCAACCAGTCTGTTTCTATGGCAGTACCATGCTGCTTTGACTACTATTGCTCTGTAGTACAGCTTGAGATCACAGTTGGTGATACCTGCAGATGTTCTTTTATTGTACAAGATTAATTTAGCTATTCTAGATTTTTCATTTTTCCATATGAAGTTGAGAATTGTTCTCTCAAGGTCTGTAAAGAATTGTGTTGGTATTCTGACAGGAATTGCATAGAATCTGTATATTGCTTTTGGTAGGATGGCTATTTTTATTATGTTTATCTTATCTCTCCATAAACATGGGAGATCTTTCCATCTTCTGATATCCTCCTCAATTTCTTTCTCAGGGACTTGAAGTTCTTGTCATGCAGGACTTTCACTTGCATAGATATAGTTACCCCAAGGTATTTTATATTATTTGTGGCTATTGTGAAGGGTGTTGTTTCCATAATTTTTCTCAACTCATTTATCTTTTGTATAAAGAAGGGTTACTGATTTTTTAAATTAATTTTGTATCCAGAGACATTGCTGAAAGTGTTTATCAGTTGTAGGAGTTCCTTGATGGAATTTTTGGGGTCATTTATGCACTCTGTCATATCATCTTGCAGATTGGGATACTTTGAATTCTTCTTTTCCAATTTATGTCCCCTTGATATCATTTAGTTATCTTATTGCTGTGGCTAGAACTTCAAGTACTATGTTGAGGAGATATGGAGGGAGTGGGCATTCTTGCCTCGTCCCTGATTTTAGTGCAAATTCTTCAAGTTTCTCTCCCTTTAATTTGATGTTGGCTCCCAACTTGCTGTATATTGCCTTTATTATGTGTAGGTATGGTCCTTGTATGCCAGATTGCTCCAAGACTTTTAGCATGAAGGTGTGTTGGAAAAAGCATTTTGTCAATGCTTTTTCAGCATCTAGTGAGATGATCATGTGTTTTTTTTTTTTTCTTTCAGCTTGTTTATATGGTGGCTTTTTTTTTTTTACTCTTTTTTTAAAATTTATTTATTTGTTGCTTCAGGTTACATCTCCATCATTTTGTCCTCTTCCCCCCCCCTTTCCCAGCCCCTCCCTCCCACCTTCTACCCCCCTAACCCTTCCACCCCACTCCTCTGGAGTGGAGTATCCCTACATAACAGTCCCCCACCCCAGTTCAGAAGTTATATGGTGGCTTTCATTGATTGATTTTCACATGTTGAACAACCCTTGCATCCATGGGTTCAAGTCTACTTCATCACAGTGTATGATACTTTTGATGTGTTCTTGAATTCAGTTTGCAAATATTTATTTTTATTTTTTTTATTAAATACTTTGTTTTTTTTCTTCAAGTTACATCTCAGTAACAAACCCCTCCCTATTCCCCCTTCCTATCCCGCCCTTCCACCCTCTTCCCCCCAGAAGTTTCCCCTTTCAGTCCAACCAATGGTTCCTTCTCTTATAACAGTAAGTATTATACAAAACAACAGATATAAATATGCCACATTTATGAGAGTTAAATTGCCCAGTATACCTTCCCAATGTCCAGTTTATACATATTTGGCCCCTGACTTTAACATTCTACTATCTAACCATCTCCATGAGTTTAAAGGTCTATATCTGACTCAACATTTATACTAACTTGCAACACCCTTTTAAGAGTATCTTCTTAGATCTATAACACCCTCTTGATTCCTAAACAACTCAAAATTTAACTATGAGACTCTAGCTGCCTATTCTTCAACCACCTCAGAGACCTGAGAGGGATAAATATATTTGCTTATATAGGAAGTGCAGGGCCTGCAGCTTCCAAAACTAAGAAAGGACATACCAATGACTGCCTGGACAGTTCCCATTTTCTCTCCAAACATTCCTGCATCAGTCTTCAGCCTTTGGGTCCTGTTTCTATGACAGACATTTGTTGTAGAGCAGGGATTATGAAGGACTTTCCTACCCTGTCTTGGCAGAGTTAGGCTGTCGACTTCCCTGCAGTTTGCAAAAATTTTATTGCATATTTTTGCATCTATGTTCATAAGGGAAATTGGTTTGAAATTCTCTTTCTTTGTTGGTTCTTTGTGTGGTTTAGGTATCAGGGTGACTGTGACCTCATAGAATGAGTTTTGCAGTCTTCCTTCTGTTTCTATTTTGTGGAAGAGTTTGAGGAGTATTGGTATTCTTTGGAGGTCTGATAGAATTCTGTGCTGAAACCTTGGACCCTGGGGTTTTTTGGTTGGGAGACTTTTAATGACTGTTTCTATTTCCTTAGGGTTTATATGATTGTTTAGTTTGTTTACCTGATCTTGATTTAACCTTGGTGTGTGGAATCTACCATGAAAATTGTCCAATTTACTTAGATTTCCCAATTTTTGTGGGAACTATTGATTTTGAAATAAGACCTAATGATTCTTTGGATTTCCTCAGTGTCTGTTAATATTCCCCCCTTTTCATTCCTGATTTTGTCAATTTGAATATTTTCTCTCTACCTTTTAGTTAGTTTGGCTTAAGGTTTATTTTGTTATTTTCTCAAAGAACCAACTCTTGATTTCATTGATTCTTTGTCTTGTTCTCTTTGCTTCTAAGTTATTGATTTCAGTCCTGAGCATTATTTCCTGCCATCTGCTCTTCTTGGGAGTGTTTGTGTCTCTCTCTGTTTTTTCTAGAGATTTCTGGTGTGCTGTTACATTGTTAATATGAGCTATCTCCGATTTCTTTTTGGAGGCACTTAGTACTATGAACGTTTCTTTCAACACTGCTTTCATTGTGGCACATAGGTTTGGGTATATTGTGCCTTCATTTTCATTGAATTTTAGGTAGTCTTTGATTTCCTTGTTTATTTGTTCTTTGACCCAGGTGTCATTAGTAGAGATTTGGTCAGTCTCCATGAATGTGCAAGCTTTTGTTGTTACTGTTGTTTTCCAGCCTTTATACATGGTAACATGGTAATCCAATAAGATACAAGGCAATATTTCAAATTTCTTGTATCAGTTGACACTTTGTGACCCACTATATTGCCAATTTTGGAGATGGTTCTTTGAAGTACTGAGGAGATGGTATATTCTTGTGTGTTTGGGTGAGATGTTCTGTAGATATCTGTTAGGTCAATTTGGTTCATGACCTCTGTTAGTTTCACTATTTCTCTGTTTGGTTTCTGTATTGATGACCTGTCCACTGGTATGAGTGGGGTATTGAAGTCTCCCACTATTAATATATGGGAATTAATGTGTGGTTTAAGCTTTAGTAATGTTTCTTTTACAAATGTGGGTGCCCTTATATTTGGAGCATAGATATTCAGTATTGAGATGTCAACTTGATGAATTTTTCCTTTGACGAGTATGTAGTGTCCTTCCATATATTTTGATTAATTTTGGTTGAAAGTCTATTTTATTTTATATTAAGATGGCTACTCCATCTTGCTTCCTGGGCCCATTTGCTTGGAAAACTGTTTTCAGCCCTTTACTCTGAGGTAAAGTCTACCTTTGTTGATTAGGTGAATTTCTTGTGTTCACAAAATGGTGGGTTTTGTTTGTATCCATTCTGTAAGCCAGTTTCTTTTTATTGGGGAGTTGAGTCCGTTGATGTTGAGAGATACTAATGACCATATATTGTTATTTCCTATTATTTTGATGTAGGTGGTATTACTGTGTTTGTGTGTTTCTATTGGTTTTGCTGAAGTGGAGTTATTTGTTTCCTGTGATTTTTGGGTGTAGTTATCTTCTCTGGGTTGGAATTTTCCTTCTAAGATCTTCTGTAGAGCACGTTTTGTGGATGAATATTGTTTAAATTTGATTTTGTCATGGAATATCTTGTTTTCTCCATCTGTGGTGATTTAAAATTTTGGTAGGTATAGCTGTCTGGGCTGACATCTGTTCATTCTTAGGACCTGCAAGACCTCTGTCCAGACCATGCTGGAGTTTCTGAGGAGAAGTCAGGTGTTAATCTGATGGTCTGCCTTTGTATCTTACTTGGCCCCTTTATCTTGCAGCTTTTAAATTATTTCTTTGCTCTATTTTTTTATTATGTCTATTATTATGTGGTAGGAAGATTTTCTTTTCTGGTCTAATCTATTTGGTGTTCTGCAAGCCTCCTGGACATTCATGGGCATCTGTTTCTTTAGATTTGGGAAATTTTCTTCTATGATTTTGTTGAAAATGTTTACTGGCCCCTGGAGTTGGGAGTCTTCTCTTTCTTCTATTCCTATTGTTCTTAGGTTCTACCTTTTCATTGAGTCCTAAATTTTCTTGGATATTTTGGATGAGGAATTTTTTAGTCTTTCTCATTTTCTTTGGCTGATTACTAGATTTCTTCAATTGAATCTTCCTTGCCTGAGTTCCTGTCTTCTGTCTCGTATCCTGTTGGTGATGCTTGTGTCTGTAGTTCTGGTACTCTTTCCTAGGTTTTCTACCTCCCAAATTGTCTCTACTTGTGTTTTCTTTATTGCTTCTAATTGCATTTTCAGATCTTATACTGATTTATTCATTTCCTTCTCTAGCCTGACTGTCTTTGTCTGTATTTCTTTAATGGCTTTGTGCCTTTCCTTCTCCTGTTTGATTGAATTTTCCTGGATGTCTTAATGGATTTCTCCATTACTTTCAGCTGTTTTATTGTGATCTCCTTAAATTCTTTAAGGGATCTAATTTCTTCTTTTAAGGCCTCAATTATTTTCAAAAGTCTAGAATTGTCAATATTTTCTTGTATTTCTTCTGTGTTAGGATGCTCAAGACTTATTGTAACTAGGATAGCTAGTTTCTGGTGTTGCCATATTGCCCTGGTTTTGTTGTTTGTGGGCTTGCATTGATCTTCAGCAATCTGGTTATCCCTGATGATGGTTGCCCACTATATTTGGTACCCAGAAAAAGACCTGGTTTGGAGGCTGGTTGTTCCTGTCTGAACTTGTTTGATCCTGAGATCCAGAGGGTCACTTAAGGCAGGTTGATAGGGCTGTGGATTGAAGGCCCTAGCTGGGTAGATAACCTCAAAGAGAAGCAGGAAGCACCTGTAGGCAAAATTTGGGGTCCTGATTCCCTGGAACTCCAGGGGACGGCTTCTTGGAGACTGCCAGAAGCTCTGCCAGAGATATGGGAGGTTTCTAGAGGCCAGAGACCAGTGCAAGTGTCCCTGGGACATGGAGCAGAATTCCCTCAGAGAATTCTCCTGTCTGTCTCCCTGGATGGAGGAAGCACTTGGAGGCCTGAAGCTGAGGCAGGGTGTCCCTAGGGCTCAGTGGATGCCCTCTAGGAGAAGCTCTTTCAGAGATGCACCTGGTGGGCTAGGTTCTGGGAGAGAATCCCTGGAACTCAGAGGAAAACCTCTAAGAGAAGCTCTCATGAACTTGAGGTGTCCCCTACTGGCCAGAAGCCTAGTCAACTGTCTCTCATGCCAGATGTTTGACCTGGGTCACTGGAAGCATCTAGAGGTCAGAGGCTGGGGAACACTTGTGTCTGGGAGAGATACCTCTTCCAGAGGGCAGCAGGATGGCTCAGAGTTGCCTGAATGCCAGAAACCTCTCTGTGTGTTTCTATCTATGCTGTTGACCTAGCAGGCTGGAAGCACCTGGAAGACAGAGTCCTGGGGAATATCTCTATGACTAGTAAGGGAAACTCTCACAGGAGCACTCTCCAAGGCAACAGAGGTCCCTGGAGGCCAGAGACTTTACTGAATATCTCTGGCACTGGACAGTTGACCCTGATTGCTGGAAGCACCTGGCAGCCAGAGGCCAGTGGGAACATCTCTATAGCTGGGAAGGAAACCTCTCTCAGGGGCAGTGGTGGGCTGATGCAGAGGTGCCTAGAGGCTGGAAGCCTGACTGAGTGTCTCTGGAGCTATTGGCCACTGACAAGGGACGCCGGATGTACCTGAAGGCCAGAGGCCTGACGAAGCATCTTTGTGGCTGGGGAGACCTCAACGAGGAGTTGTCTCTGGATTCAGTAAGCACCTGGACTCCTGAGACCAGGAGGAATGACCCTGGGGCTTATAGGTTGACCTTTTGGAGGAGCTTTCTTCAATAACACAGGAAGCACCTGGTGTCCAGGAGCTGGGTCCCTGCATTGCTGGGAGCTGGGATTTAACCGTTTTAAGACAGGCAGGTCTGGGGATCCAGTGGCTGGAATGCATGCATTGCTGTAATCTGTGGGGTTGGATGGTCCTCCTTGGTCTGGAGGAAACACAGAATTGGGTGTTTCATGGTCAGCAGTCTGTCCCCTCATTCTTTTTTTCCAGTTACTGAGCTCCGTCTAGTGATATACAGTGTGGAGCTGTGTGGTACCATCTTTGGTTTTTGTTTTTGTTTTCTGTTTTTTTGTTGTTGTTGTTGTTTGTTTGTTTTCTGAGACAGAGTTTTTCTGTGTATCCCTGGCTGTCCTGGAACTCACTCTGTAGACCAGGCTGCCCTCAAACTCAGATATCTGTCTGCCTCTGTCTTACAAGTGCTGGTATTAAAGGTGTCTGCCACCATCTCCAGCTGATTATTTAGTTTTTAAGCTATTTACATACATATTATTTTTTGTTTTATAATATTCAACTCTCTGGTAGTATCATCATGAGTGGTGGTTAAAAATGAATGAATTTTAGTAATTTTATAGGAAATAATATTTGTTTTCCAAGGAAAAGACTTCCAACTTTGCTCATATGTTAAAGACTTTAGACTTTCTTTTGCCTCTGAAAACAATCCTAAAGGATAATTTTAAAATAAATGTAAATATAACCTCTTAGGAAAATGGAAAACAAAAAGTAATGATTTGTAAGTAAGCAAGTGTTAACACATTGAGCAGTACTTAAGTACAGTATTTGATTAAGACCAGTGTCTGTGCAACTTCTCTTGGAGAGATATATAGCAGTGTCTAGTCATTGCCAATAGGTACTGATGACAGGACAGAACTACGCCATCTTAGTCATCTAGCTTATTGAAACAGTTAGTTTATTTGAAGTTCCTTACAATGCTATGATGGTTGAAGGGTCACATGCAGGAGTGTGGGTGATTCAAAGGCATCAATTAGTGAAAAGCCAAATGTCTCAACATCGCGGATAGATACTGATAACAGGACAGAACTATGCCATCCTAGTCCTCTAGTTTAATAAAACAGTTAGTTTATTTGAAGTTACTTGCAATGCTATGGATGAAGGGTCATGTGCATGAGTATGGGTGACTCAAAGGCATCTGTATTAGCGAAAAGCCCACCTAAACGTTGATGATGACTCATGAAAGCTGAAACCCTGAAATTCTTGGCAGAGCTCACAGGAACTTTGGTAAGCAGGATTCATTTACTTCCTGGGTTTCATCACTCTTTTCTTTAAATAAAGAAAGTAAGACAAAATATTGTTAACCTGACTCCAATAGTCTAGGTAGGGTTAATTCTACATCAGTCAGATTCCATCATTATGCTAAGAAAACTACTTATCTGTTAATGTTTGGGTTTGTGTAGTCCATTCCCAGCAGAAAACCAGTAACTTTTGGGGTTATTTTAAGGTATATGATGTCCAGTGGTTATCTGTTTAGAAAAACACATTTAGTTTAATCCCACATATCTAATATTTGCTTATTTATTAAATACTCTTTAATTCTGGTATTTTTCGCACTCTTGATTAGATTCTTGATATGTAAACCTCAACTAATAGGAAGATGCATCACTTGATTTAAATATCCACTACACAAGTGTATATGATGTGAATTTTAGTATATCATATTAGAAAGTCAAAAGTTACAGTTGTAAAGGCATGTATTAATAATCATGAAAATGTGGTAAAGCATCAACAAGGAAGTGAAATTTATCTGAGAAAAATACTGTTTTACACTCAAGAAACATAGGCCTTGAGTGAGCTACAAACATTGTTGATCATTAATCATCAATAGAGGGTGAATCTTGTGTGTTGCTTTATTCATAAATATGATTCATGTCAAGGATCATGAAAGTCAGTAGTCAAGTTGTTAAGAGACAAGCAACATTTGCTTATCTAAATACAAGAGATGGATAGGGCATCTTCAAAAACCCCAAGAGATCTGCAGAATATGGCATTCAAAGATGTTATCTTAAATTAAGATTTTTTTTTTGATATCGAGACATATCAGCTCCTGACAGCACCCCCTATTCTACTCCAAGTAGAAGATAAGCATCGAAGAATCTCCAGTGTGAGATGGTTGAATTAGTGGCAAGCTTATCTCTTGGCATGAAAAAATCCCTTGCTCCAACTGCAGACAGACTGCTGTCCAAAAAGGACAAAACTTGGTAGCAGGGAAGTCAACAGCCTAGCTCTGCCAAGACAGGGTAGGTAAGTCCTTCATAATCCCTGCTCTACAACAAATGTCTGTCAGAGAAACAGGACCCAAAGGCTGAAGACTGAGGCAGGAATGTATGGAGAGAAAATGGGAACTGTCCAGGCAGTCACTGGTATGTCATTTCCTAGTTTTGGAAGCTGCAGGCCCTGCACTTCCTAAATAAGCAGATATATTTATCCCTCTCAGGTCTCTGAGGTGGTTGAAGAATAGACAGCTAGAGTCTCATAGTTAAATTTTGAGTTGTGTAGGAATCAAGAGGGTGTTATAGATCTAAGAAGATACTCTTAAAATTGTGTTGCAAGTTAGTATGAATGTTGAGTCAGATATAGACCTTTAAACTCATGGAGATGGTTAGATAGTAGAATGTTAAAGTCAGAGGCCAAATATATATAAACTGGACATTGGGAAGGTATACTGGGCCAGTTAATTCTCATAAATGTGGCATATTTATATCTGTTGTTTTGTATAGTATTTACTGTTATAAGAGAAGGAACCATCTGTTGGACTGAAAGGGGAAACTGCTGGGGGGAAGAGGGTGGAAGGGTGGGATAGGAAGGGGGAATAGGGAAGGGTTTGTGACTGAGATGTAACTTGAAGAAAAAAAAATAAAGTATTTTAAAAAAAAAGAAAGTCAATGTGCATCAACATGATTGTAGTTATGAAAAAGCATTGTATGATTTAAAAACATATTAATATCACAATCTTTGTCATGAAAAAATTACTTATATATAATTCTGGCAGGAAGAAACTGAATACTTATTAAGGCTGGTATTACAGATTAGGAAGGTATCAAAGTAATACATTTGTGAACTCATAAAGGCAAAAATTTAGCTAGGAATTATGAGTAATACATAAAAATTGTCTAGAACTAAGAAATTGTTAGACAATAGTGCTTGCAATCAAGATAAAGTTGAAATACTGTCCAGGTGCTCCTGGACATTAATGCCACTCTTATATACAGTCAATGTGATTCTCAAAACTGTAAATATGATCATGCTACTATTCCTATGGCAGGTTATAGAATGCAGTAACACATGTGGCTCCTAGAATGTAAGAAGAATCTGGACCAATCAAATTTCACCAACATGACTGCCTACATGTGACATAAACATGGATAACACCAACAAACATGCTAACATGGATGGGAGAAAGTTTATGAGTCTCAACTCTTGATCAGAACTACAGGCAAGTAAGCAATGCTGAGGGCAGGAGAAATAGTCTTCTCTGAGACAGAGTAGCCTTGAAAACACACAGATACACACACACACACACACACACACACACACACACACACACACAATTGTGTGTATATGTATATATCACATTATACAGAAGGTTGTATCTATATAATTAGAAACACACACACATACTCTCCAATGAAAAGGTGGATAATCAGTTTCATAACATTTGTGCACAAGTATGTCTTGCAGAGTGTGGCTTGTTTGTTTGTTTTGAGGAGAGTGAACAAACATGAAGTTGGATGGGTAGGGAGATAGGTAGAATGAGAGAAGTTGGAGAAGGAAAAATAATGTGATAAAAACACCATATCCAAAAGAATTAAGGGAGAAAATGTAAAGTAAACCATTGCAAACATTCATATTTTTAAGACAAAATAAAACCAAGGTATTACTGTAGGTGCAACATTTTATGTTTAGCTGCCTGCTGCAGCACAAATGAAAGATGGAGAGGAACAAAGAAAGCTGGAGTATAATATAATTATGAATTTTGAATTTTGAATTTGAATTATGAATTTTCACACTCATAATATTCTGCATTCAGCTATTGTGTGCTTACAGAAGCATAGGACTTCTCAAAATAGACATTGAAACAGATTGAAAGTTACATACTTTATGCTTATTTTTAAGTGAAGAGTGAGATTGATGGACAAAGTTAAATGCCTCTATGATTATGAGTGCACAGATACAGGTTTCTTATTTACATAAACCCTAAAGAACTACAAAGCTTCCAAAATGGTACTACAATACGGATTGATATCAATCAGATATCTAAATGATATGATCATACTGAATTCATGTCACCATAAATGGTTAAAGAGGGAAAGGTGAATTGCTTTTAAAATGTTCTATCTCAAGAAAAATATGTCAACCTCCTTTATCATAATAAAAATAATCTGCCAGACACATGTGCACAGTACATAGGACTCCATGCTCTGGCCTTAGATGGCTCAAATTAAGCAATTTATGCAAAAATTATTTGAATTAATCAAAGAATTCTAAAATACAAGATACAAGGAGTTTGTGGCCCAGGCAGAAATTATTTTATTTTTTCACTATCAACTGAGCTGCAACAATTTAAAACATTTAAAGACCAAAGAAAGCATTCAAAGCAGGCCTTATGGTTACATAGTATCTTTTTAAAACTTTGTTTATCAGATAAAGATTTTTATGTATCTTTGAGTTATAGACATTGTGCATTTTACAAAGTTAGATGCAGACATTTGGCTCCAAGGAGAAATAAGTTATTGATTCAGTTTTAATGCTTTTTGAAAAGGATTTGATTAGCATTGATGGCAGACAGTGGCTAGTTTACTTCATTCAAGGTGAGTCAAAGTTTATATTTCCTCATGAATTATTAGCAAAACAAAGCCCAATGATAAAATTTCACAGCAGCATTTTTACAGTAGAAAACTTTTAGTCATCAATCTTTTATTTAATTATAACATTAGTACCCTTATATATAAGGTGAACATACAAGTTTTGGAAGGCTTCAGAAAAAGATAACTAACACTCAACACTTATGTACCAATTTTTCACACAGATAATAATAATAAGTTAAAAAATAAATTATATTATTTTAGAATATTCTGTATGAAGTATAAATTTGAAGTCATGACATAAGCTGTATCAATACAATCAAAGTAAAATGTGTTTACCTATTTGGGACCAATAATTATGTAAACTTCAGAGATTTGTTCTATGCAAAAAGTAGTAGAAGAAACTGTTGCCAACTCAACTGGAATTAACAGAAGCATTTCAACTTTAGGAGACTTGTTTATATACATTAGGAATATTTTGGAAAAACCACTAATAAGTGTTGAAAATATTTTTAAATGGCATTTATTACTATGAATTTAATTCACTTTACTAAACTTCATGTTTTATTTCTATTTTTAGAATTTTTTCTCTGTAGTAATAAAAGTACAGGATAAATGTGTCACACATATTTCTTTTTCTTAGCAAACAAATATTGCTAAATAGAATATTTTCTATACTGAATTTTCTTGGTATCTTCTACCTCTATTCTTGGGTGATTCTTTCTCTCAACCTATCTTGAATTACTTTGTCAGTAGCTTCAGTACTTGCTGCATCTTAACTTTTCTTGTGTCTTTTATGAGAAATTAATCTTTATGATATTCAATATTATAACACTGATCAGTGCTATTTCTCTCTTACCTTTAATTAGGACTTTTAAAAAAAGTAAAATGAAAGATTGAAGGAGGACAAACAAGGAACTTGCAGTATTTTGGTATTATTCTACTTTGTGGTATGTAGTGAGAAAGTCTGGAATTGCCATCCTTATTATTCTTTGAACACAGGTCATATTCTTTGAATACAGAACATAGTTCCATCTACAAGGTAACTACAATAAAGAATTTAAAATATGGGCTAGTGAGATAGCTAGTTGATAAAGGAACTTGCCACCAAACCTAACAACTTGAGTTTGATCCCCTGGAGCAACATAGTACAAGAAGAAAACCAACTCCTGCAAATTGTCCACTGAACCATGTGTGCCCTGTGGCATGCATGTGAACACACATAAAATATTTAAAAAACAAGTGAAACTGTGTTAATGCAAAATTATCTAATGATAAAAGTAGTAGTATAGATTCCTAAATTCATTTTGTAATTATAATCTGTTTAAATATACATAATTGGATCTTATTTACATCATATGTTTCTGTCTGAATACTATAAATATTTTCAACAGTATTCTTCACTTAGTGGTAAAAATTAAAAGGACAATAGGAGTGATATTTTGGGAATTATCATCTTGAAAGATATTTAAGTGAAACAAATCTTATGGAATCAAATTTATATTTACCTAAATGACATATCATACATTTAAGTTTATGCATATGTATTAATAAAATTATAACACATGAGCTGACACTCTTCCCCTTAAGAGTCACAGATTATCTAACAAAAATCTGAGTCCCAGAAGTGAGAAATTTTGAGTTGTTCATCAGGGTGGTTCAAAATTCCTAAATCAGAATGGGTTATTATTGTTCCCCTTGGTTGTCTCTCAAAGGTTGAAGATAAGTCCCTATTGGTGAAGACTCCACACACTTGAAGGTCTGGATCTGACATAAAGGAATCCTTCCTAAGGTCTACTTTCACAGTAACAGAGTTGCTATTAAAACTGCCAAGGGAGTTAAACAATATATAGTCATACCCAGTCATGATATTCATGAACCATATAAATTACCAGCATGTTAGGTTATCATAATTGTGCAATAGTGGCATTAAGGTTGGTGATAACCAATGGTTCTTTCACTGACTTTTGGATCAGTGCAATTGGAGGAAAATCATGCCTGCTACTGGAAACAAAGCTAATTAGTTAAGGAGGGGAGGATCATGAATATTAAAGAAAAGCATACTGTGAGTAATTTCCAACGTCAGTTTAATTTCTAATTGCAATCTAAATATATTCTTGTGTTTTTATGCCTACACATCTGTTAATCTTTACCATACAACTAATATGTTTCTCTTTGAAGCAGACTGAGAATTACAGAAAAACATAACTAATCAAAATACAGAGATCAACTGATAGTAGGTATCTCAGCCCCAGAAGACTACAATACAATTCAGGTACCTAAGACTTAAACAACACCATGGAAGAAGAGTTAAAATGATTGTGAGAGTCAGAGAATCCAGAAGTCTGCAAGGGATGATGACTTCTAAAAATGCCAGAGAAATTATTCAAATGAAACCTAAATAAAAAAGTGAAAGAATACTGTCCAAAGAGGACAAAACTTGGAAGCAGGTATGTAGGGGTTAGATAAATTAGATTTAGAAAATATATAGGAGTTTCTGATACTGTCTCTTAATTCGGGGCCTGAAGAGCATTATCAGCATGAAGTCAGCAAAAACAGGAAAGACTTAATAGACTGAAAAACAGGAAAGACTCAATAGACTGAAAAACAGGAAAGACTTAATAGACTGAAAAACAAGATTGAAGTCAGGAAAACAGGAAAGACTTAATGGATTTGAAGAAACAAAGTATCTGGTCTGACATTGTTTTCAGCTGCTAAGTGGGCGGAGCCCAAATTAAGCTGAAACAGAGTTCCTCCTATTTGAGGACAGTGCATGGAGCCCAGAAAGAAGAAGAGGCCCCTGATGCTAGAGATCTCCAAGAGTCCTGCTGAAAAAAGGGCTGGCCATTGATGGCCATCTCTCTCCCTGAAGCAGAAAGAAGCCAGTGAGCAAAGAAAGCCTGAGCAAGACACCAAAAGGCCAAGGACTGGACCCTGTGGCTCAGCTTTTGCCTAGAGGGGTTTGGTCTGTCCGATCAGTGACCTAGGGGAAACTGTGCCTGGCTTTAAGAACTGAGGCAGAGCAGCTGAGTTCCTGATTCAAAAGAAGTAAGTTGGCCTGCAGACGGCTGGGGTCTCCCACAGAGAAGAAAGCATGAAGCCTTATTTAAGATGAGACTGCAATAACCAACTTACCCTGACGAACCTGCATCTGAGAGATCCAGAAAAAGGACTGCTAAGTGCGTTAAAGAATCTACAACAAAGACTGTGTTCCTGACGACTGAGGACCTGCCCCAGAGACTGTATCATTCTAAAAGGTTATGAAAGTAGTTGTTATAATTATCAATAGGTCTAGTGGATAGATTAAAGGGGTTGTAGGAATTTATAGGATTAATAGTTAAGAAATTGTTGGTGTTTGTTATAAGTGAATTTAGTAATAAATAAATAAGTGTTAAATAATAATTTAAAAGATCGGTTACACAGGTAAGTCAACAGCCTAGCTCTGCTAAGACAGGGTAGGCAATCCTTCATAATTCCTGCTCTACAATCAATGTCTGTCAGAGAAATGGGGCCAAACAACTGAATATCGATGCTGTAATGTATGGAGAGAAAATGGGAACTGTCCAGGCAGTCACTGGTATGTCATTTCTTAGTTTTGGAAGCTGCAGGCCCTGTACTTCCTATATAATCAGGTATATTTATCCCTCTCAGGTCTCTGAGGTGGTTGAAGAAGATAGCTAGAGTCTCTTAGTTAAATTTTGAGTTGTTTAGGAATCAAGAGGGTGTTCTAGATCTAAGAAGATGTTTTAAAAATTGTGTTGCAAGTTAGTATGAAAGCTGAGTTAGATAAAGAAGTTTAAACTCATGGAGATGGTTAGATAGTAGAATGTTAAAGTCAGCTGCCAAATACATATGGACTGGACATTGGGAATGTATGCTAAGCTATATAACTTTCATAATTGTGGCCTATTTATTTCTGTTGTATTGTATTGTATTTATTGTTATAAGAGAAAGACCATTTGTTGTACTGAAAGGGGGAGCTGTAACTCTAAACAATGAAGGTAATGCTAGTATAGAGAAGGAAGCAGCCATGTTTGAAAGTGATTTCTAATTGAGGGGCAGACAAAGTGATGAATCAGAGAAAGACCTGACAGAATGAGTCAGAAATTAGATATGCCCAACTCTCACAAGAAGAGGACAGAAAAGGAAAGACTACTTGAGAGCACTGAAGAAAGAAAGGAAAGTTTTTACTGAGTTTCTTACTGGGATAATTTTACAGAGACGGGTTGCAGAAAGAACAAGCTAGGCATAGATGAAGACAGAACAAGCCAGAAAATGAGGAGCCAGAAGATTAAATCATGCTGCCAGAATTAGTTTGAGGTCAGGTAGAGCAATTCAGTTAGAAGCCAAGAGAAGGCAATTTGAATGAGGCAGCTTGGGGAGGAGTTTAGGCTAGAAGAGCTGAGTTGAACAAGCCAGCAAGAGTTCAGATAGAGCTAGAAAGGCTTGGGAATGGTTCTTAATTCATCCCCTCTTCTGAAGAAATAAAAACATTTACAAAAATAATAAATTTGAACTGCTTATCTTTAAACATAAGTAAATTAACATCCAATATACCATGGAGCAGAGATATAAAAAATAAATAAGACTCAACAGTGAAGTAAAATCTATATAAAAGAAATAAGATATGTTTAAAAAAGAAATGACAAGCATGGTTACACTGTCAAATAAATACTTCGAAGGTTAGAAATAATGTAATAAACAATTCATGAAATAGAAAAAACAGACATGGATCAGTGAGGAAAATATTTATTATTAATAATAAATCAGATAGGAGTGTGAGGGGGAAGAGGTTAGGAACATGTGATCAGGAGGAGGAGGAAGAGGGAGTAGAATGTGATTGAGATGCAACTTGAAGAAATAAATAAATGTTGGGGAAAAATGAATAATAGACATTGACTGCCCAGCATAAATTATTAGTCAAAACAGAAGCAAATTAAAGGATATATAAGAGCAACAAGTGGGATGGGGTAAGGAAGCTGATGGGAACAATGAAGAGATTGCTCATTACATATAAGGACTCTTAGACTGGGGAAATAAGTTTTAGTCACCTATTGTACAACAGAGTAACAATGGCATCAAATAATGAATTTACATGTTAAATTACCAAAGAATATATTTTAAGTAACATCATCTTAAAATCTCAACTCAGAGAGATGACTCAGAGAGTTTAAAGGTGTTTACCATCATGCCTGACCACTTGAGTTTATCCCCAGAATTCAAAGGTGCAAGGAGAGAAACAAATCCCAGTCAGTTGTACACACATATGCTAAAGTATGTAAATAAATACAATTAAAATAAATAAATATCAGTTTTGATATTTACATTTATGTGTACCTCAAACAATTAAAACTAAAGAACAACAAAATCATTATTTTTTTCATTTATCCACAAGAGCAGTGACCATCCTATTAAATGTTTGCATAAGTAACATGTATAATCTGAAAACAACTACAATTACAAAACAAAAAGTAATATGCACAATGAGATTGGTTTCCAGTGTTGCAATTCTGCTTTGGTTTTGGGTTAAGCAGAATGATGTTTTCACATATCTGCATAACACACCTAAGTCTGCCTTGTCAGCCCATGTGGCATCACACCTCATGCAGCCCCTGTGCAAAACACTATCTTTTTGAGGAGGGAAAATGCAGAAGGCCACCCAAACTCCTTGTATCTCAAGGTATCTCAAGGTCCTCAGTGACTCAAAAGAAAACATGTACTGTGCTTTAAAATAAATACAACAAAATCAGTGTGACTTTATGTTCCAGAGGTCAGAGGGATCCTGTACAAATTACATTTGAAAAGCAAAATTCGTTTTTATTGATACCTGATCCATAAGTCTTTGAAACATACTAAAATATTGGTGAAAGGCACTTAATTTTGATGTATTACCTCCCTTTGTTTGCTGACTAGTGTTTTTATCAATATTATGAAAGATTCTCTCTGACTTCTGTGTAATATGCCAGACAATGGGAGTTAGATTCTCTGAGGAATAATTTTCTATGCTTACATAAGCATCTTTGTGTTTATAAGTACTTAAGAGATAGGCAAAATATTCATACTATTGAAATGATCTATTTAGTGTTTGTCATCTTTTTTGTTTTAGTATGGCTATTTTCATTTTGATGAAATAACTAGCTTGTATTTCTCAAACACCTACAATTCTAATTTAACAAGTACTCCAATTTGAAATCTAATTTAGAAAAACTAAAACATCAAGATGTGTTTACACCTAAAATAATCTAAAAACAATAATGTATATTTGGAGAGAGATTAATATAGATATATATATGTAAAGCATTAATATATCTTATTATATATTATTTATAAGAGATTTTTAGATGCTTGTGAAGAAAAATACCTATTAGAATGTGTCTTCTTCCTTTTTTCATATATAATGTAAATATATATTAATTTTTTCATACAATATATTTTGTCACATTTTCCCTTCCTCCTGCTTCTCTCAGACACTCCCTGTCTCCCAAATTCATGTATTTACTCTCTATCTTTCAAAACCAATCCTTATTAAAAACACAAAAATAAAAACCAGAACAAATACAAAAAGAACTGATAAAAACAACAATAAATACCAAAACAAATAAACAAAAAAGAAACAAAAACGTCCAAACAAACAAAAATCCCATAAAGTTCATTTTGTGTTAGTCAACTATTGAACTACTCCTGAATGGAGTGTGGTTAATAATCCTGTGATACTTCATTAAAGAAAATCTGATTTTTTTTCTTTGCCAGTGGATGTCAGTTGTAGACAGTTTCTTGTCTACTTCTCCCTCTCAGTGCTGAGACTTCATCTGGCTTAAACCTATACAGGTTTTGTGCATGATGCCAAAATTTTTGAGAGTCAGTCCTATAGAATCTTGAGGACATTGTTTCTTTAGAACTGTCCATCCTCTCTGGCTCTGAGAATTTTTCTACTTCCTCTTTAGCATAGATGCCTGAACCCTGAGGGGAGGGATTTGATTAAGGCATTCCATTTAGGACTTTGTGCTCCAAAGTCTCTCACTTTCTGCACATTGTCCAGTTGTAGGTCTATGTTAGTTTCTATTTTCTGTGAGAAGTTTCTGTGATGAACAATGAAGTAGGTAGGCATTGTGTCTCAGTCCAGTGAGGCCATTGGGGGAGAGATGGTCCCTGGGAGAAGGTTCTGGGATGGTAGATGAAAGAAAGGAACCTAGATGGGCTAGAATGATGGTGTAGTGTTAAGCATTCTAAATGTTAATTAATTGGTCCTGTTTGCTGTCTGTAACTTATATTGACTCTGATTGGTTAAATAAAATGCCGAGGCCTGAGATTGGGCAAAGGCAGAGAAAGGTGGGACTTCCTGAGATTAGAACAGGAAGCCTGCGATTTAGACAGAAGACTAATTCATTCCAGCCAGGAGCAGCAGGAAGGAGGCACACACCATGGGTTAGAAAAAAGAACCTCATTTCACATGGCCAGGAACATTGGCATATCATGGAGAATGGCAATCCAAGGGGACGTATGTATATATATGGGGTCATATTTGGGTAATAGACTTAAGAGCTAGCTTAGATGGGCCAGGATTGCACAACTCAGGCCAAGGTTTGTTAAAATCCATGCAGTCTCTGTGTACTCATTTATAATGGCTGCTTAAAGATTAACAACCACCGAACTAATTAACAATAATATAAATACTGCAATGTAATTTAACTATTTTTTTACACTAGAAGAGAAGGCTTAGAGGTACAGAGGAAAAGATCCCCTTTTTCTTGTGTTAGAAGAGGTAAAGAAAAACTACCATAGGTTTTAGTTTGTCAGTGTTTTCTACTAACACAAGTAATTCTCTCATGAACAGAGATATGAGTGGCCAAAAAAACAAAACAAAACAAAACAAAAAAAACAAAAAAACAAAACAAAACAACCAAACATCAATTAAATATGAAGGAACTGGAAAATAAATTCCAAAGAAATAACACTGTGTATCATTATAAGGAATGCAAATTAGTACAATTTTGCCAGAAAATGGATTAATAAACAGTCAAGATTTAATATTCATGGTTTTAGAATTTTCAATCATGTCAAATAACTTTTCTTAGTTTTCATGTTAGTCTTTTTATTTTCTTTTTCTCTTCCCTCTTTTCTTCCTATATATTTTTTTGACTTTCCTTAACTTACTTTCATTTCTCACTTTAACTTATCTATCTGAGAAATATTAGCTTTTCGCATTATTTGATAGCATACATGAGATTACACTTTAGAGCTCATCTCATGGCTGGGGTCAACTCATCAAGAAATTAGCAAACTATAACTAAGGTACCAAATTAGAACTGAAACCTGACAATTCCTTCTTCATATCTGGCAAGTCTATCTAACTCTTATTGGACCCATTTCTCCAGGGGCAACCTCTTGAATACTACCAAGATGCTTGTATATATAGCATCAAAGTTAAAATGTTTGTAAATTTCTGGTGATTCCTTATTGACCCTCTTGTATATTATGATGCATTTCAGCACGTGACACATGGCATCAAAGCTTATCTTCTATGACCCTCATGGTTTGGAGCTATACACAATTTTCTTAAACACTATAACACATGTATATTGCCTTTATTAATTATCTTCCAGTAAAATCAGCATCTCCATACTTACATTTTACTACTACTGTGAAAATTAACCCTATTATTTATTATATGTGGAAAAGAAATAAATATAGAACAATTTGTCATGAATTGTCATTGCTGAGTCAGGGCTAGCATTAGCCACCACAACACTGGGCCCAGGAACACTAATTATAGGGACTTAGACACTCCTCATCAATATTATTCTAAAACAGACTGATGTCATGTAGGTCAAATCCAATTGTTATAAATGGCATTATTGGTACTTGAATTAAACTTTAATGTGTAGTTTTTCTGTCTTGTTTTATTTTTTTTCCTATTGTTTTTAGGTGATGTTGCAAGTGTCCAAATGAGGAATAAAGTCTTATCTTCACTCATAGCAAAAGCAAGAAGAAGTTGATATCAATTCCATGGTTCATGTGATTCATCCTAATGAATGCAAGAATGCACAAGGAAGTTGAATATTCTATATCAATGTTTGTGATTTGTGACTCATTGATAAATTTGCCTTATTTTTAACTATCTGATGAAATTTTTACAAAAGTTGATTGATGCAATAAAAAGTGTTATTCAGAGCTAAGTTATTCTTCAATTAATTAATACAAATTCAGCCACTGAAATCTCATAATCTAGTAACTGGGAAATAAGCAAAGTCCTCTAAGACATTTTTATTTTCTGTGTCTGCCACAGCACTGCTTCAGGCAGGGTACTATGGCTATACATACTAAGAATATATAGGCCAGGGGGAAGCAGAGTGGTAGAGTTCATGTTTCTGCCTAGAGATTCTGAGCCTGAGCCTTAGTACTAAATACACACATATATACACACAAAATGAAAACAAAACACAGTCACCTGAATGGTTGTCTAGAGAGGCTAGTTCCAATTTCAAATGTTTTCAGAGCAGATCACCTTCTTCATGATAAGTAGAAAGTAAATTAAACTACTTGAATGGTTATTTAAAACTTGGTTTCTAGATTTTATTATGACACTCCCTTATTTGTTGTGTGTGTTTGGTGGAATTTCTCATCCATACCATGGTGCAAATATGAAGATCAGAGAACTTACAGGTGGAGACCTGGGGCTTGCTTACCAGTCACTGTCTCTCTTTTTTTTTTTTTT
>CAJQZJ010010411.1:1502012-1528528 GCA_907164525.1 Lophiomys imhausi
GACCTCAGCGTCTGTAGGCCACCTTACTTCCTTCGTATCAGCAACCCACTCTAGTGGACTGTGGCATCATATCCTGGGTTTGGGAAGTCGAGAGTATTAAAGAGGAGGAAATTCCGATTGGAGACTTGGTCCACTAGTTCAGAGCACACAGAGCTCATGGTCCTTTGTAACTCCAATCCCAGGGGATCCAACACTTCCTTCTCCTCTCTGTGTGGTAAACATGTATGCATGCAGGTACAACATTCATACACATAAAAACAAGCACAAATAGAGAAAAAGTTAAAGAAGCAACCAAGGAAACTCACCAAGTAGCATCATTCAACACGTTGCTTAATGACTGGAGATACAATGTGAAGAGCTGCCTCAAGCTCCTTCTGCCAACACTCACCTTGATTGATTGTACTCTTGAATAGTGTGTCAAAAATAAATTATTTCACCATTAAGCTTTTTCCTGTCAGATATTCATCACAAAAATAGGGAAAATAACTAAGACACACATGTTATAAATACATTGCCCAGGAACAGCAAGATGACTCTTGATAAGTCTGCCTTCCAAGATTGATCCTTGCAATCCATATGATAGAAGGAGAAATCAGACTATTGCAAGTTGTCCTGTGAATCTCACACACACCATGGCACACACAAGCTATGGAACACACACACACACACACACACACACACACACACACACACACATACAGACACATACAAATAAATGAGTAAATGTATAATGTACCCCATACTAAATTGTGATAGCCCACACCGATTATTTATGTACTTGTGAGGCAGATAGACAGATGAAGGGAGCTTGCAAATTTTAGTTGAGCCTGGATGGAATCATAAGACTGCCTAAAAAGTTGAAAAACAAAACTCAAAATATATTAATTGTTATTTGCCAGTGAAATGACAAATATTTTAAATTTAACTTGGAAAAAGTTAGCAGGCTGTGTACCCAAACCTACATTTGATCTTACCATCTTTACCTGACCACTCTCAGCAGTCCTTTTTTATCTTTTAGATATTCTATGCATGACAATTTCATGGATGATATGTGTGTATCTTACCCTCAAATATAAACTCCCTGTGAGCAGGAATTATTCTTACTTTTATTTGCACCAACTTCCTATGTAGAAAGTAAGTACCAGTAAATATGAATTAAGTAACTAAAAGGAAATCATATATTTGATACCATATGTAGCTTACTCTAAACAGAAACCATTATCTAGAGCTAAAATTTAGGTACCACTAAAACTCCCTGTAGTTATAATAAATATGCCATATGAGGGAAGATGCTGTAGACAGGAAAACAATCATAGTTTTAGATCATGTGATGCTCTCTACCTTTGGAGGATATGCTTCAAGACTTTCTTGGATGCCTCAAAGATAGAATAATACAAATGTGATATACATGTTTTATTATGCTATGAGACCAGAAGATGTGAAAGCACTGCTGGAACACTAGACTGAGAAGCCATAATCGGTGTATGTAATGATGGGTATCATAAACAGCAAATCATGTAGTGGAGAAGAGAGAAAATCATGCAATGAATAGAGATGGTATCATGAGATTATATCATGAGATTATATCAAGACAGGCACACAGTTACGTTTTGCCATTCTCCGTTTAATATGTTCAGAATGAGGTTAATGCGAAACCATGAAAATCAAAACTATGGTCACAACCGAATACTACATCAGGCCCCAAAATTATTATACCTGGTATATGCCATGCGTTTTTATACCTGGTGTATGCCATGTGTTTGCAATCAGCTATTGTTGGCAATACTCCTTTTAGAGTACTCTTCTTTGGGAAGGGGGAAGACTGTTTCACAATGCTGAATGAATCTTCAGGCAAATATCAAAACACAATTCCATAGGACTTGAAAAGCAAGTAATTTATTATTCTTGGTTATCCAATATATAAACTTCTTTGAGGTGCACTCATACAAGTACTTAGGAATATAAATTTATTATAGGTTTTAGGGGTTAGAGAACTGAACATAAAGCACTTTGTTGAGAAGCTGACCTAGACTGTTAAGCATTAGGGAACTTTTATCACTATTTCTTGCTATTTTTCATTAATTTCTGGATTAGGTCAAGGATTTTTGTTTCACTGTGAGAAACTCTGTATTGTTTATCTGCTCTTTGAAATGTAAGAAGTATTTTGCTCTCACATTAAAGGGTAAGGAAAGTATTTTAGTTAATCAGAAAAATTTATCATAGAAAATTGAGCTTACATGGTTTCTTCGTTTACTTATTGTATGTGGGTGTGTGGATATCGTCACATGTATGCTATGTCATATGTTTAGGTAGTCAGAGGATAAGTTTCAGGTGGAGAGACCTTATGTGGGAAAGTATCTCATATATCAAACAAGCCCTGCAGGTGTGTCCATGTTCCTGGTCCCTCCTCTGGCATTCTTCCTTTCTCCACGAATCTCTGGAGTTTGGGTCTGAACTGTGCCATGCAACTAGATTGAAACCATTCATTCTCAAGCCTCTTCCTCATTGCCCTCACAGCTATATGGAGTATAGACTATAAGGTATTAATTCAGCTAATGAGAAACAAATACATTCTCCCTTGCACTAGGAAATTAATTATCTGTCATTTTGAGAAAGAATTTCTGTGCCTTGATTTCAATCTTAAATTTTTCAAAATTAGAGTTTTACAATCACCCCTGATCCTCTGCATAGTTTGTCCAGAAATGTTCTGCAATACTTTTTACTAGCATTCCTATTGATAATATTCTGAAAGTCTTTCTTGAGTGCTTTTATCTGCAAGTATTCAAACAATCATATCAGTTTCCCATTATTCACTTAATATCCTGAATTATATTAAGTGACTCAATTATAAAATATTATTTTCCTCTACATGATTTATTATGTTATCTCCTTGTACCATAAAGATTTGATATAGTTTGGAAAGTATTTTACATCTATGTTATTGACAGATGCTGATCTGTAAGTTTTTCTTATAATGTTTTGTCATTTAAAATCAGGCCTTTTGAAGTCTCATAAAACAACTTGTCTTACTTATCCCATGAGTTAGATCTGAGTCTGCAAGTGAGGTGTATGGGCTAAACTTTTCACTGAGTAACAAACTGTTTGTTTTTAATTTTCTAATAATGATATTTAAATTACTATTGGGATAGTTAAGTTACTTTTGTCTGTGTTTCTTATTATTATGTTTCCTTGTGTGTTCTTCAATTTTCATAAAATCAACTTTATTACCAGGAGGATCGTTGTACTGTCTTCTCATCTCCAAGTTAGTGGTTATATTGTTGCCAGGCTGCCATCTTTTTGGTCCTTGGTTGTCTTCTGTCGTCTGCATTGCTTCTGTCACATGTGCTCTGCTTTCTGTAACGTTGGTGAGCTTTCTTCTTCTCCAATCATGTTGGGTTTTCCTTTCAGCTATATTGAGTGCTAGATGTAATTGTCATCTTGGAGACTTACTGATGAATACGCTCACCCTTTCCTGCTCTTTCTGAACATTGACTAGCTGGTTCAACTCAGTGAATTCTGGCTCAACTCTGGGTCAAACTCCTCTTCAGGCTGACTGATTCTATTTGGCATCTTTTGACTTCTCACGGAGGTGTTCACCTGGGCCTCAAACTAACTCTGGCAATATGTTCTAAATGTTGTGATTCCTCCTTACTCACTGTTTTCAACTGCCTCTGCAGGAACTCACAAACAAACTAAACTCCACTGCACTGCATTCACTCAACTTAATTGTGCCAAACTCAACTCCATTCAGCTGAACTGACTGAATGGAACTGTACTCTCTGAACTCCTTTTCTTGCTGTACTGTCTGCTCTACTGAACTCTCTACTGTACTCTAATCTCTCAATTCTACTGTACTCTCTTAAGTAGCTTCTCTTTCCCATGTATCTTCATGAGAGTTGCGTGTATTCTATCTCCGACTCATTCTGATAAATCTTCCTCTGATTCATCACTTTGTCTACCCCTCAATTAGGCATCACTTTCAGATATGTGTGCTTCCTTCTACAAACTAACTTTTCCTTCACTGCTTGGGATTAAATGTGTGTACTAATGGCATGTATGTATTCCACACAGGGATTAAAGGTGTGACATTCCAGCTTGAGGATCACACAGATCTAGAAGGTCTTTGGATATGATCCCTTGCTAGAGCAGCCAAGTTGCTAGATTAAAATTTCTCTACACTTGGTATGTTCTATTTTTCCTTATTTTCATTCTGAGCTAGATTTTTCTTATTATTAATTCATTTTACTACCTAATTGTTCCTCCCCTCCCAGTCCCACTCTCTCCTCCTCCTCCTCCTCTCCCTCTTCCTTCTCCTCATTCCCCTTCTCCTCAGAAGAGGGAAGCACCCCTACAGTTCATCAAGTCAGATCAGGCCAAAGAACAACTTCACTGAGATTCCTGTCAGGCTTTGAGGTGGAAGAATAGAGGGTGACTCCAGATGAAACTCCTAACAGTGAGGGACAGGGAGATGGACATAGCCACCTGAGCTAAATTTTTAAGCAACAACAATGGTTACTGATGAGGAAGAAAACTATTTATCACCTCACCCATCTCTATTTTTCTAGCCTTCATTATTAGTCACTGCAATTTTTTACCCTCATTTCTTCTACCTACCCCAGTTTAATTTGCACCTTGTTATCTAGCTTTTAAAGGGAAAGTTAAGATTGATATTTTAAATTTATGCTTTTCCTATTAAAGCATTTAATTATATAAGTTTCCTGTGAGAAATGATTCATTTTGACAGTTTCTTTTTTTGTCAAAGTAATTATGACACCCTTATTCTTTCAGCACTGTAAGATAATATTTCACTCTCTCTTGGTCCTCATTGTTTCAGGCGAAAAGATGATTGTGATTCTTACAATTTATCCACTGGATGGAACGTGTGTTTTATTTTTTTATTTTCTGTCATTGAGAGATATTTTTTCTCTCTTTGCAGTTCTGTGTTTGACAATTGAATTTTGGTCATTTGATTGTTCATTCCCCACCCCCTCCCCGTTTCCACTATAACTCTTCCTCTCAAAATATACCCCTCCTAATTTGATGTCTTTCTTTTTGTGTAACAAACTATGGTTGATTGTGAATGCTTGCATGAGCATATTTGTATCATTTACTGAGGCACTGACAATTTTTCAATAGCTACATTTCTGTAAAAATGTGACTCCTCTTCCCCAGCACACATTAACTGCCAACAAATCTTCACAGCTAGGAAAGGCCTCATGAGCCCTCATGATGGAATGTTGCCAGGTCCAGTCTTGTGCAGGTAGTATGAAGGTAATCATAACTACGACTTTAGAGAAGTCATTTATATTCCCTGTTCCAAGGCAAAAGGAATGTCACAGGAGTGGGAACAGAAACAATGTAAGCATCAGAGGACAGGGACAAGTGCTACAAAAGTGTCTTTTGGACATGGCAAAGCCATTGAACTCATCAACTCCATAGTACCACTCATTGCAAAGGGGAAGTTACTATGATGGAGTCTACAGGCAGCTCTGATCTATGGGTATAAATATAAGCATTTCAATGACATCTAACATCATGTCCATTTAACCAAACAGCAGCAGTAGGTTCTCTTCTTGAACTATGGTCTTAATTAGTCAGAGGCCTTTGACCAGGTTTATGGAATCAGAACTACTACGTTCTTTCCTATAGATCAGGCTTCAAATTTAATCACAATGCACATGATTAACCCAATAATAGCCATGCCTTTATTACACCAGTCTGCATATCTTGACAGGCAGGTTGTTATAACAGTTTGTGGAACTGATGACGAACTAGGACTATTGCTGAGTGTTCTTACCCTTCAGCCTACATATAACATTTTGGCACTTTGAAAGTTAGCAATTAAGAAGGAAACTTCCAGATCAGTTCCAATTTGATTTCTCTGTCTTATCACCAAAGAGTGTGATGTCTTCAATGATATGGTCTTACCATCTAGTTCTATTGGACAATCAAGGACAATGACAATAGCTTGTGTAGTTTGGGGATCATATGAGGCTTTCCTGACAAATAACTCAAAGGAAGTTGGTACTAGGATGTTTATTCATAATATATGCCTTCTGGAAGGAGCATTATCCACCATGCAGAGTGCCTCTATTCAAACTATTACTAAATTCATATTTTAATAGATATATAATAAAAGGTTCCTTTAAGACTTTTTCATAATTCTTAGTTATAGTTAACCTTTCCCCTCCACCTTCTCCTTTCCCCTACGAACCCATCCCTGTCCGTACTCAAAATTTATGCAGTTTTATCCACCTCCTTGGTTCTCTCATTGCATATGTTCTCCACTTTTCTTTCTTCATTAAGGACTCTTTTTTATCCTCTTCCAATGGCATCTTCTAATAATCCTTTAGCTTTTGGCCTCTAAAGGCTTTCTGAATTAAACATGCTGGCCTAAGATTGGAAGCTATCATCTGCATAAGGGTGAGACCATGTGCAGTTCATCTACTGGGTTTTGGATACTTTACTCAGTATCCTTTCTAGTTTCATCTGTTTTCCTATTTACATTTTACATTTTATTTTTATAAATGGCCAATGAAATTCAAATGTAACATACTCCAATTTTACGATTTATTCATTAGATAATGGATATCTATGCTAGCTTACCCTCTTTCTACTGTGAGTAATCAACAATAAACATGATTGTGATATTTGCATTGTAAAGTGAGGATATTGGGTGACTACTTCATCGTTTTGACAAGTTTTAAAACAAACAATTTAACAGCAACAATAACAGAAAACAATTAGGCAAAATGTATTGTCTTCTTTGCTTAGAAATAGGAATAATTGGATACTTAATAGATTCTCTTTTTGCTGTTTGTACTTTTGAGAAAAAGAAAGGGTGAATGGGGAGGTAAGCACTTAGATGCTCCCATTCTCTAATGTTTCACAGATGCCTCATGATAATCTGTTGCTTTAAACTCCAGAGACTTAATACTCAATGAGAACATTTTTCTAATTAGAAAACAAGTATTTATTTCACACGTTTTGGAGTAGGCTTTACTATACTTTAAAAGGTAGTCTGGAGAGAATGTAATGTAAGGACACTCCACTCCAGAGGAGTGGAATGGAAGTGACTGGGAGGGGTGGAAAGAGGACACTGTGATGGAGATGTAACCTGAAGTAATAAATGACTTTTAAAAAAAAAGGTTCTCTGAAAATATTTAGAATAATAAATATTTAACAGTATTTGTTGTTTCATTACCTGTTACAATTCATTTCAATATAGAATTTCTGAGAAAACATAATTGAGACATTTTATTATTATATTGTAAAAAAAAAGTTAATTAAATTATTTAACCAGTATTTATGTTATCGTTAATTGGTTCAGCAGCCAATCCTTAACCATCCATTATAAATGAACACACAGAGACCACATTGATTTCTACAAGCCTTGGCCTAAGTTGTGCAATCCTGGCCAATCTAAGCTAGCTCTTAAGTCTATTACCCAAATATGACCCCATATATACATACGTCCCCTTGGACTGCCATTCTCCACGATATGCTGATGTTCGTGGCCATGTGGAATGAGGTTCTTTTTTCTAACCCATGGTGTGTGCCTCCTTCTTCCTGCTGCTGGCTGGAATCTTTCTTCTTCCTGCTGCTTGCTGGAATGCCTGAATCCTCTGTCTAAAGTGCAGGCTTCCTGCTCTAATCTCAGGAAGTCCCATCTTTCTCTGTCTTTGCCCAATCTCAGGCTTCTGCATTTTATTTAACCAATCAGAGTCAATGTAAGTAACAGACAGCAAACAGGACCAATTAATTAACATTTAGAATGCTTAACACTACCCCAACATTATATGTTATTAAAATTGTGATAATTCACATTTTAAGTCTTCAGAGGTCATATATGAGTATTATATATTATGTTGTAAAGTATACTTATAAATTCTTAATTTAAATAGATGTGTACATACACATTTAAATCATAACAAGCAGATTGTAAATTAACTCCTTGTTAAAGAAGGCCTCTTATTGCTGCTGCTGCTGTACCATGATTAGCACATAGTTCTATTCACAAATATTTTCACATACATTATGTATAGAATGAATATCTGGGAGGAAAAAATTCCATCCAAAAGCAAACATATTTAATTTTTGCAGGTCTTTCTCAAATTCAAAACTCATTTTAAATGAGTACTGATATTAAAAGTTAAGTTCTTTAAAAAAATCTTTTAAAAAGTACCAAAAAAGAATTTTCAAATTTTACTAAATGTAATGGAGGAAGCTTCTTGAAATGCATCTTATTTATACTTACAGAAATTCTAATTTTGGCTGTGATTAGGTTTTAGAAACAGCTTTAAGTTGAACATAAATATTCTTACTTTATTTTTATATTTTGTTGTATAGTACAATTTCAAAAACTGTAGAACTTTATTTTATCACTTTTAGTACCTATTATCAATTAATTAGATAATTTTATATTTATCTAGACAATAATTATTAATACTAATACTGTCAGCACTTTAAAATAGTTTTGTTCATCATAATTTCAGGGTGTTTTTATTTTATATAAATAAGGAGTTTTTAAATATCTCTAAGCATGTTACTTTCAACCTTTAAGGAAACCTTTAGGGATTGTTCATTATCTCTGGCTTTCTTTGTCATATCTATTCTACACATATATGATGGTTTGAATTATATGCTTTTATAAAAATTTTATACATAGTTCTCAGGCTTGTCTCTATTAAGAAAAAAAATCCTCTACTTAAACAGTCATGAATATTCCCTATAATCTGCTCTCAGACCATTTTGGGTTTTTGAGATGTTGGTTCCAATTGGTATCTATAGTTCTTTAAAATAATTTATATTCATCTCAGTTTTCAAGTTTTTCCTTGACATTATGGTAGATGTTGCAATTTATGGCCCTTAAGATTTGAGTAGGAGCTTGAGTGATGGATTTGTTTTAGATTTTTTATGTACATACGATGTGGTTCTTTTCACAGTCATGACCCATTTTCTGCACCCTAATTCCTCCTCCATCTTCCCCACCATTATAAGCTCTCAACTTAATATTTTGTTTTGTTTTGGTTTTATGCACCAAGGTCAACTCAGCATTGCCAGTGTGGCATTGGTACCAGGAGCCATGTGCTTTCCTGGGTCAGAATATCTCTCCTGTCCTCAACTTTACTTAGTTGCCTGTTCTTTGTATGGACTGGAGCTCTTGTGGGTTTTATCTCATCCAGTTTGGCATACTCAGTATCCTCCTTTTTCAGCTCACATTTGGGTTATAATTTTGGTGAGGTATTATGAATATAGCTTCTGTTGTTACTAGAAAACACAATTTCATGACAACCTCCCTGATCTGATAGTTCTTACAATCTTTCTGCCCCCTTTTCTTCAATATTCTGTGAGGTTTTTTTTGTATGGAAGTGCTTTGTAAATGGATCCACTGAGGTTGGGCTCCATAACTTTGCATTTTAATTGGATGTGATTTTCTGTAGTGTTCTTCTGTTACAGAGATGCATTTCTTTAATAGCAGATGAAGACTACATTTATCTATGGGTATAAGGACAAATGTTTATAGATTGTTGTGTGAGGTTATGCTGGTTTAGAAAATTAGTGCTTGTAGATTTTTCTCCAATACCCATGATTTCAATAGAACTGAGGAGTTAGCCTAGTTTCCAATACCACACATGGTATTCCTTTTGTTCAGTGACTCTTGAAACCCAACTAGAGAGACTTGGTTACCTCCAATGTATGTGTGCCATTACTGTACCTCTAGGGTTATCATGCCATGGTGTTCCTCATGGCTTGTAGGGATCAATGTTGGGTAGGACTGTTGTCTCCCACCTTAGGGAACAGTCATACTACCATAAAAACTTGCTCTTGGGGATGAAACATTCAGGGAAGTTCCAGCATAGGAGTCTCTGGGCCCAGTTTCTGAAGTGCTTGTGATCTTTAGCAACTGAGATTTACTTCATACCACTGGAGGTAAAAGCACTAGCAATAGTCTGTATGTTTTGAGAGTCTCCTGGACAGTGCTGGCCAAGAAGTCAGGAGAATTCCACTTGCCTGGTACTGGGGTTTATGTTAGGTGATCTTTGGCTCTTGGAAGGAGCAACATCAGCCCAGATGAGTTTAAGAAAGCTGTGTATGCACATTGAAGAAGTAAATTACATGTATTTTTTAAATGGTTAATAATATGATTCCTTTTAGCTTTTTCAGATGTTTTATTATTAATTTACTCGCCTCACTTCTTTTTTATCTCCCCCTCCTTTACTTAAGGAGTCTTCCTCTTTACACCTCCCTTAGGAGATCAATTGTATCACTCTATTCCTCTTTACCCTCCTCTCACCTTCTTTGGTATTTGCCTACCTTCCTGTCACTAAGGAGTGCCGCTTTCGCCATATTTACCTATCAAACCTCTTGTATCTTACCATTCCTTTTAATCAACTTCCTAATTCATCTACATTTACTTCTCTTATCCTCTCTAAAATAACTTCCTGTTTCCATTTCCCTAATTAGATTACTTGTACTCTGATATTCTCCTTACTATTGCTTCCTGTGTAGAATAGTATTTTGCCAGCTTGACACAAGTTAGAGTTATCTGAAAGGACGGAACTCAGTTGAGAAAATGCCTCCAAAAGATTGAGCTGTAGGTCATTTCCTTTATTATTGATTGATAGGGGAGGGCCCAGCCATTGTGAATAGTATCATCATTGGGTTGATGATTCAGGGTTGTATAAGAAGCAGGTTGAGCAAGTCATTGTAAGGCTGTAATAAAAATAATAAATACCACTTCCCTAGGAAGGCCTTCTCCTTCATTCATGAGACCCTGACCTCATGACTCCTGGAGACATTCCACAGAACTCAGTCCTTGAGACATTCCACAGTACTCAGTCCTTGAGACTATCTAAACTTACATAGCTGACTAGATTGTTTCCACTCCCCTTTTGATTCCCTACCCTCACTACCCAATCCCCACCTGCCTCATCACTTAACATTCCCTTTGTTCCCTTATCCCCCACTTGTAGCTTTCACTTAGCAGTCTAAAAGTTACTCCTTTATGCACCCACCCGTTTGCAGCTTGTGTGCTTAAATACTGCTTGAAAACTGTTTTTGGTGGTTTACTCCTTCAGGGAGGTAGTCCAACCCTGGCATGTCGTAAATAAACCTCTTGCATATTGCAATGAATCTGGGACTCTGGTGGTGTCTGGGTGTCAGGACCTCGGGGAACCCCCTCCAGGGTTCAACACCATGAGGAACAAGCTGGTAAAGCAGCACCTGTACAAGGCTTCTCTATCAGTTCCTGCCTCCAAGATCGTTCTCTGTCGAATTCCTGTCCTGACTTTATTCAATGATTAACAGTACTATGGAAGTGTAAACAGAAACCCTTTTGTCCCCATGTTTCTTTGGTCATGGTGTTTCTTCATAGCCGTAATAACCCTAACTAAGACATGCCCCAGTTCCTAAATCCTGGCCAGGGTTCTGTTTTACATTCCTCGGTTTTGTAGTTACTACCAGCTATGGACTCTTGTTAACCTAGTAGGAATGGCAAAGATCAGTAGAACAACAGACAACAAATGATGGAGGACATCAGGTAAACATAGCTCTCATTTACTGTTGGTGGGGTTGCAAACTATATCAGTCACCCTAGAAATCACTGTGAAGATGTAACTGAATTGTTTAAAATTATCAAATATTTATCTATTGATAACTATATTCACTTATAGAAATATAAACACTTAACTACTAACCCTATAAATTCCTACAACTCCTTTGACCTACCCACTAAACCTATTGATAACTATTACAACTATTTTCCTAATCTTTTAGAAGGATACCATCTCTGGGGCAGGTCCTCAGTCATCAGGAACACACTCTCTGTGGTAGACCCTTTAACGCACTTAGCAGTCTTTTTTCTGGAATATCTCAGATGTAGATTTGTCAGGGTAAATTGGCTATGGCAGTCTCACCTTAAATAAGGCTTGATGCTTTCTTCTTTCTGGGAGATCTCAGCCATCTGTAGGCCAACTTATTTCCTTCATATCAGCAACTCTGCCGCTCTGCCTCAGTCCTTAAAGCCAGCCACAGTTTCATTTAGGCCACTGTTCGGACAGGTCAATCCCCTCTAGGTAAAAGCTGAGCCACAGCGTTTAGTCCTTGGCCTTTTGCTGTTTGCTGAGGCTTTCTCTGCTCACCAGCTTCTTTCTGCCTCAGGGAGATCTGACCATCAGTTCACCAGCTCTTTCTCCATCAGATGACACTCGTTGTCCTTTCTAGTGTGAGGACTCACTAGCATCAAAGCTCTCTAGTATGGGGGGCCCTTGGCTCCATGCACTGTCCTTAAATAGGAGGAACTCTGTTTCAGCTTAGTTTGGGCTCTGCCCGCTTAGCAGCTGAAAACAATGCCAGGCCAAAAACTTTGTTTCTAGTCCATTAAGTCTTTCCTGTTTTTCCTGGCTTCAACCTTGTTTTTTAGTCCATTAAGTCTTTTCTGTTTTTAGCCTGGCTTCAACCTTGTTTTTTAGTCCATAAGTCTTTCCTGTTTCCTGTTTTTAGTCCACAAGCTGAACTTGGTCACGGCCAAGTTGATCTTCATGCACTGAATTAAGAGACTGTATCAGAAATCCCTAGATATTTACTAACCTAATTTGTATTAATCTAACTCTCTACATGAAGATTGCTCTAAATGCTAAATAAGTATTATATATATATATATATATATATATATATTGAACTTGCAAGTATTTAATTGAGAAAATTTTCATCTTTTTTCACCAGTAATATTAGCTTGGAGTTTGATTTATTTGTTGTGTCTTTAACTGGTTTTGTTATTTATGTATTATTGGCTTTGTAAAAGGATATTTCAAGGACTTATGTTTCTATTTTTTAAAATAATTATTGGTTACAGATCTTTTTTGAAAGTCAGGTAGAATTCTGCTGTGAATATGTCTGGGACTAGGTTTCCTTTTAGTAGAAAGGCTTTGTTTGTACTGTAAAATCTCCTTTTTAAAATGGATCTGTCTAGATTACTGAACTGTTTAGTTTAACTATGAATATTTTGTTGAATGTAGAAAATTGTTTTTTGGATTTCCCAATTTAATGAAGGACAAGTTTTTTCAAAGTTACTTTAAAATATTCTTAAATTCTTCATTATGTGTTGTAATGTTTCTCTTTTCATATCTGACTCTATTAATTTGGTTTCTTTCCTTTTTGTTTCTTTTTTTCTTCTTTTGCTTATTTAAGTCAAAGATCTATCAATGTTGTCCATCTTCTCAAAGAAAGGCTCTTAGACCTGTTGATTCTTAATATTGTTTATGTTTCTTCCTAGTTCACTAATTTCTGCTTTAATTTTTTATTATTCTCTGCTGTTTACTGGATTTGGGTTTGTTTGTTCTTGTTTTTCCAAAATCTTGAGTTGAATCACTAGTCATTTATCTATGATTCTTCTGACTTTTTAAATGTGGGATCTTAAAACTATAGGTTTTCCTCCTAAGACTACTTGGATGTTAAAAGAAAAGAAAAGAAAAGAAAAAGAAATCACATGAGGTGTCATACTATCATTTTATGCTTACTTTGAAATACATATATGTTTGTGTATGTGTGTGTACACATATGTAATTAATTTAACTATGTCACTGACAATGGTAATAGTCTTCCTGAAAGCCACAGAATAACTAATAGCTCAATACCAAACAGAGAATACTTCCCTTTAGATTAATGGCTAAAAGAGTTCAATAAGAATTTTGTCTTTGCCATTGGATGCCTTCCAGAACTGGAAGATAAAACGCTAATGCTGAAAATTTCACACACTTAAGTCACAGGACTTAGAATTAACAAAGTTTAACTGTCCTGGAAGCTTTGTCACTGACAGTCAGTTCTCATAGCCTCTGAAAGTGTCAGTCAAACTGCCATTATGGATTAAAGGTATGCACCACTACACCCAGTCAATACAGATAGTTTCAAACTGCCATTTGGCTACTGGTACTTGAACCTGCTAGCACTCTTAATCACTGAGCCATCTCTCCAGCCCTGAATTATTTGTTTTTCGAGAGAGGGTTTCTCTGTGTACTCCTAGCTGTCCTGGACTCACTTTGAAGTCAGGCTGGTCTCGAACTCAAAACAATCTGCCTGCTTCTACCTCCTGAGTGCTGGGATTAAAGGCTTGCTCCACCATCCCCGGTTTAAACACCTACTTTTTTTTTTATCCAAAGAAAGTGTAGCTCTCATCACTCATCAAAGAAACTATTGTTTGCAGCATACAGAGACCATCATAGAAATCGACAACTGTTCAAAATTTAGGTAAAAACTTATACCAATATATATAAAGCTCAGAGAATATGGGGGAGGAAAAGACAGAATGATTGTAAGAAGCAGAGGACATCAGCTATAAAATTAAACTTTCTATTTATATCAGGAGATGTAACTATGAAATCTCAACAACAACATCAGTTTATATCCTAAAAGAGAGGGAATAAATTTCCAAAGGCCTCATATCTAGATGATAATTTAGTGGGAATTAATGGCTTCTAATACAGGAAAAGTAAATCTGCCCCAGAAACATACTACCTGATAGGTTATCTAATCCCAATTGGTCATCCAGAAACTCATATACATATGAGCAATACTAAATGGATTCAGCAGGATATATATATATATGTGTGTCTGTGTGTGTGTGTGTGTGTGTGTGTGTGTGTGTGTGACAAAATCGATAGATTCTTGGCTCAAATAATCAAAAGAAAGAAAGAGAAGACCCAAATTGACAGAATCAGAAATCAAAAGAGAAATATTACAACAGATACTGAAGAAATTAAGAATATTATAAAGTAACCTTGAAAAGTATATTTCCTGCTAAATCCATGTAGTATTGCTTATATGTATATGAGTTTATATACACATATAATAATTATACAGAGATAGGTAGATGATAGATAGATAGATGATAGACAGATAGATAGATATAAATATCAGCAAGATATTCTAAGTAGAAGAGTCCAAGAAGTTGAGAAGTGTGAGGGATATAGAGGATATTGGATGGGGGAGAATGTGCTGTGAAATGGCATAAACACAGTATCTGTATATGACATTCTCAAAAACTATTAAAAAATTCATAACAATAAAAAATGTTATGGAGTTCCTTCTTTAGTATTGTTTTAGTATAGTCTTTAGATATTGTTTTCATCTATGCTATGTTTCCCTCTACCTACAAAGTAAAATAAAGGATTCATGTATTTTTGAAATGATTTGTAACAGTTTGTTAAAATTTTTCATATAAGGCTTTTGACATTAATTTTTATATTGTCACATTGGAAACAATTCACAGTGATATCTATGCAATTATACAACTGAAAATATGAATTGAAATAATGCTTCTGAAGTAAGCATTTGCAAAATATCACTAAATTACTGGAGTATTAACCTATTAAAATATATATCTAAGCAAAATATGTCAGACATGTTAGCTATCCTTGAGGATTTCATAAAAATAAGCCATTGCCTGAGGAAATACATCTGCTTTCTCTATGTGTAGCAAAATCAACTGTAGTGCAAAGTAGCAGTTAGGGAACAAATTATGCTGCTTAGGAGTAAATACATGAATGAACACATGTTCCACTAAATACTGCTATTTGGCACATGACTCCTCAGGATAATTTTTGTAATCTAAGACTCCATTAAATTGGAAACATTTTCATTTCAGAGAAAAAAATCTAAGTTATCAGCCATGTGGATGGCCTCTAGGCCACAGCTGTATTTAAGGTGTTAACACAAAGAGAAAGAGTATTGGCATGCTGTTACGGGGTCTTTGTAGAAAGCCTGGCATGCAGGGATATTGAAGTAATCTTTTGGATAATTCACATTAATTTCAAAACCTCTATTTTCAAACATTTTTCCATTATCATGAGAAAATAAAATAAAATTCTATTTTTAGAGAATGCACAGAGAAACAAAATGGGGTAGAAACATTGCATAAAAAGATACATCACATCACCGTGACTATTTATCAGGGTATCACTTTGTAGCTAGGATAATATCAAACTTGTGATTATTGCCTTCAGAATCCTGAATATTGGAATTAGAGTGTATATCACCAAATCCAGCTAATATCTGATTTGACATATTTCTCACTTTTAAAAGCATATGCTATTAAGTATAATTTTTATTAGATAGAAATTCCTGAAACATCAGGGTACGTATATACAGGAAGGTAAACTAGCATGATTTCAGTTCTAAGTAAAATATTTAGGTATTCATAGTTGCCTACACTTCAGTTAGGTGTCATCATAAGAGATGGCAGATTCATGGCTTTTGTCACCACCAAATGGAAATGAAAGTACCCACTGTCCCCACTGCTGAGTCCCCAAGAACACTCCCCCTTTTCTAGTCAATGGATCTACAATTATTCTTATAAGACAGTTGGAAGCTAGGACTCCAATTGTAGTGAAAGCCCAACCTTTAATCCCAACAGATGCCAAGAAGAGACCCAGAAACCCTGAAGTTTCTAAAAGTAAAACAAACACACTCAAAAATCATGAAGCAATAAGAAAGGTAATTTACCTCTACAGTGAAACAATTTGAATCATCACAAATTTCTCAAAAAAAAATGTGACAAAATGTTGTTCAATTACTGAAAGGAAATATTTGTTAATCTATAACCATGTACCCAGCAAAAATATCCTTCAGGAATGCTGGGTAAAAAAAAAATCATGAAATAATGAAAAATAATGTCATTGTAGAACAGCAAATAAAGAAAGTTTTCTAAACACAAAAAAAGGAATAGCAAAACAAGGAAACATGGACCATGAGATAGGAAGGTGTAAACCTAGATCAAAAGAAACAAAGGAAAGTACAAATGGCTTAATCCTCTTAATTTTTAAAATGATGTTTAATATGAGAAGCAAATATAGTAACAGTGGGGATGGTTCTAAAGACATGCATAAGAAACACTGAAGATAAGAGGAAATAAAAGATAAAACATCTTCATACTTCCTTGGGGATGTTTGCAGTAGATTATAATGGTTATCAACATGCAATGCTTAAGATAAGCAATAAAATGTTATATAAATAGATGTTATCAAATGTACCTTGAATAATCCGAGCTACGGTTTCTTTTTTAAAAGTTTTGTGAAAACAACAAAAGACTAAGAATTAAAAATAAGCATAGAGAAGCAGAAACAAACAAACAAAAAAATAACATGAGACATGTGTACCTTGCCACATAATTATTATGTTAAATGTACATGTACTAACCAACTAGTGGAGTAAGTTAAAAAATGAGCATATATTGTGTATTAGAACGTCACCTCAAGTATAATCTCTTATGCAGAGTGGAAGAGCAAGGACACAAAAATGTGTATTATGAAAATATCAGAAAAATGTAGTAGAAAAAAATTCTTGAGAACAAGAGTATTTCCATGTGATGCTAAAAACATCATTCACCAAAAAGACATAGAAATATAAAATATACCAACCGACAGAAGCAAGAGAAGTGAAAGGAATCCAATAATTCCACCATGCATTTGGTGCTTTCAGTACATTTCTCAGCAATTAATAGAACTAGAGTGAAAGTCAACAGGATGGAGACCTTAGCAAGAGAATTATCAAAGATAAACTATTATGTAAACACAGATGCACAGATTTCACATTGAAAATTCAGTCTCCACAGTGGGCTCAAACTGGAGATTCCAACACAGTAATGGGAACATTTCCAAATGCTTGCCACTTAGCAAGTCGTTGCTAAGTAACTTGTGGATGAAGGACACTTGTCACCAAAAAGTAGAAGGGATATTGTACTGAGTGAAATGGCAATGAAGCAAACAAGATTTAGGGATGAGCGGGGAATTTGTACTAAATGCACAGATGAGAAGAAAGGTCCTAAAGTGATCATTGAGCTGATTCTTAAAACAAAACAAACAGGAACCAAAGCCACATAAAACTTCACCATTGGAACCAATAGATAATAAAGATATTAATGATATCAAACCTCAAAGAAAGCTGTATCGCCAAAGGCCATCCCAGCACTGGCTGCTGCTCACAAAACCCAGGAACCTGAAGCTCACTTCAAAACCTGCAGACATCTCAACAGGTTGAAGAGTGTCCCTTCCAAATGACTCAGTTGGTTTAAAATTCTTCCAGGCTGCTCCACGGGTTTCTTCTTGGCAGCTGATGGGATCTTAGACTCTTATTTTCAGCTTGACTCTCAGCAGTCTTTACTGCCTACTTTGACAGGAAGGATCTGAGTGATTCTAGTCACTTTTGGTGACTCACTGAAGCCGTTTTAAATCATTTACCTTCACGCTTAAGGAGCTTCCCTACTGGATTAAATATTTCAATCTTATAAGAAACTCTTATACAAGAGTAATTTAAGATGTTAAGTTGGTTGTACATCCTAAAAATGTACAATCAACAGCTACAGCTCACGAAAACATATAAAATGATTTTAATGATTAATAATTCAATAGTTTCCTATTAAGGTTAAAGAATTTATAGTTATTTAAGTTCCTGCTTTTGATTCCTAAGGTTTTTCTTCCCATCATGAAATGTTTCGTGTATGCATAATTAAAATGTAGAACAAGAGAGTTCAGGACTATCACAAACCATGGGAAATTTTAGGCTTCTTATGGATGGAGACTTTTTTTTCTCTTCAACATTCTGAAGCAGATGGATGGAAAACCAACAGAGCAAGAAAGCCTTTTGGGGAATGAGCAACATATCATTATTATCTTTGCCAATTAGCCTTTATTGAGCAACTGAATGTTGGTATTTCAGCAAACTCCACAGAGACTCCATATGGAGACAGGTTTCCATGTTCTGTTAATTTCTGGTCATCTGTTAGAGGACAGGACTAACTCGATAATGCATTACACTGTGTGAAATCATTCTCAGGCTTGTTTGTCTAAAGGGAAGTAAATTTTAAACAGGCTAAGGTGCACATATCATTATGATAGTCATAAAGTAGAACATTATTTGTTTCAACCAATATGACACTGAAAGAGCTGGAAATTTGGGTAAATTATGACCATGACTACAGGGGAGAAACGTGAACTAATTCTTACCTGTAGTGCCAGGGATGTACAAATTAAATTACTTTTTCTTATCTTCCTTTTGAGAATAAAGAATTGGGTGGCTCCAGCAGAAGGCCAATTGTGATGCTAATTGATATTCATCATAAAAGGTACAATGCTTTTATCCAATTCTTATTTTGTAGCTGCTCTTAATTCAGGGTGGCTTTCAATAATTATAATAAGATTAACCAGAAGAGGACGGTAAGCCATTCTGTGCTCTCTTCATGTTAAAGCTCGTGTTCAGAATTCCTTCCTGAGTCTGACATTTAAGACCCCAAACCAACTTTCTATAGGAATACATAAACAGGATTATTTTGAGGGTTTTTTTTTTTTGAACAACTGTGTGGAGAGTCAGATTTACTTTCACCATGCTTTTCAAGTAGCTTACTTAATTTAGGCTAAAATCCCAATGTGATAGGTGGAGAAAAGTTTAAAACTTAGTTACAGTAATAAATTAAGAAAGAATCTCTTATTTCTCTCATATAGTCTCTTAGCATTGCTGCTATGGTTGTCTCTTCTTAGAGAGGGAATTTGGAAGTTTAAAAAAAAGGAAATTTACATCATCTCTTGGCAGTAGATTTAGGAAGCAGAAAGAAGAGATAGGCAAGAAGAATGTGGTAACAGACCTCTTCATACCCTTCTCAGCAGTGATACTGAGTTAGGGCTAATGAGTTTGCTGTAAAGCTTAGCTAGGTAGGCCTTGTAGTAGGCCTTGCATGTATCCTGTCTAATTGAGGTTCTATATAAAGGATCAGGCATGGATGCAATCAAGAAAACTAAGCCAACAGGGATTTTTTTTTTCAAAGATATGTCTAGACTACAGGGACTGAAATTCTGAACATAATGCCAGAAACAATTTAGTATCAAGAGACTCTGGGATGGGACAATCTTAGCCACAATCGAAGGTATCAAATGAATCATAGTCAATATGCAGAAAAACATCTTGAGAAAATGGGTGTGTACTTATTTTGTTGTTGTGAGGTATCTCCCTAAGAAGAGCTAGGTGTCCTTATGTTAAAGACAGTGACCAACTATCTTCCAAAAGACTGAGCATTACCTAAAATGACTGAGTGTATTCTCAAAATGGACTGATTTGTTAAATGAAAGGCTAAACATTGTATTTCTTCTACTGCTCAACAGTTGCCTATCATAAAGGGGTGCTTTTTCTACCTGTGTCATTAACCCTCCAGGCAAGACTCCTGAAAGAGATGACCTCACAAGATAAAGACAGGCAAAGTCACAGTTCATTGCTATAGACAGGCAAAGTCACAGTTCATTGTTAGTGAGTATTTAAATTCAATCTCAATGTGAAACTCTAATGAGCTTTGGACTAAGCTATGAAAAGAACTCTTTAACTGACATCGGTCTTGCTGAACTTATCTATCACCCTGAAGCCATCTCTTCTTCAACTACATGAAATCAAAATTTCTTCATTTGAATTCTACTCAACCACCTAAAGCTGGAGAATATTGTTCCATAATAGAACATATGCCTACCAAACAGGAATGTAACTCCACATTATATTCAGTCAGAAAGAAAAATAACATTATAAATACATTTTTGAATTGTGCATAGAGCAGAAACAGTATAAGTAGTGAATGAAGACATGAAGCAAGACTCAAGGGAAAGATAGCACCCTATTGTGGAAAAACATTCTCCTGAGGCAGTCAACCCATGTGTTCCCTGGCAAAAGTATACCCCTAAATTAGCTGTTATTCAGAAGAGAATGGGCACCAGAAGAGAATTGTGGCTCAGAGGCCCTATTCACAGACACACAGGTAAGAGGAAGGTGGCCACACATGTCATGTTCCACTGACCATGCCTCTCCTCCAGGCTTGAAGAACAATACGCTGATCACTAGAACCACAGGAGAAAAAGTTAAAGCTCTCTCTTTGTGCTGTAAGAATGGGTCTTTCCAATCTCTAGTGAAGAGAAGACCAGAAAGGATGATTTTTGTCACAGTGGCCTGCAAAGTATGTCAGACATGGGCAGGACTGACTGAGCACACTCTGGATCACTCAGGTTGACTATGAGATGAGACCACAAGACTATCCCTTTCTTTTCATTCAGTTCTGTATCCTGTGATCTCTGTTATTTACAACTCATAGAAACAAAATGTGTGTAATTATATCTCAATCCACATGAAAACACACAGTGGCTTATTTCTTCAAATAAACCTTGAAATATAAGGATCTTGAGACAGGTAATAACAATTGTGTCTAGCACAATTTAAATTTAGGAAATGACTTTCCCAACACTAGATCTTTTAAAGGTCTGCTTTTGTTACAATTAACTATTTTGTTTTAATATGACAATATGTGTACATTGCTATTTCTTCTCACTTTACTGCCAGTAAACTCACATAAATCTCATCAGAAGGTAAAAGTTTTTGGTTGCAAATTTCAAAGATAGGAATTCTGAAGTGTCGCCAAATAATTTTTATTTAACCTTGGAATATCAGGATCAATGATTCTTTTATGACTCATATTTGGTAATGAATCTTCTTTTTCCTAAGGAGAAATGAGCTATTAGTCAGAGTTAAAACATTTTTAATAGTCTCTTTTATCAAGATTTAAAGCAAGTTTTTCCTAGCTCCTGTCCTATACTCTGAATTCTTATCTATTTGGTTGATATGTCTTTCTTTCAATGTCTACACTTATTTTTAGGCTTTCTTAAATTTCTACTCTCCCCAGCTTCCTAACTCCTTAGTAACAAGTGGGGCATACTGGAGGCTGCCATAGAGTGTCACCTTTTCTCTTTAGGACACTAGTGTATGTATCTACATTTTCTTAAACCACTTGTTAATGCCCCATTGTGAAAATGTTAGAATTAACTCATTTTTACAGATCTTCTTGCAAAATGAAATCAAGAGAGCAACTTCTTTAGTAATAACAAATCTTAATGAAACAATAGAATATATAAAATATTGTAATCACAGATGTACATTTGGTGAAGTGTTAACGTCTTCTTTATACTGGGACTTTACTTGGTATTCCTAGGGAATACTCTCAATGACAATGAGTAAGGCCCTTGCTCATTGTCCAAGCCATATCAGTAAGTACCAGAAGAGAGATCTATAGATATTTATGACTTGAGGTTCCTTTTCCTAATTCCTGGATATTTTGTCTTTATGAATCTAATTATGGGATTGAAATGTTTTTACAAAGGGCTGGAATAGTCTCTGTTGTACCTGAGCAGCTCCAAAATCTGTGTTTCCCCAATGTCATTATTGGGAACCCATTTGTGCACAAATGATATCCAACACAAACCCAGTATTTGACTTCTGGTTGTAAGCATGGCAGAATGATTGGCAAACTTCCTTTCATGCTGAAAAGTCCAAATAAAACTCAGGAGACAGTGAATAGGAGTCAGCAAAGTGGTATAATCCTTGAAAGAAGAGAAATATCATGAAGTAAATTTCAGAGCCACATTTGCTTTTTGCCATGGGGCACTGTCTCCTGTGACAGATGATCATGGAGTTAAATGAATCAGTGATCTGATCTTACCCAGTCATCAAGTCAGAGAGATAAGCCTTGGGCTCTTGACTACTGTGAAAGACGGTACAGAAGTCAGCATGGGAATGTCCATATGTCCTTCACTGGAGTGAAAATAAAATATGCTTAGAGAAATAAAAGACAAGGGAAGTCACAACAGATCTATAAACCAACAAATGTGAAGATACCTAATAGATAACAAGAGGGAAAGAAAAACACAGAAAATAGTGGACTGAGGGTAGATGCTTCAGGTGTAAGTTTATTGTGTATAAGGATCTTATTCATTCCAGGTACTCTCAGACTCTCTATGCATGTCCTCACATATAGTTTGTTACTGACTGAAGTTAGCAGTCCAGGTGCAATTCTCCCACCCTTGACCCCTGCCACCAGCTTCCTCCACCTTTTCTCCAGACACTTCTGTGGTTTCCAAATGGACCAAGTGTATTTGATGGTAATAAGATGGAAATGTTTTCAAACATTCTAAGCACAATGAGAAACTTCTGTCAAGGTTAAATGTGGATGGTGTAGACTTATCAAACTTATGGCTCCTAGTTTATTTTAAATTGCTTCTTTTTTTGTATTGTTTACTAACCATAACCTCTTGCTTTGAAGAAAATTATTGAAAAGTGACAATCTCCTTTATATTCAGTTACATCTCATTCCATGCTTACTGTTATAGAATGAAAAGAATGTCTTTAAAGAAATGAGATACTCTTCAGGGAATACAAAGCAGTTGTTATCTAAAATAGCATATGCCATGCACATATTTCAATACTCACAAGTATTTTCTGTCTTGTAGCTATACACAAACATCATATGTGACACAAATAAGCACCTTCTGTATACTTATTAAAATTTCTTTAAGTTGTCACTTTCTTTTTTATTTTCCTTTGATTACTTTCTATTTTGTTAGGGGACAAAAAAAATCAAATGTAATAACTATGTATCTATCGTTAAGAGGAATACATGATTATGTGTAGCTGTTAGTCTGTTAGTACCATGTGTAATATACGAATAATCTTTTATTTACATATTTTGTACCTAGTGAGACTTCATTGTGAATGTATCCTAACCTTACATAGCAACAACATACAGCTTTCAAAGATCCAAATTGGTGATGACACACTGAAGTTGCTTACAAATTTTTTTAAAACAATAAATTTATAGAATATCATTCTGAGACAACAGAAGGAAAACTGTTTAGGATTAGACAAATATCGTATAGTTTAATGTCTTGGTTACTTTTCTTATCACTTGTTGCTGTGATGAGACACCATGATCAAGGAAACTTTTAGAAGAAAATATTTAATTTGGAGCTTATGGGTTCCAGAGGGTTAGATTCCACAGCCTTCATGTCAGGGAATATGGCAGCAGGCAGGGAGGTATGGACCTCACAACTTGATCCACAAGCACGGGGCAGAGAGGGCTAATTGGGAATTTCATGGGCTTCAGAGTCCTCAAACCTTCCCTTGGTGGCATACTTGTTCCAATATTGTCATACCTCTAATCTTTCCCATATAATTTCACCAACTGCAGATCAAGTACTTCAATACATGAGTCTATGGGCATCATTCTCATCCAAACCACCACATATAACAAAGGAATACTTCACAATTTGGTATTCTATAAAATATGAGAAGACTATGCTTTAAGTAATTAAGATTATAAGAAATGGAGGTGAATTGCATGGTCTTCAATAGTACTTTACTTCAAAGAAGCAATAGGCTTCTTTGAAATATTTATCAGTAAGGTCTATTTTACATCTAATATTTTGAAGGTCTAATTTTTCCCTCTTATTTTCTAAATGTGTTTTTTGCATCGTTTCTCTCTTATAGACTATAGTACATTTCATTCAGAGTCTCATAGGATGACCATTTAAAAATTTATCTTAGAAGCTCCAGAGAAATTGTATATATATTTAATTAATTCCAGCACTGAGGCAAGAGAATTTGATATAGAGCATAATTTGTGTTTAATTTAATACAGCTGATTCCTCAAAGGGTATGAAAACTGGGGCTAGCAACCTTAATAAACAATTCACTGTAGGGTCAGTCACATAGATTAATGTAACAATATTGGAAGCAATAGCCTCCTTTTGTTCAAGTTCATTAAAAATGTGACAATATAAATAGGAATCCTTTGGCTTCTTTCTTTCTCTTGTCTTATTTCTGTAGCTAAAAGTTCCAGAAAAAGAGTGAAGGAGTGGTGAGAGTTAACATCTATTGTCTTATTCCTGATCTCAAACTGTATGAGCCAAAGTAACTGACATGAGAAAATTAATATATAGATCAATGGAATAGAATAGAGGACCCACAAATAATCCCACATAAAGAAAGCCTCCTCAGTTTTTAACAAGGTATGGAAAACATACAAATCAATGCAACCTGTTCAAGAAATTGTGCTCAGAATACTGAATTTCAACACACAGAAAAACACATTGGAACTCACTTTCCCAATGTTTTATGACCAACACAAATTCAGATTAGAAGTTACTTGCTTCCTGAAAACCGTGGTTGATTTTAACCTTATAGCTTTCAAGATTTTTCATCTAGTCTTTCAACAATTTGACTATGGTGTTGCTAGGTATGGATCCCCTTTAAGAGATCCTAATTTTATGAAGTGGTTTTGCTAACACTCAATACAGAAGAAGAACTTTTGGTATGTGGAAGAGAGCAGGGATCATCACTACAGCAGCAAATAGGTTTAAGAACTCAAACACTTTAGCCCACCCCTGTACTCACATACAATTGGTTATTTGAAGATTCATTGAATGGACAAACAGCCAACTGTTTGTCTTCAAAGTGAAGAGTAATTTGTGAATTTATATAGAGTCATTTGTGAATTTATATACATTCCAGTCCTCAAAGTAAATTTTAATTATAATTTTTATATTTTCTGCCTTAGAATTCCTTTTTGTTTCTTTTTTAATCCTACTTCTTTGCTGAAAGGTCAGTTTTACTTTGTTGCTGTAAATGATACATTTTAGTTCTTCTACTGTATTTACAGTAACTGACTATATTTAATAAGTCTAATATCTGGGTTGCTAGAACCACATGGGAAAGAAGTCTAACTGAGTGATTGTCTATACTAGGTTGGCCTATTGGCATGTCTATAGTATATTTTCTTAAGTTAATCGACTTGGGAAGATCCTATTCACTGTAGGTAGTGTTATTTCCTAATCCTGAAATTTTAGTATATATTCACATCTCTTTGTTTTTGACTGTGGATGTATTATGACCAGTTGTTTGAAGTCCCTGGCTTAACTTCCCCACAATGAAGGACTGTTTCCTGGAGCTATAATCTAAGATAAATACCTTTCTGCTCTATTAAAACGAAGCTAAGAGTTTCTAAGCAACAATTTCTATTTCTATTTGTCAACATCATTCATGTACCATGACCCCTGCTTCTTTGCATAATTTTTACATTAGCCATGTCTGCACCAATTTGTAAAGCTTTTTCTTTTTGTTTAAACAATGGCAATTCTCAAAAGTAAAGTAATTAAGATCCACCCTGCCTCTGACCCCCATTTATAGCTGACTATAAGAAATGTTTATCCATCACCGGATGTTCGTTAATCCACGACTCACTTTATTTCCTCAATTGCTCCCTAGCAATAGCCAACTACAGGTTAAATGGGAATATTTTTTTTTAAATACTTTATTTTTTTTTCTTCAAGTTACATCTCAGTAACAAACCCCTCCCTATTCCCCCTTCCTAACCCGCCCTTCCACCCTCTTCCCTCCAGAGGTTTCCCCTTTCAGTCCAACAGCTGGTTCCTTCTCTTATAAGAGTAAGTATTATACAAAACAATAGATATAAGTATGCCACATTTATGAGAGTAAATTGGCCCAGTATACCTTCCCAATGTTCAGTTTATACCTATTTGGCCCCTGACTTTAACATTCTACTATCTACCCAACTCCATGAGTTTAAAGGTCTATATGTGACTCAACATTCTTACTATCTTGCAACACACTTTTAAGAGTATCTTCTTAGATCTATAACACCCTCTTGA
>CAJQZJ010010411.1:1543528-1567129 GCA_907164525.1 Lophiomys imhausi
TAACTTTAAGGTAAATCTTTTCCCTCCCAACAGCTCCCCCTTTCAGTACAACAAATGGTCTTTCTCTTATAACAATAAATACAATACAAAACAACAGAAATAAATACACCACAATGATGAGAGTTATATGGCTTGGCATACATTCCCAATGTCCAGTCCATATGTATTTGGCACCTGACTTTAACTTTCTACTATCTAACCATCTCCATGAGTTTAAAGTTCTGTATCTAACTCAGCTTTCATACTAACTTGCATCACAAATTTAAAAACATCTTCTTAGATCCAGAACACCCTCTTGATTCCTAAACAACTCAAAATTTAACTATGAGACTCTAGCTATCTATTCTTCAACCACCTCAGAGACCTGAGAGGGATAAATATATCTGATTATATAGGAAGTGCAGGGCCCGCATCTTCCAAAACTAAGAAATGACATACCACTGGCTGCGTGGACAGTTCCCATTTTCTCTCCATACATTACAGCATCAATCTTCAGCCATTTCGCTCCGTTTCTCTGACAGACATTGATTGTAGAGCAGGAATTATGAAGGACTTGCCTACCCTGTCTTAGCAGAGCTAGGCTGTTGACTTACCTGCTTCCAAGTTTTTCCTTTTTGAATAACATTCTGTCTACAGTTGAAGCAAAGGGTTTTTCTTGCCAACAGATAGGCTTGCCACTAATGCAACCGTCTCCCACTGGAGATTCTTCGATATTCATCTTCTACTTGGAGTAGAATAGGGGGTGCTGTCAGGAGCTGGCATATCTCAATATCATAAAAATCTTAAGTTAAGAAAACATCTTTGAATGCCATATTCTGCAGATCTCTTGAGGTTTTTGAAGATGCCCTATCTATCTCTGATATTTAGATAAGCAAATGTTGCTTGTCTCTTAGCAACTTGATTTCTGTTTAGCTTAGAAAATAACTGTGATAGACTGTCATATTACCTAACAAAATGACAAGCTTGAATGGCTATTAGTGTGCATTTCTTAATTATCCTAAACAGTTTATGACAGTTGGTAGCAAAAGGCTGAAACTTCACATTTCATTTTTAAGCACTACCAGGTACAATACCTTAAAAAAGCATTACCCTTATTTTGTATCAATATACAAAGATCAATACCAATGTGGCCAAATATAATCTAAATTTTGTATCAATATACAAAGATCAATACCGATGTAGCCCAATACAATCTAATTTTGCATTAATATACAAAGATCAAAACCAATTTAGCCAAATATGATATTAATTTTGTATCAATATACAAAGGTATAGAGGGCAATAATCTGCCCTTTTTTCTTGACCTTTCATATATTATGTCTATGTCCCATTTTTTTTTCTCAAGTCTGATCACTCCTACATAGGAGAGAAATAAGGAAACAGAAAAGAAAAAGAGAGAAGTCCCTGGGTCAAACCTCCAAAATCTATTCAACAAGACCATTTAACAGCTTGTAATCTCTTCCCCTAAATAACAAGATTTTCTATTATCCATCAAATGAACAAAGAGGGGGAAAACAGGGTGTCCCCACTTTCTGGTGATGAGACATGGCTCTCTTATAATGACTTCCTGCTGATTTCCGACATAGTAAACCTGTTTGGGGCCCAAATAAGAATGGAAAAATGGTTTAAAATGTTAATAGAATCATTTGATGTTCAGTCCTTTTGTGCTCAGCTATTTAGATGTCCTAAGAAGTTCGTAGACAGAAGCTGAACTTCAGGGCTTTACTGAACTTATGGCTGGAGCAGTCTGTGGAGCTGAACAATCTTAGTGATTTTTAGTTGTTGTGGTTGTAGACTTTTGAGGAAACAGCTATTGAGGAAGTCTGCATGGCTGGATCATCTGGGTTACTAGTCTTCTTTGGTGTCTGATCTGCTTTCTTCTGAGGTTTCCGTTGTCCAGTTTTCCCTGGATTCCTTGGATGGATGCTTTAAATCTCTTGGAAAGATAAGCACAGAGCCCTGCCCTAATCCTAACTCTGGGACACTACCTTTTGAGGGGGGAGGGGAAATCAGGTAATATTTTTCCTGGAGCAAATTTGGTTTTTTGACAATATAAAAAGTATTATCTTTCAATTTGGATTAAAGAAGAAATTATTTTGACATTTTAGAGCTAAACAAACCTTTACTGTATATATTTTGAGATCTCAAAGGACAATTTGTTTGAATTTCAGCTTGCCTTTTGTAAGTAGCTTTTAAACTTAAATCCTTCCAAATCCTATGTGCCTGTCTCTGCATTCTAAGTATTGGGATCAAAGACATGTGGTTCCCAACTGATGGGATTAAAGATGTGCTCCACCACCCCTGGATCGAAGTGTTTCTCTATTTAGAGCTTATTTTGTGTCAGTCTGACCTTGAGCTCTGAGATCTGCCAGTTTCTGTCTCTAGTGTAATGGGATTAAGGGTGTAGCCTTCTCAAATGATGGGATTAAGGGTGTACACCATCACCACCCTGTTCCGTGAAACTCTCTAATTTATAAGACAACTAACTCTATAGTGATCCTCCTGTCTCTGCTGGAGTTAGGGCATTGGCTAACACCATGTTTTCGTGTATTTTAACTGAGCTCCAAGTTTTTTCAACTCTTGGAGGTTTAGAAAACCAGGTTGAACAGCAGTAACCTTTAATTTATTTACAGTATTTTAATCCTGTTACCTGTTCTTTAATGCCAAACCATGAAAATATCCTGTACATCTACAAAAACAAAAACAAAAACAAAAAAATCCTTTAAGCTGCTATCAAGTTTGTGTAATCTATGTGGCCACATGCAGTCTAACATTCTAATCTGAAATTAAGGCCATTTTCCTTTCATGCCAGTAAGGCAATTATACCTTTGGTAAGTTATAGTTTGCAAATTTTATATTGTATTTTATTATATTTTTAAGCTTATTAACTTTTTTCTTAAAAAAGAATTATTTTGCTTTCTCAAGTTACTTCTAGAACATAGTTACCTCTCCCCTCCCCTCCTGGCACCTCCCTTCTTCTCTCCTTCCCTCCCTCCCTCCTCCCCTCCTGGCACCTCCCTTCTTCTCTCCTTCCCTCCCTCCCTCCTCCCTCCTTGTTCCTCTACTTGGTACTCTCCTTCTCCTCAGATGAGGTGGACCCTCACATATCATACGCCCTCAGATCTGCCGTCATGTGAGGGCCAAGAGCTTCAACTTCTACTGGGGATTGATATGGCACACCATCTAGGGTATGGTGTTCCACTAACATGCAGCAGATTCCATGACTCACTGGTGGGTAAAATTTTTCCTAGGATAGATATGCTATGTTCCTATCTATTTGGGTATGTGGGCTGTAGGATAGTTATCCTGTTATGTATGGTTAATAGCCATTTATAAGGGAATACATACCATGTTTATCTTTCTGGGACTGTGTCAGCTCGCCTAGGATGACCTGTTCTAGCTCCATCCATTTGGTTTTGAATTGCATGATTTCCTCATTTCTGATAGCTGTGTAGTATTCCATTGTGTTAATGTACCACAGTTTTTTTTTTATCCATATTCAGTGTAAGGACATCTGGGTTGCTAACAATTTCTGGCTATTGCAAATAAAGCTGCTATGAACATTGTTGAGGCAATGTCCTTGTGGTTTCATTTTGAATCTTTTGGATATATGCCCAAGAGGGGTATGGCTGGGTCTTGAGGTAGAATTATTACCAATTTTCTAAGATATCTCCAGATTGATTTCCAAAGTGGATGCACAAGTTTGCAGTCCCACATCAATAGGGGAGTGTTCCTCTTTCTCTACATCCTCACCAGCATGTGCTATCATTTGAGTTTTTGATCTTAGCCATTCTGACAGGTGTGAGATGGAATCTCAGAGTTGTTTTAAGTAGCATTTCCCTGATGACCAAAGATGTTGAACATTTCTTCAAATGCCTCTCGGCCTTTAGAGATTCCTCTTCTGTGAATTCTTGGTTTAACTCTGTACCCCATTTATTGATTGAGTTATTTGATTTTTTTGATGTTTAATTTCTTCAGTTCATTATATATTTTGGATATTAGCCCTCTGTAGATGTTGGGTTGGTGAAGATCCTTTCCCACTCTGTAGGCTGCCGTTTTGTTCTAAGGACAGTGTCCTTTGCTTTACAGAAGCTTTTCAATTTTATAAGGTCTTATATTTTTAAGCTTATTAACTCTTTTCTTAAAAAAAGTATTATTTACTTCTAGAACATAGTTTCCTCCCTCCTTCCCTCCCTGTCTCCTTCCCTCCCTCCCTCTCTCCCTCCCTCCCTCCCTCCCTCCCTCCCTCCCTCCCTCCCTCCCTCTCTGCCTCCTTGTTCCTCAACTTGGTACTCTCTTTCTCCTCAGATGAGGTAGGCCCTCACATATTATACTCCCTCAGATCTTGTGTCTTGTGAGGGCCAAGAGTTTCCACTTGTACTAGAGCTTGATAAGGCACACCATCTAGGGTGTGGAGTTCCACTAACCTGCAGCAGATTCCATGACTCACTGGTGGGTAAAATTTTTCCTAGGATAGATATGCTAGGTTCCTATCTATTTGGGTGTGTGGGTTGTAGGATAGTTATCCTGTGATGTATGGTTAATAGCCATTTATAAGGGAATACATACCATGTTTATCTTTCTGGGACTGTGTCAGCTCACTTAGGATGAGCTTTTCTAGCTCCATCCATTTGGTTTCAAATTGCATGATTTCCTCATTTCTGATAACTGTGTAGTATACCAGTATTCCATTTTGCAAATGTACCACAGTTTTTTTTATCCATTCTTCAGTAGAAGGACATCTGGGTTGTTTCCAGTTTCTGGCTATTACAAATAAAGCTGCTATGAACATTGTTGAGGCAATGTCCTTGTGGTTTCATTTAAAAACTTTTGGATATATGCCCAAGAGGAGTATGGCTGGGTCTTGAGGTAGATTTATTCCCAATTTTCTAAGATATCTCCAGATTGATTTCCAAAGTGGTTGCACAATTTTGCACTCTCACCAGCAATGGGGGAGTGTTCCCCTTTCTCCACATCCTCGCCAGCATGAGCTATCATTTGAGTTTTTGATCTTAGCCATTCTGACAGGTGTGAGATGGAATCTCAGAGTTGTTTTAAGTTGCGTTTCCCTAATGACCAAAGATGTTGAACATTTCCTCAAATGCCTCTCAGCCTTAGAGATTCCTCTTCTGTGAATTCTCGGTTTGGCTCTGTACCCCATTTATTAATGGTGTTAATTTTTTTTTTGGTGTTTAATTTCTTCAGTTCTTCATATATTTTGGATATTAGCCCTCTGTCAGATGTTGGGTTGGTTAAGATCCTTTCCCAGTCTGTAGGCTGCCGTTTTGTTCTAAGGACAGTGTCCTTTGCCTTACAGAAGCTTTTCAATTTTATAAGGTCCCATTTATTGATTGTTTGTTTTAGTGCCTGAGCTATTGGTGTTCTATTCAGGAAGTTGCTACCAGTGCCAATGAGTTCAAGGCTTTTCCCCACTTTCTCTTCTATTGATGTTAGTGTGTCCAGATTTATGTTGAGGTCCTTGATCCACTTAGACTTAAGTTTTGTACAGGGTGATAAGTATGGATCTATTTGCATTCTTCTACATGTTGACATCCAGTTAGACCAGCACCATTTATTGAAGATGCTTTCCTTTTTCCATTGTATGTTTTTGGCTTCTTTATCAAAAATTAAGTGACCATAGGTGTGTGGGTTTATTTCTGGGTCTTCAATTCGATTCCATTGGTCAACTGGTTTGTTTCTATACCAGTACCATGCTGTTTTTATTACTATTGCCCTGTAGTACAGCTTGAAATCTGGGATGGTGATACCTCGAGATGTTCTGTTATTGTACATGATTGATTTAGCTATTCTGGGTCTTTTGTTATTCCATTTGAAGTTGAGAATTGTTTTTTCCAGATCTGTACAAAACTGAGTTGGTATTTGGATAGGAATTGCATTGAATCTGTATATTGCTTTTGGTAAAATGGCCATTTTTATTATGTTGATCCTACCTATCCATGAGCAAGGGAGGTCTTTCCATCTTCTCATATCTTCTTCAATTTCTTTCTTCAGGGACTTGAAGTTCTAATCATACAGGTCTTTCACTTGCTTGGTTAGAGTTACCCCCAGGTATTTTATATTATTTGTGGTTATTGTGAAGGGTGTTGATTCCCTTATTTCTTTCTCAGCCCATTTATCTTTTGTGTAAAGAAGGGCTACTGATTTTTTTGAATTGATTTTGTATCCGGCCACCTTGCTGAAGGAGTTTATCAGCTGTAGAAGTTCTCTGGTGGAATTTTTTGGGGTCACTTATGTATACTATCATATCATCTACAAATAGGGATACTTTGACTTCTTCCTTTCCAAATTGTATCCCCTCAATCTCTTTTAGTTTTCTTATTGCTCTAGCTGAAACTTCAAGTACTATGTTGAACAGGTATGTAGCGAATGGGCAGCCTTATATTGTCCCTGAGTTTAGAGGAAATGCTTTAAGTTTCTCTCCATTTAGTTTGATGTTGGCTATTGGCTTGCTGTAAATTGCCTTTATTATGTTTAAATATGGCCTGATCTCTCTAAGACTTTTAACATGAAGGGGTGCTGTATTTTGTCAAAAGCTTTTTCAGCGTCCAATGAGATGATCATGTGGTTCTTTTCTTTCAGCTTGTTTACGTGGTGGATTACATTGATGGATTTTCTAATGTTGAACAACCCCTGCATCCCTGGGATGAAGCCTACTTGATCGTGGTGTATGATACTTTTGATGTGATCTTGGATCAGGTTTGCAAGTATTTTATTAAGTATCTTTGCATCCATGTTCATAAGGGAAATTGGTCTGAAATTTTCTTTCTCCGTTGGGTCTTTGTGAGGTTTAGGTATCAGGTTCACTGTGGCCTCAAAGAATGTGTTTGGCAGTATTCCTTCTGTTTCTATGTTGTGGAAGAGTTTGAAGAATATTGGTGTTAGCTCTTCTTTGAATGTCTGGTAGAATTCTGTGCTGAAACCATCTGGGCCTGGGCTTTTTTTGGTTGGAAGCCTTCTAATGACTTCTTCTATTTTCTTAAGGGTTATAGGACTGTTTAATTTGTTTACCTTTTCTTGGTTTAACCTTGGTAGGTGGAATCTATCAAGAAAATCATCCATTTCATTTAGATTTTCCAATTTTGTGGAGTACAATTTTTGAAGTAGGACCTAATGATTCTTTGGATTTCCTCAATGTCTGTTGTTATTTCCCCCTTTTCATTTCTGATTTTGTTGATTTGGGTATTTTCCCTCTGCCTTTTAGTCAGTTTAGCTAAGGGCTTGTCTATTTTGTTGAACCAACTCTTGGTTTTGCCAATTCTTTGTATTGCTCTTTTTGTTTCTAAGTTGTTGATTTCAGCCCCAAGTTTGATAATTTCCTCTCGTCTGCTCCTCTTGGGAGTGTTTGCTTCTTTTTGTTCTAGCTCTTTCAGGTGTGCTTTTAGGTGGCTAGTATAGGAACTCTCCAATTTCTTTTTGAAGGCACTTAGTGCTATAAACTTTCCTTTAGCACTGCTTTCAATGTGTCCCATAAGTTTGGGTATGTTGTGACTTCATTTTCATTGAGTTCTAAGAAGATTTTAATTTCTTTTTTTATTTCTTCCCTGACCCAGAAGTCATTGAGGAGAGAGTTGTTCAGTTTCCATGTTTTTGCAGGCACTCTGTTGTTTTTGTTATTGTTGAAGCCTAGCTTTATTCCATGATGGTCTGATAAGTTACAAGGAGTGATTTCAATTTTCCTGTGAAAGACCCCTGAAACGGGGACACCGCCCCTGGGGCCCAGCGTCCAAGGACAGAGACCGAGACCACCGGATGCAAGTGCAAGAGGCAACTTTATTGTTTACACAGGCGCCTGCGGACGCTACAGTCTTCGGGTGACTGAGCGCGCTGGGCTAGGGTGAGGGTTGATTATATAGGGTTGGGGTGGCAAGAAGCGGGCTTACAGAAGCAGATGCATGGTTACAGGGTTCTCATTGGTTGCTTTAAATGAGGCCATGGGCTCAGGTTAAGGACAAACTCGGCATTCCACAAGGCTATAGCACATTTTTTTTTTTGGTTTCCCCAGTTCCTGGGGCCGGTGAGTCAGTTGGCAGATGTTTAACCATAGATATCCTGTTTTTGCCGGCCTCGCCCAGTGTGGAAGGTCCCTTATCTTAAGCAACAATACAATGTCAGTTTACAGAGAGGCATAAGCTTATCTTAGGCAACAATACAATGACATTTTACAGAGAGGCATAAGCTGGGGTCTTTCACCTGTATCTGTTGAGGCTTGCTTTGTGACTGACTATATAGTTGATTTTGGAGAAGATCCGTGAGGTGCCGAGAAGAAAGTGTATTCTTTTGTTTTGGGGTGAAATGTTCTGCAGATATCAATTATGTCCATTTGATTCATGACATTTGTGAGGTTCATTATTTCTGTTTGTTTTCTGCATCATTGATCTGTCCAGTGGTGAGAGTGGTGTGTTGAAGTCTCCCACTATTAATGTGTGAGGTTCAATGTGGGATTTGAGCATCAGTAGTGTTTCTTTAATGAATGTGGGTGGTCTTACATTTGGGGCATAGATGTTCAATATTGAGATTTCTTCTTGGTGGATTTTTCCTTTGATTAGTATGTACTGTCCTTCCTCATCTCTTTTGATTAATGTTGGTTGAAAGTCCGATTTGTTGCATACTAGAATTGCCACTCCAGCTTTTTTCTTGGGTCCATTTGCTTGGTATATCTTTTTCCAGCCCTTTACTTGGAGATAATGCCTATCTTTTTTGCTGAGGTGTGTTTCTTGTAAGTAGCACAATGTGGGATTCTGTTTTCGCATCCATTCTGCTAGCCTGTCTTTTTATTGGGGAATTGAGTCCATTGATGTTGAGATATATTAATGACCAATGATTGTTACTTCCTGCCATCTTGATGTTGGTAGAAATAGTGTGTGAGTGAGCTTCTCTTCTTTTGGTTTTGCTGCAGGCATGCTATTTGCTTCCTGTGCTTTCTTGTGTGTAGTTAACATCTTTGGGTTGGAGTTTTCCTTCCAACATCTTCTGTAAAGATGGATTTGTGTATAGATATTGTTTGAATTTAGCTTTGTCATGGAATATCTTGTTTTCTTCATCTATATTGATTGATAATTTTGCAGGGAATAGTAGTCTGGCCTGGCATTTGTGATTTTTTAGGGTCTGCAAGATATCTGTCCAGGCCCTTCTGTAACCGACTTTTTAAATTAATATTTATCACTTATTTATTTATTACTAAATTCACTTATAACAAACACCAACAATTTCTTAACTATTAATCCTATAAACTCTTACAACCCCTTTAACCTATCCACTAAACCTATTGATAATTATAACAACTACTTTCATAACCTTTTAGAATGAGACAGTCTCTGGGGCATGTCCTCAGTTGTCAGGAACACAGTCTTTGTTGTAGATTCTTTAACGCACTTAGCAGTCCTTTTTCTGGATCTCTCAGATGCAGGTTCGTCAGGGTAAGTTGGTTATTACAGTCTCACCTTAAATAAGGCTTCATGCTTTCTTCTCTGTGGGAGACCCCAGCCGTCTGCAGGCCAACTTCTTTTGAATCAGGAACTCAGCTGCTCTGCCTCAGTCCTTAAAGCCAGGCACAATTTCCTTTAGGCCACTGTTTGGACAGATCAAACCCCTCTAGGCAAAAGCTGAGCCACAGGGTTTAGTCCTTGGCCTTTTGGTGTCTTGCTCAGGCTTTCTTTGCTCACCAGCTTCTTTCTGCTTCAGGGACATCTGGCCATCAAATGATGGCCAGCCCTTTTTTCAGCAGGACTCTTGGAGCTCTCTAGCATCAGGGGCCTCTTCTCTTCTGGGCTTCATGCACTGTCCTTAAATAGGAGGAACTCTGTTTCAGCTTAATTTGGGCTCTGCCCACTTAGCAGCTGAAAACAATGTCAGGCCAGATACTTTGTTTCTTCAAGTCTATTGAGTCTTTCCTGTTTTCCTGACTTCAACCTTGTTTTTCAGTCTATTAAGTCTTTCCTGTTTTTCCTGACTTCATGCTGATAATGCTCTTCAGGCCCCAAATTAAGAGACAGTATCAGAAACTCCTATATATTTTCTAAATCTAATTTATCTAACCCCTACACCCTTCTGGCTTTTAGAGTCTCTGAAGAAAAGTCAAGTGTGATTCTGATAGGTTTGCCATTATATGTTACTTGACCCTTTTCCCTAGCAGCTTTTAATATTCTTTCTTCTGTACATTTAGTGTTTTATTATTATTATGTGCGAGACGATTTTTTTTTCTGTTCTAATCTGTTTGGAGTTCTGTAAGCTTCTTGTACAGTTATAGGTATCTCTTTTTTTAGATTTGGGAAGTTCTCTTCAATGATTTTGTTGAAGATATTTTCTGGTCCATGGAGCTGGAACTCTTCTCTTTCTTCTATTCCTATTATTCTGAGATTTTGTCTTTTTATTGTGTCCTTTATTTCCTGAAGGTTTTGTGTCAGGACTTTTTTAGATTTGACATTTTCTTTGACAGATGTATCAATTTCTTCAATTTTATCCTCTGAGCCAGAAATTCTTTCTTCCATCTCTTGTATTCTATTGCTGATGCTAGTGTCTGTAGTTCTGATTCTTTTCTTAAGGTTTTCCAGTTCTATGGATTGGATTGGATTTTCTTCATTACTTCAACTTCCCTTTTCAAGTCTTCCATTCCTTTAAGTGCTTTATTCATTTCCATCACCTCCTTTGCAGTATTTTGTTGTTCTCTGAGGTATTTGATTTCCTCCCTTAGGCCTTCTATTATTAATATAAGCATGGGATTAAGGTCATTTTCCTTTGTTTCAATCATGTTAGGATGTCCAGAGTTGTCTGTAGCATTATTGCTAGGATCTGGAGACATCCAATTGTTTTTTTTTTTGTTTTGTTTTGTTTTGTTTTGTTTTGTTTTGTTTTACCATGTTCTTTTGCTGACCTTTTGTCATCTGATTGATCCTGGTGTTGTCTGTTGTTTCTTTTGTCAGATGACCTTGGTGCTCAGGAAAACTCCCTGCCCCGGGGGTTGGCTAATCCTGAGATCCTGGTGTCTACCTCCAGATGGTGGTTCCTGTCATAGACTTGCTCTCAGAGAGGAGAGTAGCTGCCACTCTTCTCAACTGGTTGTGACCCAATTGGACCAATATGCAGGGGATTGGAGTCAGGAGGGGGCTATCCACTGAGGACCTGGGAGCTGGCAGGTCTCCTCAGAAAGGCAGGTAGAGCTGTGGTTAGGCCTGTGTTCTCCCCTCAGTGACACAGTTGATCTTGTTCAATAGGTAGGCTGACCATGCAGGCAGGGATTTCCACCCAAGAATGGTGCTGGCCTCAGTGTGCCTGTTGCTGACTGCCTTAAATGCTTGGGTGCTAGGGTGAGTGATCCGCCCCAGTATGTGTGGAGAACCCACAGTCACGGGCTCTTTTTGCAGTCAGTCTTGGCTCCTAATTGCTTTGCTGTGACTGGGTTAGGTCTCTGCCTCTCAGCTACAGTGCACACTGTGCCGACGTGTTGGAAACTCTGGAAAAAAAAAATCTCACTTACCTTTGCTTTTGTGGTCCAGCTGTTTTTCCCTCTTGGGTGTACAGGTTTGTGTGCAGGCTGGATATCAGGCAGACAGGCTGGTCTGCTGATATGTGCCTGGAGCCTTGGGCTGTATCTGCTCCTGTGCTAGATCTGCTGTAGCAGGTGCTCATCTCCAGACAGGTGAAGGTGCTAGCTGATCTCAGGGTTTTGTGAACTTTTAAAGTTAGTTCCGTGGCTCAGTCTTTTTCAAAAAACCTTTTTGCAGAGGGGCATGAATTCACTGGCAGTCAACAGATGTGGGCAGGTGTCTCAAGGCATGTCATTCAGATGCCCTTCTCAGAGAGCTGTGAAATGACAACAGACCTCAGACCTCCAGAGGGCAGGCACCCCAGGGGGCATGTCCTGCCCCTAGCCTCAAGATCAAAGAGGTCCTAATCCTTTGTGAGCTCCCAAGGACATGTCACTTCAGATGAAGTCCTCTATCCCAAAAGTCCAGCCTTATTCCAAGTTCCCTAAACTATATATGCTAACACCAAACCCACCGAAAAATCAATAATTAAACATTTTCATATATTAAAAGTCCAAATTGCTCATACTGTGAAAAATTATAATATTGAAATAAAAATTAGTATAATCATTTAATTACTTGTTTTTCATTTATATTAAAATACATTTAGATGTTTCTCCTCAAATATTACCATTTTAGTACTATGAATGTTACATATATAGTTCAAGTCAAATTTGTTCCACTTTCAAAGTAACTGTTTTGTTTTGATATCAGTAAAATTCACACATTTAATACTTCTATTATAAAATTACATGATGGCTCATGATCAAAAACACTTTCTGTTCTTGAAGAGGACCTGGATTCAGTTCTCATACCAACATGGTATCTTCCAGTCATCTGTAAGCCATTTCTTGGCTTCGAGGGGCACCAGACACTTATATGCATTCAACCAAAACACTCATACAGATAGCATAAAAACAAATAAATCTTTTTCTCTAAAAATTTGAATGAGTAAGATGCATTCACCCCTCAACATTGTATGCTTGATATTTATTCATGGTGATTTGTGGAATCTAGTTTGGTCCCTTAAGACCCATATAAAATATTCTAAGGCAGATGTAGAATATAGTTTGTAGTTCTCAGATTATATTTGGATTTATCTGCAAAAAAAAAATAGAAATTGCATGCTGTGTTCTACCAAACTCCCATATCTAAGCTTGCTGTACAGTGCTCATACGTGTCCTACTGTACAGTGCTCAAAAGTGCAGAGTCCAGCAGAAGCCTTTAAGGTATTCATAATAGCTTTTCTATATTTGGTGCAAACATTCCTCACATGCTTTCCCTGTGATGTGCTCATTCATATGGTCCAGAATATTTTTTGTAATTATTTTTATTGCTTGTTTGTTTATCTTGCCATTGGTTTCTTCTGATGAGACAGTCAGCTTGGTGATATGTCATAAGTCTATGAAGCTTAATTCAGTCATTATACCTCTGAATAATTTCTAATAACCTGGGTCTCAGTTGGCTGTTCTTTAAAAACTTCTTCATCAAAAATGATATTGAATCATTTTGGTAAAACTTTCAGCTTAGCATTAATGTGTTTCTCACCTATGATTTATTTTGTTTGATAAATTAAATATTTTTTACATCTTAGTTTTTATGTCATTTTGTGCATAATTTTTCTGACCTCAGTGAGTGTTATGATGGGTTTTGAGTTCTCTTTTTTATCATTTCATATCTTTGAACAGATTCAGAGAACTTTTTGTCAAGGTCTAGCCTTTGACATCCATAAAACTACTGAGAGTACGTAGTCGGAGAGTACGTACTCAGAGAAAGACTAACGTCTTTCTTTAAGAAACCTAAATTCCTGGGTTGCTAGAGGCAGCCAATAATGCCGGTTAGTTTAGAAAAGAGAAAGGAAAAAGGGAAAAATGATCTAATTTCTAGGGCTCAGGGAAGCCTCTCTGCAAAGTGATTGGAGAAGTTTAAAGCAGCCCCCTTGTTTTCTATATGGTCTTAAGCAGCTTTTAGATAGCAATCACAAGGTTGTAGACACAGCCCTATGTGCTGAAAATTAATGCTAAGGCTTGCTAGCTGCTAGCTTGCTACCCAGCAGGCTAGCTGCTGGGAGTTCAGCAGGCTAGATTACTCCTTGGCTGGCTTTGCTAAGAATCCAGTGTTGGGAGTCTGAGCATAACACCTGGTTCATAAGTTATATGGGAATAATAAAAGAGGGGGGTGAGAACAGAGGGGTTCTCTCACACACACACTCACACCAGAAAGAAGAAATGGACTAAGCTAGGACGCAATGATAAGTTTAATGTGGTGACCATTCTTTTTATACACTGATTGAGGGCTCTCTACAACAAAAGAAGAATTATCTCATGGTTCAAAGGCATTTATCACAAGGACAGGAAAAATCAATGCAATAGGAGGGCACTTATCAATCACATATTTAGACATTCATTCAAGCATTGCTTTTCTATATACAAGTTAAGTTTAAGAGGACAGTATATTACATCAAACCTGACAAGGTATAAGGAATTACAACAAAACAGTTTGTATATTTTGTCATAAAGATTTGTATTTAATTTAGGCATTTCTTGGTAACCTCATTATCTCTTCAGTTTATGGGGAGTATAGGGTCCTTAACTGGTTTTATGGTACACCTGGAGTTTGGTCTTATGATCTCTAGAGTAAAAGCTTATCTGAGGTCATAAATCTGTCTCAGGCCTGTCTCCTAATGAGATCCATAATGTTTGGGAAGAGTATTTAATACACACAGCTGTATGTTTTCTATCAACTATCTAACTTCTTTAACTTCTACAATTGTTCGGACTAAGTCAGGCAGTTTGTAAAACTCTTATCAGGAATAATAATATCACCTTTGAAGGACTCTGTGTGAAGTCTGGCCAAACAAGAAAAGTGGCAATTAGCAATGAGGGAATCTCCACTCCATGTCAATAATAACAGATGAAAGGAAAAGCTGGGTGTTAACAAGAAGCAACTCTGGGGTGCATCTTTAGCGTAGACTTTGCAAAATGCTGGATAGCTTTTTAGGAAGCTAACTTGTTTATAGAACTCCTTTCTTAGAGAGCTTCTGACAATGCTTGAACACTGCATGTTAAGGGCCTAAGAATAACAGATGGACGTGAAAGAAGAAGTCTCACATGCATTCAGCTCCTGACATCTTTTTCTGGAAGACCTTGTTTGAGCCATTTTTCTAGCTTTTGGCTTGATGTCTTAACTTTAAAAAAAAATAAAAGGGCCACTTTGGCTGGTCTGTACTGATTTGATTCATCAAAAGTTTTCTAGGAATGTGCCTTCTTTGGAATTTTATAAGATTAATAATAGAGGGTCAATTTCTTCACTGAGTATAGCATCTTCTCTCCCCTCGATCTGTTGTATGTGCCTACTGTTATACTGTTTTGTTCTCATTATTCTTTAGTGTATAAAGTGACCTACATTCCTCTCTCTCTCTCTCTCTCTCTCTCTCTCTATATATATATATATATATATATATATATATATATATATATCCACAGTCCCCAACCTTCCTACTGCTGTGACCCTTTAATACAGCTCTTCATGTTGTGGTGAACTCAACCATAAAATTATTTTGTTGCTACTTCATTTTAATTTTCACTGTGATTTTGCTACTTTTATGAATTGTCATGTAAATATCTGATATGCACACCCGAAAGGAGTCACAACCCACAAGTTGGGAACCACTGCTCTAGATCCTGCCAGAAACTGGTGAGCTAGCTACCAAGGTTTGAATGCCAAATATATTATGGCTCAGTTTTCTTTTTTCTTACAGGAGTACTATCTCTCTGTATTGGTTCCTTATCACAGTTTCATTAAAATTTTTAACTGAAAGGAAAATTGAATTTATGCAAAGACCTATCTCTTTTTTTGCTTATTACATCATCATATCTTATTATCATTCCAGGAAATACATTTAAAATACATATTAAACAAATAAAGGAATTGAATTAGACAAAAACAATTGAAATCTCAGCAGTCACAGTAATGAATACATGCAACTGTCAATCAGGTTATTGTGGAGAGCAATAATAGGATTGTCAATAGCCTGTGATGTTTGGTGATGTTTGGTGTGGGAAGGCAAGAGGCCCTTATGATCAATTAATCAACAAGATTACCTATTCAGGGCATTCGAGATTTTACTTGGTTGTGTACATGGTGACACCACTTAACCTTCCTTTATATGTGATGTTTTGTATATTTCTTGCACCTTGGTAGACACACTTCCTCTTTTAGATTGGTAAAATTTTCTTCAATGACTTTGTTAAGAATATTTTCTGTGCCTTTGACCTAGATTTCTTCTTCTTCCTCTATACATATGCATCTAATGTACACATGTATCATATACATATATACATACACATATCCACATAAACATACATATTCACATACACATGCATATACGTATTCACAGATTTGGTCTTTCAAAATGTCCCAGATTTTATGAATGTTTTGTATCCAGATTATTTTAGATTTAGCATTTCTTTCACTGGGCTATTCCTTTTTCCTGTCTTGTCTTTAATATATGAAATTTTCTCTTCCATGTCTTTTAATCTGTGGGTCGGTGTTATCTTCCACAGTTTTTGTTTAACATCTTACATTTTTTCATTCCCAGTTTTATTTTAGTTTGGTTTTTTTTTTTTTAGTGATTCCATTTCACTGTTAAATTCTACTTTCATGTCTTAATTGTTTTGATTATTTTATTAACCTATTTATATTTTCACAATTACTTTTAAGACATTCATTCCTCTTTAAGGTTCTAGAACATATTAATAAGTATTATTTTGAAGTTCTTGTTTTTCTCTTTGCCTATATTGTTTTTCACAGGGCCTTCACAGTAATATTCTTGGATTCTGAAACAGAAATATTATCTTCATTGTTCAAGCTTGTGTTTTTTTTCCGGGTTCTAGACACATGAAGCTATAATATTTGCAGGTTTTTTTTTTTTGGTATAGATGTAGACTTGTCTTTTTGTGGGGGTGTTATGTTCTTTTGTTTCTGCTGCCCACTTTGTGGCTAGACACTTGTGGTGACTGTGGGGTCCCAGGTAAAGACTGTTTCTGCATGTTTAGGGACGTTGAGAGGGACTGGAATATTTGGAAATAAAGGCTTAATTTTTACGTTTGAGTTTTCAAAGAAGATAAGAGTAAAAAATATGGCTACGTATAATTGATTTTGTTTCTCCTTTGAGGTACAATGTTGATTTACAATTGAAAATATAGTATGATCAGGATAATTTCCACAATATCTTATTCAGGCAGGTCACAGACCATGCTATGATTCTAGGACACTTCAGAAATTTGTGTTCATACTTTTCATTGTAACATATCCTCCTTTGAATAGATAAATTATTTGCTAACTCATTATGTTGTATATGTCTATGGCTATCTGTGTGCAAATGCACATGTATATGCATTGAATATGCACATGTGTATAGAAGTCAGGGAGGAATTTTAGGTGTCATTCTTTAGGCGATGTCTACCTTTTTGAAACAGAGTTTCTCCCTAACCTGGAACTTGCTAACTAGGCTAGGCTGGTTGTCCAATGAGCACTAAAGATCTACCTGCTTCTGCAACCACAACACTAACTAGTATTACAAGTATACACGATTATACAAACATAGAGTATTTTATTTTCAACTAAACTGTAATTGGATAATTTCCCCCTTCCCTTTTCTCCCTCTCACTCCTTCTATGTACCCAATCCATTGCTCTATCTCAACTCTGGCCTCTTTTTCTTAGTTTTTATTGCATATATGTATAAATGCATATACATATAAGAACTACCTGATGAGTTCATTTAGTGTTGCTTATATGTATACAATTTTTTACATGGGTTCAGAACATCAAATTCAGATTCTCCTGCTTGTAAGGCAATCTGTTAAGACACTAAATTACTAACTTTTTAGAGTCTGTTAGATGTTTATAAGTGGAAAATATCCCTCAGATTTGATAAAATTAAATGTTATACCTCTTTATTAATGTTAAGATTGATGAAATTTCTGTATCATTCCTTTTAATTGTATCCATTTATTGAACTGAAGAATTCATAAACTTTATATACACTAAGATATGACTTTAAGCTCCAATAAAAAAAGATCAATAATGACACATGTTAATTATTTAAGTCAGACCATTGGATATGTGATTTGTAAATTAAGAGATGAAACTTAATAGAGGAAAAGGAGCACACAAAGAATTTACTGTAATAAATGCTGCTAGATGTTAATATTTAATCATCTTATGGGAACCACATGGATATTCATCAAGATATGCTAACTTTGCACTAGTAAGTCACTCCTGTTAATTCCTAAGAAATCATTTAGCTTTTAACAACTAGGAAATATAAACTGCCATACAAGTAGACATTGAATGATGGCAAGAGTTGAGTAGCTACAAGGCTGAACATCATTCTCCAGTGTTTTCACTCACATTAAATATATGCTTTGTACAACTAAGCAACATTTATTTTCCAGTGCACAGAAGTACTTGATGAATATATAGAGTTGAGTTTATGTAGTCCTTCATCCAAAACATTTCAAACCTTCAATATTATATACAAATAGTATTTGCCAGTAATTAATCTGAGCCTATGATTTGTTAATCCACTTTTTCTCCAAGTAAATTCCAGCAATTTTCCAGTCATCCAAACTCCATGTACACTACATGAAACGTTTCATAAGACAAACATTTTCAAATATTTGTCATTGTTTTTTTTTTGCCACTTAACACCAATTTTTCAGATCAACTCTTCATTTTGCCACATGGGACATCCAACACTCAAGTGGGTAAATATCAAGGACACAAATTTGAATTTTACAGCTTTCATTAACTTTAAAATAGTGCAGGCACAAGTAGACTACATGTTCATCAGTGTCCTGTGCTATCTCAGAGATGTTGAAAGTAAGTACACCAATTGATCAAGACAAAATAGGAAATACACTTTAAAAATTAATAACAGGGCTGGAGAGATGGCTTAGAGGTTAAGAGCACTGGCTGCTCTTCCAGAGGTCATGAGTTCAATTCCCAGCAACCACATGGTGGCTCACAACCATCCATAATGAAATCTGGTGCCCTCTTCTGGCCTGCAGATATAGTTGCAGACAGAACACTGTATACATAATAAATAAATCTTTTAAAAAAAATTAATAACAATACAAATCTATGTTCTTTCTAAGCAATTACATAATGAACGGCAATGATAATATTTGGAAATTTACTCTGTTCTCACATGAAATGAGGTGGAGGGATTTTCAACTGAACTACGTCGGTAGTGATAAGAAACGCACTTAGAGTGTTTTGTTCTTTTTAAACACCCTATCAAACTTACCCTTGCAAAACTGGCGAAGGAAGTTAATCAAGTGATGAAAAGTGTCAAGAAAAGTGTGTACAATGCACGTAGCAAAGCTATTAAGAGGCAATAGTGAAGTATATAAGTCTAAAAAATACTGAGACTCGCATTGTGGCTGCGGAGGCTAGAAGGAAGACTCCCGGGTCAGGCTCAGCGCTCACCCTGGAGATAACCAAGCTGATCAGAATGCCAAGCTGGCTGAGCAACCTGATCGCTAGCATGACACGGCCTACCTGCATGAGAGTCATGAAAGCAGGCCCCCGATCTGTCTAATGAGTACAGCAATCTGCGGCTTACAAGAACGTGGTCAAGGGCTGCAGGTCAGCCTGGAGGGTCATCTCAAGCGTCGAGCCGGAGACAGACACCTCCGACAAAAAGTTGCAGCTGATCAAGGACTATCGGGAGAAAGTGGAGTTGGAGTTGAGGTCCGTCTGCACCACAGTCCTGGCACTGTTGAAATAAGTATTTAATAGCCAATGCAGCTAATCCAGAGAGTAAGGTCTTCTATCTGAAAATGAAGGGAGATTATTTCCGGTATCTTCCTGAAGTAGCTTGTGGCGGTGTTCGAAACAAATGATAGATAATTCCCCAAGAAGCCTACCAAAAGGTATTTGACATAAGCAAGAATAGAGACACAACCTACACATCCAATCCGCCTGGGGCTGGCTCTTAATTTTTTCTGTGTTTTACTATGCCATCCTTAATAATCCAGAGCTTACATGCACATTGGCTAAACAGCTTTTGATGAGGCTATTGCAGAGTTTGAAAACTAAATGAAGACTCCTACAAAGACAACACCCTAATCATGCAGTTGCTTAGAGACAACATTATGGACATCAGACAGTGCAGGAGAAGAATGTGATGCAGCAGAAGGTGCCGAGAACTAAATGCATCCAGGGAGCATCCTCCTTTCCGCCAAGATAACCTTTTTTCCAGCTCCATTCATTATTATTATTTATTACCATCATCATCATCATCATTATTATTATTATTATTATTGGATTGCCTTTAGCAAGGAACCCCATTCACCTGTGTGAGATCAACTGTTTATAGTCTTTCCACACTGCAGCTTTGGGAAAACTCCAACCCTTGGTTTGTGTTGTTTCGGCCTGCCTGGTGCAGTTACTGCTGTAGAAAAGTATCAATAGCTTCATTTCTTATAAACAGGAGTAACTTCTGGACATTTGTGTAGAGGGACTGACAACACATTTTATATTTAAGTAATCTCAACCAGTTCTGCAAATGACTGTGTTTTGTATTACTGTGATGATATGTAAATGTAATACATTACAATTTAAGCTGATTATAATAATAATTTGATTTTTACATTCCCTCTCTGACCTTCTTTGGGATTTTCCTTTCAGAAGCAACTTTTCCATGTGTTTCCTACATATTCCTTTTTAGTAGGAATCCATAAGTGTTGGATTGAATGGGAAAACACTTAATGTATCCAGGCTTGGTGTGACAGATTGAAACGTTTCCTATCTCACATACTCTGGAGGTTACATCTGTCTGGGACAACGGGGAATTTCCTTATGCATTTTTCATTTGCTGCTGTTTAAATTGACAACTTCCTTACCAGTAAAAATTCACCCACACCTCCAAAAACAAAAACATTGAGTTCTTAGAAAATCATGGAGTTTACTTTACAGAAACGATGCCCTTCTACAGAACTTGCAGATAGTTAGTTAGGTCATCTTTTACAAAGTGCTTTCTCTACAAAATGAATGAGACACAATTGTAAAGATTCATTTCCTCTTTGAGATATTCTTTATAGCCCACAGTGTGGCATGTAATATATGTCTCTGGTTAGAGAGAAAACAACTCTGTCCTCATAGATGTTGAAAAATGAGCTACCAGAATCACATGCTATTGCCATAAGTATTTTGTAATTGCTGACTCTAGGTATAATTTCTGTTTTGTAATTTTTTGAGTGATTATGTTAATCACAATGACTTCATGCCAAAATTAAATGTACTTAATAATTCTTAGAATAGTTAGGTGAGACATTAGAAATCAACTTGCCTTGAGACTTACTCATTTTAACTGGAAACTAAGTATGATGTGGCTCTTGGTAGCAATAAGCTGAATTTATTTGCTATTGGGTATTAAAAAATGCAGGCCGACAACATTCACGCAGATTCTTACAAGCCCATCAACCAGGAGTTCCTCCGGAAGCTAAGTTACCTGAGATTACATTATATGTCTTCCATGTTAGGAAGATTTATCCACTGCTGAACTTGGCCATTCTTAAACTGCACAAGACTCATATTCATTAATGCAGTGAATGCTGAGTAAGCAATTGTTCCTAGTTATTTTAGTTTATTGGCAAACTTAAAACACCTTCTACCATATAGAAAAATAAATCATTAAAATTTTTTCATTCTTTAAACAAGTTCTATCACATACAAGACAAATCATTGGAAATTTTCATTCTTTTAACACCATAAAGTGTTTCCAAATGTGTCTTTTAAGCAATTATAAATCTTCTCTGATATTCTTCAAGTTAATTGTTGCTTTGCAGATAAGCCTCACCTGCCTGGAAAATATCTACAAGTAACTTTGCTTTTGACTTTTGCTTAAAGATATTTTGAGATCACATCCACTCTCTCTGTGAGATCTGACACTCTCTTTGTGAGATTGGAAATCACTAAATCTCCCAGTGAGTTGAGAGGGAATCAGACAGTCTCTGGTTCCCTCAGGGTCATTCCATGTCACTGCCAATGTGTCAAATCTTTAAGGGAACAGAAAATCAGGGAGGATTAGAAAATAAAACTAAGAAAATGAGAATAAATATATTTATAATAAACTATAACCGAAGTTTTTAAGAAAAATAAATATTTAGTCCTTATCAAAGGAAAAATATCATTCAGTAAGGAGAAGGCTAACTCAAGACTGGACATAAAAGTGCAAACTAACTCAAACTACCCCTTACTTACTTTGAATGTATGATATCAGTTTAAGTTGTTTAAGTCTTTAAGGACTTATATATAGTACCTGAAGGATTCTTATATTTATTCTTATGCCTTACTTACTTCATTATTCATTAGGTACCTAATGAGCAGCTACTATGAAACAAGTTTATTGCAAATAAAGCAAAAAAAGCAAATAATTAAAAGATAACTAAACATGATTCCATATAAATTATCATGTAATGGGAAAACACACAGTAAATATCCGCAGACAAGTGCAAAATATGAAATGATACTGTGTAAAATTTTCCTCCAAGACTGAGACATTCCATCCTATACAGCAGCTCTTTAAGCAAGTAAGTAAACAACTCAAAATAGCTTCCAGAAGTCCCTGAAGCTGACATGATTCACTAGACCTCTCCCTGCTAGAGTAAGCAATGAAAATCTGAGAGTCCCTCTCAGACCAAAAAACCCAGACTTCAAAGAGAGTCAGCAAGCTAAGTTACAAAGAAGACTCACATCAGATCAGCAGCCTGGAAGAAGCAGAAACCAGCCAAAATGCCTGGAAAAGTAAAGACCAATAGAGTCACTAGGAAAGGACACTCTCCATCCTACTGAGGAGGAGCCTGCAGGCTGTGCAGTGTCCTCCAGATTTCCAAATTTTGTGGGCTGTCAACCATGCTAGGGTGTATGTTAGAAAGCAGCTCTCTTTGAGTCATTTCTGCTCCTGTAAGTAACAACAATGAAACTGTTCACTAGGTTGGACTTTGGTGATATGCACACTTTAGGCTGTCATGAGTTCCTTTTCTGGGGTGAGTAGAAATGTATGTTGTAACTCCCCAGGAAAATCTTGCCACACAACTGACCCAAAAGCACAGAATAAGAAAGTGAGATGCAAGAAGAGCTTTCAGAGTTCTTGCTAAGGAACAGGGCTTGTAAGTAACATAAGTGTCTCCAAAATATTCTACAGCAGGAGAAAAGTGACTAGGCAATATGCTAAGCATTTCCTGATATGTTGAAAGATGGCTAGAAGGTCAGTATGGTCAGAACAGGAGTGCACGAGAGAAGGAGCTGCAACTGTAGTCAGAACATTAACAAGCAGCAGAGCCTGTAAGATTTGGAGTTGTTACGTGGTCTTCATGTGCCCCAACTGAGCCTAGTAGACCCTTGTTATTGTCATATTGGAGCCTCCAAGAAAGTAGATCTTCTTAGATAGCGACTTAGGTAGAAATACATATTCTAAGGAAGTGTCCTTTGCACGCTTCTCAGCTTTAAAACTTAAAGCAGGCAGTTGGCCCCCAAGGAAATGGATGTAGAAAATTTTTAATCCAAAAGAAATCCAGGAGTAGAATTCCTCCTCTTTATTTCAGGAATTCATCAACAGATTGGATGAGGTGGACTCACATTACATAGTGCAATATAATTACCTCAAACTTAATGGATTTAAATTTTGTTTTCTTTTGTTTCAGCTGTTTTGTTAGTAAATTTATCCCTCTCAGGTCTCTGAGGTGGTTGAAGAATAGATAGCTAGAGTCTCATAGTTAAATTTTGAGTTGTTTAGGAATCAAGAGGGTGTTCTGGATCTAAGAAGATATTTTTAAAATTATGAGGCAAGTTAGTATGAAAGCTGAGTTAGATATAGAACTTTAAACTCATGGAAATGGTTAGATAGTAGAATGTTAAAGTCAGGTGCCAATTACATATGGACTGGACATTGGGAATGTATGCTAAGCCATATAACTCTTATAATTGTGGCCTATTTATTTCTGTTGTTTTGTATTGTATTTATAGTTATAAGAAAAAGAACCGTT
>CAJQZJ010010411.1:1612129-1624662 GCA_907164525.1 Lophiomys imhausi
CTTTTTGTTGTTCCATATGAAATTGAGAATAGCTCTTTCCAAGTCTATAAAAAATTGTGTTGGTATTTTGATAGGAATTGCATTGAATCTATATAATGCTTTTGGTAGGATGGCCATTTTTATTATTTTGGTCCTACCTATCCATGAGCATGGGAGCTCATGATCTTTCCATCTTCTAAAGGCCTCTTCCATTTCTTTCTTCAAGGGCTTGAGGTACTTGTTTACAGGTCCTTTACTTGCTTGGTTAGAGTTACCCCCCAGGTATTTTATGTCCTTTGTGGCTATTGTGAAGGGGGTTGATTCCCTTATTTCTTTCTCAGCCCATTTGTTTGTTGTATAAAGAAGGGCTTTTGATTTTTTTGAATTAATTTTGTATCCAGACACTTTGCTGAAGTTGTTTATCAGCTGTAAGAGTTCTCTCGTGGAATTTTTGGGGTCGCTTATGTATACTATCATATCATCTGCAAATAGGGATAATTTGAAATCTTCGTTTCCGATGTTTATCCCCTTGATCTTCTTTAGTTGTCTTATTGCTCTAGCAAGAACTTCAAGTATTATATTGAAGAGATATGGTAAAAGTGGACATCCTTGTCTTGTCCCTGAGTTCAGAGGAAATGTTTCAAGTTTATCTCCATTTAATTTGATGTTGGCCACTGGCCTGCTGTATATTGCCTTTATTATTTCTAGGTACGGCCCTTGTATGCCCGTTCTCTCCAGAACTGTTAGCATGAAGGGGTGTTGGATTTTGTCAAATGCTTTTTCTGCATCTAGTGAGATTATCATGTGTTTTTTTCCTTTCATCTTGTTTATATGGTGAATGACGTTGATAGACTTTCGTATGTTGAACCATCCCTGCATCCCTTGGATGAAGCCTACTTGATCATGGTGTATGATACTTTTGATGTGTTCTTGAATTCGGTTTGCTAGTATTTTATTAAGTATTTTTGCATCTATGTTCATGAGGGAGATTGGTCTGAAGTTCTCTTTCTTTGTTGGGTCTTTTTGTGATTTAAGAATCAGAGTGTCTGTGGCCTCATAGAATGAGTTTGGCAATGTTCTTTCAGATTTTTTTGTGAAAGAGTTTGAAAAGTATTGGTGTTAGCTTCTCTTTGAAGGTCCGGTAGGATTCCATGATAAAACCATCTGGCCCTGGGCTTTTTTTGGTTGGGAGATTTTTATTGACTGTTTCTATTTCCTTATGGGTTATAGGGCTGTTTAATCTGTTTATCTGATCTTGATTTAGCTTCAGTAGTTGGCATCTATCAAGAAAATTGTACATTTCGCTTAAGTTTTCAAATTTGGTGGAATATAGATTTTTAAAGTAGGATCCAAATATTCTCTGGATTTCCTCAATGTCTGTTGTTATTTCTCCCTTTTCATTTCTGATTTTGTTGATTTGTATTTTCTCCCTCTGTGTTTTAGTTAATTTGGCTAAGGGTCTGACTATTTTGTTGATTTTCTTGAAGAACCAACTCTTGGTTTCATTGATTCTTTGTATAGTTCTTTTTGTTTCTAAGTTGTTGATTTCAGCCCTAAGTTTGATGATCTCCTGCCTTCTGCTCCTCTTGGGAGTGTTTGCTTCTTTTCTTTTCCAATTCACCCATTTTAGCTGTTAATTCGCTAATATGAGCTATCACAATTTTCTTTTTGAAGGCACTTAGTGCTATGAACTTTCCTCATAGCACAGCTTTCATTGTGTCCCATAGGTTTGGGTATGTTGTGTCTTCATTTTTGTTGTATTTTAAGAAGTCTTTGATTTGCTTCTTTATTTCTTCCCTGACCCAGTGGTCCTCTAGTAAAGAATTGCTCAATTTACATATGAGTATAGACTTTCTGTTGATTCTTTTGCTATTGAAGTCCAGCTTTATTCCATGATGGTCTGATAAGATACAAGGGGTTATTTCAATTTTCTTGTATCTGTTGAGGCTATCTTTGTGTCCAACTATATGGTCGATTTTGGAGAAGGTTCCGTGAGGTGCTGAGAAGAAGGTGTATTCTTTTGTGTTTGGGTGAAACGTTCTGTAGATATCTGTTAGGTCCATTTGTTTCATGATCTCTGTTAGACTCATTATTTTTCTGTTTGGCTTCTGTCTTGATGATCTGTCCATAGTTGTGAGTGGGGTGTTGAAGTCTCCCACTATTAAAGTGTTTGGATCAATGTGCGATTTAAGTTTTAGAAGCGTTTCTTTTATAAATGTAGGTGCCTTTATTTGGGGCTTAGATGTTCAATACTGATATGTCCTCTTGGTGGATATTTCCTTTAATCAGTATGTAATGCCTTTCTCTGTCTTTTTTATTAACTTCAATTTGAAGTTTTTTTTTTTTTGATATTAGGGTGGCTACTTCAGGTTGTTTCCTGGGTCCATTTGCTTGGAAAATCTTTTCCCAGCCCTTTACTCTGAGATAGTGTTTATCTTCAGTAGTGAGGTGTGTTTTTTTCTATACAGCAAAAAGATGGGTCTTGTTTACGCATCCAGTCTGTAAGTCTGTGTCTTTTTATTGGCGAGTTGAGTCCATTGATGTTGATCGATATTAGTGACCAAGGGTTGTTATTTCCCATTATTTTGGTACAGCTGGATGTCTTGTATTTCTTTTTGTTTAGTTCCTGTGGAGGTTTCTATTTCCTCTATTTTCTTGGGTGTAGTTATCTTCTCTGTGTTGGAATTTTCCTTCTAGTATCTTCTGTAGGGCTGGGTTTGTGAGGAGATATTGTTTGAATTTGATTTTGTCATGAAATATCTTGTTTTCTCCTTCTATGTTGATAGAGAGTTTTGCTGGGTATAGTTGTCTGGCTGGGCACCTATGTTCTCTCAGGGCTTGTAGGACATCTGTCTAGGCCTTTCTAGCTTTTAAAGTTTCTGAGGAGAAGTCAGGTGTGATTCTGATGGGTCTGTCACTGTATGTGACTTGGCCTTTTTCTCTTACAGCTTTTAATATCCTTTCTTTGTTCTCTACATTTGGAGTTTCTATTCTTATGTGGCAAGAGGAGTTTCTTTTCTGATCTAATCTGTTTGGTGGTCTGTAAGCCTTTTGGATTTTTACTGGCATCTCTTTCTTTAGGTTTGGGAAGTTTTCTTCTATGACTTTTTTGAAGATATTTCCTGGACCATGGAGTCGTGAGTCTTCTCTTTCCTCTATGCCTATGATTCTTAGGTTCCATCTTTTCATTGAGTCGTTGATTTCTTGGATGTTGTGGCTGAGAGATTTTTTAGCTTTCTCATTTTCTTTGGATGTTGTACTGGTTTCTTCCATTGACTCTTCCATGCTTGAGATCCTGTCTTCCATCTCTTGCATCCTATTTTTCATACTCACTTCTGTAGTTCCTATTCTCTTCTCTCGATTCTCCACTTCCTCTTTAACTTTGACTGTGTTTTCTTTATTGTTTCCATTTCTATTTTCATGTCTTGAAGGGTATTGTTCGTTTTGTAGGTTTCCTTCTCCAATTTGCTTCTTTTTGCCTGGAGATCTTTCATTGTGTTGTCCTTTTCCTGTTCAAGCTGTGTCACCTTGGCTTGGAGCTCTTTAATGGTGTTATTCGTTGTTTTGACTTGTAAAATTGTGGCTTCTTTAAATTCCTTCATAGTTTTAAGTTCTTCTTGAAGGGACTCTATCACTTTCCATAATGTAGAATTGTCATAGTTTTCATGTGTTTCAGTTGTGGTGAGGTGGTTCGGGCTGGACGGAATAGCGTTGCTTTCTTTTGTTGGAGACATTTCGCTCTGTTTTTTTGTTTGTTTGTTTGTTTGTTTGTTTGTTTGTTTGTTTTGGTCTGGGGCCTCTGGCCATGTGGAATTTTTTTGCTGTCTTCTGGACTTGGGTCCAAAGGGGGCACTTTGGTGTAGGAGTAGCGTTGTCTTACTCCACCCCTATAAGGTGAGTCATTCAGCCCCACCTCCCAGGTGGAGACCTAACTAATCCAGGTGGCAGAGCTGTGTACTATTAAGCTCTGGTTCCCAGCCGGAAGGGCCTGTACTTGTACAAAAGTCCGATATAAGACAGTTTCACATATCTTGCAGTTTGCCCGGGGTTGGTTCCTGTAGCGGGTAAATCTGCAGTTCAGCTCCAATAGCCTTGCTGCTCCCGCGGCTTGTAAACTGGTCAGTTTCATCACAGACTGCAATCTGCAGTCTGAAGGCACTTTGCAGTGTAGCTGAGCTCACTTCCAAGGTTCGCAACCTTTCGCCAGATAGTTGGATTGTCTGTGTGAGACCTGGGAGTGACCAGCTGGGTGGGGATTCTCTCTGCATGGGTTCTGAATCTGCCAGCTGGGTATTAGGTTGGAACTTACTGGGAGTCTCTCTCCTGTTGGGGGATGGGTGATCCCGATTCCCGGGTCCAGCGGCTTCCTTGCATGTCCGAGAGTGGGAAGGAGCGTCCTGCCCAGGGATCTTCTGTGGTCCCTGGGTAGCTGGGTGAGATTTAGAAGGGGTCGTGCCCTTTGTACAGCATCCTTCAACACTTGCTGCCTTGTGACTGTTAACCCCGAAATCAAAATACATCTGCGAAGGCCGCTGCCATCTTGGATCCCCCCTGTTTCTTTTTTCTTAATAATTTGTCACTCAAATAGAGAATTTTATACATAGCAGATGAAACAGTGAACTATCTGGACAGGGTAGTTTTCTTAAATTCAGTTTTTCATAAAATTTGAAATATGTAGTATCCTTTGTCATGTTTCCTTTATAGATCACTTGTAGCATTTTTCTGTAGATGTCTTTGAAAATCTGAATTTGCATATATCTTATTTGCAGATATGTGTTAATGAGGAATTGCCTTTTGTAATTTAAAAGTTTTGGTTTTGGGGAATGTCTTACATAAACACTAATATTTGCATGATTTCTACTCATCTCCTCCCAATCTCCCACTAATCTCTCCCATGCACTCAGTTCCTTCTCAGATTCATAATTGTTTCATCAATTATTATTGTTCCACTATACTCATATTGAACATCTACTAGTCCATTTATTCATAAGCTTAAGATCATCTAACAATGAAGTCCTGTGACACAAGATACAGTGTGTCTTTATGTGGCCACATGAGGTACAAGAATTCTAATCATATAGTAGATGAAAAAACAGCTGTTAAACTCCCAAATGAGCCAAAAGGAAACAAATGAATGGTGTGATTTTCCTGACTCATTCTGTTAGCCTTCTTGTTATTTAGCAGTATTGCTCTGATCAATGTGGTTGACGACCATTCACTGAAAATTACTTTTAAGCAAAAAGATTAATTCTTCCTTATTTCTCCAAACTGTCAAAAACATGTTTTTGTATTTACTTTACTCAAGGTTTAATTTTTTGCATGTTAGAATGAAATAGGCAACTGTAATTTATAAAATTTCACATTTATTACAAATGGATTATATTTTGTCTTTACACTGAAAGGTTCACGAGAGAGGAAACGTCTATAACTCACAGAGCTTGTAGGATATCAAGTCATGTATACTCTCTTCAAGTAAGTAAATAAACATTTCTAAAATAGGTGGAGGGGCTGGGATGATGGCTCAGTTAATAAAGTTCTTTTCAAGAAATCATTGAGACCTGAGTTTGAATACCAGTACCTATAAGCATTCCTGCAATCCCAATACTGAAGATATAGAAACAGGGGAATCACTGGGTTCAACAGCCAGGGAGTCTAGGCAAAACAATGATTTTTCAGGTTAAAAAAAAAAATGAGGAAAACAACTGAGGTAGATAACTAGTCTTAACCTCTGGCCTCTACACACATGTACACATCCACAATGCACTATCCCACTTGCCCACATATACATATACATATATATACACACATATACCACACATACATGCATATGCATATGTGCACACATTCACAAGCAGACATGAACTGGTAGAATTTTTCATTTAATTTTAATAACACATAAGGAAAGCCATATAAGTACAACTCTCAAAGTTACTTGAAAAAATTGAGTACTTTATAACTTTTTCGTCTCTACACAACCATGAATATTCATGCTAGTATATTTGTTTCACTGTCTGGCACTATGATAAAGAATTCTCAATTAGCATTCCTACAAAGTGCATTATATTACTGGAAGTTGAAATAAATGTTGGACTCCTTTAGTCTCTGTAAAATCTGTTTTTTGAGTTCTTGCCTATTCCTTTTACCTCCCATCAAGACAGCCAAAGTCATAAACTCAATGAAAACAATGAGAAAATTAAGGCAGCAAATACAAAGACTCACCAGAAATTATTGCCAGGAAGAGTAATGAGACATTTCCAAAAAACTATTGAACTCTATTCCCAGAATACCAAAGAAGGAAAGGTGACCATAATATAAAATTGTCTTCATATAAAATTACTTCAATTTTATAAGTTTTGCTCTTAAACTAGAATGAAAATTAAAGCATATGTTTAGTAAATAAATTATAGAAGTTTTGTTGAAAACCATGAACGTGAAATGAATAAAATAAAATTAAAGGAAAAGTAAAAAATTCTTTTATTTGTAAAGGTATAGTTAATTAAGTCCAATTCAATCATTAGCCATAGAGTACAAATTAGAACAAAATAACAACTGAATCTAGAATGTTTCCTTAAGAAATTAATGAGTGAACATGTTTCCTCATACCTCATTACATCCAGAATTTGCCAAATGTTTGCTAATTATTGTAAAGATTGATAGATGCTTTATCTGATAAAATATATCTTCCTTTGATACCAATAATAGAATGAATTTACCATGAACAATATTTATGCTTTGAAAATATAGTTTATCATTGTTTCTTTTATAATCACCAATTTTTTGGAATTTGCTTATTTTTCAAGAGTTAAGTCAATGAATATTAAAAATGGGGTAACAGTTCAAATAACTGTATTCATAAGGGAAGGGAGAAACTCTGATTTTAAAGGAAATGAAATGGGTGAGAAAAAGTCTCATATACAAGGCAATCAATGATGGTATCGTAAAAACACATGAAGGCACATTATGCAAATTTAAAATAATTTAAATAAATTTAATTAGGTAACTAATTATTTGCTTTGAAAAAAAAAACCTAAATGAATAGAAGTATTTATATCCACCATGGTTATCAATTGATGTCTCTAGTAGAAGAATATAAATGTCAAAAAGTTGGATTGCTGAGGTAATAATGGAGCTTGATGTAGCTGCAAGAACATATTTTCCCACAAATTCACTACTATAGGAAGTGAGGTAAAGTGACCGCCCACACTGAGGGTAGATAAGTTAGGAAATGAATGTCTGAGTGGATATGGCTATGGTGTCTACCTTCATGGCAACTGAATGGAGCTTAGATTTAGAAGATACTGCTCTCTGACTATGAGAATGTTCCCAGCAATTTTTATTGAGGAAAGTAATCTTACCCAGAATGTAGATGACATCATGACAAGGACTGGGACACAAGACTGAAAAAAAGTAGAAAGCAAAGGAATCATCAGAATCCATTTCCTTCTGCTTCCTGTAAGTGGATACAATGTGACCAGCTGCTGCTTCCTGTAAGTGGATACAATGTGAACAGCTGCCCCATCTTTTTCCTACCACCTCTTCCCCAGAGTGATGAATCTCTGAAACAGTATGTGGAAATAAACCCCCTTTCTCTAAGTATGTCTTTAGAGATACTCTGTCACAGGAATCTAATGTAACTAACACATTGTATTCTTTACTTAAGTGTGCTTCCTAGTTGTGCCAGAAGTACACAGTTTAAAAAAGAGTTAAGCTGGACTGGAGTAATGGCTCAAAGTTTAAGAACCCTGGCTGTTTTTCCAAAGGTCCTGAGTTCAATTCCCAGCAACCACATGGTGGCTCATAACCATCTACAATGAGATCTGGTGCCCTCTTGCCAAGTGCAGGCATACACGCAGGCAGAATACCAAACATATAATAAATAATAAATAAATCTTTTTAAAAAAGGAATTGAGTTCATGGTGAGGTGGCACCTCAAAAAAGTTGAATGACTACTTTTAGAGGTCTTATAGCTAATACAAAATTAATTTACCATTTGAAGTTGAACAATGGGAGACAAGTGGAAACATAACTGGTAGAGTCAAGAATATCAATTATGAATAATAACTGTAATAGTCAATATGTAAGTGAAGAGAGCCTGACCTGCAGAAAGGTCTGCAGAAAAATCCTACTAGAAAGTATTTGAGGAGAAACAAGGGATGATTAAAGATAAGTTGAAACCTGTCATTCCTGGCCCTGCTTCTCCACCCATAACTGTGTGACCACCTGCAATCACCACTGGTGGATCCTGGGATGGGGAGTAAGGCAGGACGGAACACAGGTATGGAGACATCAGGTGGTGGTGAGCTTGCAAGAAACAGACCGTAGGGAGTCAGGCTTCAGTGAGACAGCTCATTAGATTGAGTGGAACAAAGGCTATTAAAATGTTTGGAGAGTTGGTAGAGGCTTGTAGGATGAGTGTACATCATAGACTGGGGCCAAGGTGTTGGAAATTTCTTATTTACGTGAAGAGGAATTCCAGGTGTTTGCTGGACATGAACTTATAAGGAGAGAGGTAGTGTAACCTGGCTGCCAGACTATGTGACCACCTCAAGGTTAGCAGAAGTGGGGGTCTTAAGGCTATATGGGCCAGGACATGCAGGCCCAGGGCAGGGAGAGAATGGTCTCAAGATGAGATTTTCAGGGCTTAAACACATCTCTATGTTACTCTAGTTTGAGGTTGGCTTCTCTAGTCTCATGACTACTTGGTCCCATAGAAATATCCCACTGCATAATAATTCATTATATGCTATTATATTCAAAATGGAATATATATATATGAAGATTCAAAACTAACATCCACAAGTGAGAGAAAATATATGGTGTTTGTCTTTCTGGGTCTGGTTTACCTCTCAGGAAATTTTTTTTTCCAGCTTTATCCTTTTATATACATTTTTTTCTTAACTTGTGGTGTAGGTGTACTATAATTTCCAAATTTGTTCATCAGTTGATATACATATAAGATGTTTCCACTTCCTAGATAATATGAATAGAGCAACAATAAACATTGGTGATCAGATATCTCTACAGGATATAGAGTCACTTGGGTATACTCAAGAGTAGCACATCTGGATCATGTGGGAGACCTACTTCTGGCCTTTGAGGGAGCCTTCATAGCAAAAATGCCTGGACAATTTGCAGTTCCTCAAGCACTGAGCAAGCGTTCTCTTTTACCTACATCCATCCTCCTTGTTCTTTTTGTTTGTGTGTTTGTTTTGTTTTATTTTTTTATTTTCCTTTGTTCTTTCTTTGTTTTTTAGTTAGTAATTCCATCTGGGGTAAAAAGAAACCTCAAAGTAGTTTGAATTTAAATTTTTATTTTCTTGATGCCTACAGATGTTGACCATTTAAAAAACTGTTTCTCAACAATTTGTATTTTATGTTTTGATAATTCTGTATGAAATTCCTTAGCCTGTTTTTAATTGAGCTGCCTACATTCTTGGTGGTTGTGTGTGTGTGTGTTCTTTGTATATTTTAAATAGTAACACCCTGTTAGATGTATAGCTGAGAAAGTTTTTTTTTCCTTTATGGCAGTTTTATTTTTAATAAATTGATGGTACTATGTATTTCACATAAGGATTTTAGTTTCATGGGGTTACATTTGTCAATAGTTGCTTTTAATGGCTATTTTACTAGGGTCTTGTTCAGAAAGATTTTCCCTGAGCTAATGAGTTCAGACAAATGCCCTACTTTCTCCTCTTTGAGAATCATCATGTCATGTCTTATGTTAATTTCATTGATCCATTGTCCTTGAGTTTTGTGCAGAATGATAGCCCTCACACTTCTCTGAAAACTTATTAGCAGTTGATGGCTGCTAGGCAAAGATGAGTGAGCTTTCTTCAGGATAGAGGACTGATAGCTTGTCCACACTCAAGTGGAGGGCCATATATCCATGTTCACACTTGCAGTCAAAACTGGACTCAATGGGTTTTATACATATTTTTTAAATTATATGGACTTGAGAAGGGGACTCAGTATGGGAGGAATTAGAAAAGGATATTGGAGAAGGACATGACAAAAAACATACTGTATATATGGATTATATCTCAAAAAATAAATTAAAATTTAGTTTTAAGTGAAACTTTAATTTCATTGTTTTCTGTATTCCATTTTCACTAAAATTGCTTTCTTGAAGAATGTTTGCACTCATTTTGTAACTGCTTTTGAATCATTTTTCAGAAGTACTGTCCAATAAACACTTGTTCAGTAATTTCAGAAGTGGTTTTATAATTGCTTTCCTCAGAAAATCTTCTTTTGTGACAAAGTCTTACTATGTAGCTGTGGATGCCTGGAAATTACTGTGTAGAGCAGACTGGACACAACATCACACAGATCCATTTTTATCTGCCTTTCCAGTGCTGGGTTTAAGGTGTGGGCCATCTTTTCTAACGTTTCCACTCAGGTTCATATATCCCATCTCTCATGTTGTGTTTGTATCTGTTGACTATAACCAATCATCTGGTGATTCAAAATTTTAAAGTAAAGCAAAATTAATCATCATAGGAAATAGAATGTGTTGAAATAAAAAAAAAGTGAATTGACACTAACATACAACATAGGTTCCAAGAATACCTATTCTAGAAGAATGTGCAGTTTAAATATGGAATGTCCTTGTTTGCTGAAGCCTTGATTTCTAACTCATGTATTTGGGGAAAATTATTCCATTCTGAGAATTCTGACTTAGCCAATGAATTAATCCCTTGTTGGGTTCATAATATGATGGTATTGTTGAGAAGTAGAAACTGAAAAGAAATAGGTGACTATCTATCTATCTATCATCTATCTATCTATCTATCTATCATCTATCTATCTATCTATCTATCTATCAATCTACTTATCTACCTATCATATATATATCTATCAATCATCTATCTGTCTATCTATCTATCTATCTATCTATCTATCATCTATCTATCTATCTATCTATCTTATCTATCTATCTACCTATCTATCATCTATGCATCTCATAGTGTTTAAGAAACTCAAAATGGATGTATGTGTGGTGGAATAAAGTCTTCTGTAAATCTCCCTGCAAAAAGTCAATGAGAACAAGGACAAAAATATAGTCATCATCAACTCTTTAAGAAGACTGACCATTAGAAAAATGCTTGTAAAACTGTCCAATATAAAATAAAATAGCTAAACCTTGGCAAGAACGGAGGGTGCCGTGACATTTACGTCAATATGTATGACATAGACTCTGGCTTTCCATAGCTCCACAATAGCCTCATAAAGGAACTGGCTGATGGGTGATTGTTCAGAAAATTGGTAGCATTGTAGCCATCAGTGAAGACAGGTCAGGTATTGAGATCATCAAAGAGCCTCATCACAATTTTATCATTTTATACATGTCCTAATGCATTGGAAAAGACCAATTTTCAGAGTAGCAGTATGTTTCATTTTGATTTCTTTTTTTTGTTTTTGTTTTTGATTTTTTATTTTTACTGAAAATAAATTTTTATGCAATATCTTCTGATTATGGTTTTCCCTCCCTCAACTCCTCCCAGCTCCCCCTTGTAGGGGTTAGATAAATTAGATTTAGAAAATATATAGGAGTTTCTGATACTGTCTCTTAATTCAGGGCCTGAAGAACATTATCAACATGAAGTCAGGAAAAACAGGAAAGACTCAATAGACTGAAAAACAAGGTTGAAGTCAGGAAAAACAGAAAAGACTCAATAGACTTGAAGAAACAAAGTATCTAGCCTGACATTGTTTTCAGCTGCTAAGTGGGAGGAGCCCAAATTAAGCTGAAACAGAGTTCCTCCTATTTGAGGACAGTGCATGGAGCCCAAAAGAAGAAGAGGCCTCTGATGCTAGAGAGCTCCAAGAGTCCTACTGAAAAAAGGGCTGGCCATTGATGGCCAGCTCTCTCCCTGAAGCAGAAAGAAGCTGGTGAGCAAAGAAAGCCTGAGCAAGACACCAAAAGGCCAAGGACTGGACCCTGTGGCTCAGCTTTTGCCTGGAGGGGTTTGAAGTGGCCTAGGGGAAACTGTGCCTGGCTTTAAGGACTGAGGCAGAGCAGCTGAGTTCCTGATTCAAAAGAAGTAAGTTGGCCTGCAGACTGCTGGGGTCTCCCACAGAGAAGAAAGCATGAAGCCTTATTTAAGGTGAGACTGCAATAACCAACTTACCCTGACGAACCTGCATCTGAGAGATCCAGAAAAAGGACTGCTAAGTGTGTTAAAGAATCTACAACAAAGACTGTGTTCCTGACGACTGAGGACCTGCCCCAGAGACTGCATCATTCTAAAAGGTTATGAAAGTAGTTGTTATAATTATCAATAGGTTTAGTGGATAGGTTAAAGGGGTTGTAGGAATTTATAGGATTAATAGTTAAGAAATTGTTGGTGTTTGTTATAAGTGAATTTAGTAATAAATAAATAAGTTTTAAATAATAATGTAAAAGATCGGGGGCCTGAAGAACATTATCAGTAACTCCTATATATTTTCTAAATCTAATTTATCTAACCCCTACACCCCTTCCTTCACCACTCATTCAAATCCACACCCTTTCTTTCTTTCTTTCTTTCTTTCTTTCTTTCTTTCTTTCTTTCTTT
>CAJQZJ010010411.1:1624672-1663938 GCA_907164525.1 Lophiomys imhausi
TTTCTTTCTTTCTTTCTTTCTTTCTTTCTTTCTTTCTTTCTTTCTTTTGATCTCATTAGAGTACAAACAGGCACCTAAAATATTAATAACAATAATAAAATAAAAGCAATCAAACCAGTATAGGACAAAACAAATAAACAAGCAGAAGACAAAAAGCCAAAGAAAAAGCACAAGAAACTCATATAGGTGTACTCATACAGAAACACACATTTGAAATGCAGAAATCCTATAAAAACACAAACCAAAAGCCATAACATATATGACATGTAAGGAAAACAAACAAACAAAAACAAATGCCCCTGATCAAGTATTATGAGACAAAGCAGCTCCAAGCATGTACTGAGTATGTTTTGTGTTGCCCATCTTCTGCTGTTCACAATTGTTGGCCGTAAGAGTGGTTTGTATCCCAAAGGAGATTACATACTGCAGAAAACTAAGTTTTCACTTGCAAGCAGTTATTAATTAGAAATAGCTTCTGGGTCAGGGACAGAGGTTTGCATCCACTTACCCTCTCAGCACTAGGATTCCACCTGGTCCAGATCTGTGCAGGCCCTGTGCACGCTCTCAGCATCTATGTGAGTTCATTAGTCCTGCTGTGTTTGTAAGGCCTTGTTTCTTTGGTGTGCTCTTATAATCTTTCCGCCTCCTCTTCTGCAGGGAATGTTCCAAGATCTCCAGCTCTACGTCTCTGTACTAACTCCCACCTTAGCAGCACGGAGCTTCTCTGGTAATGACAAAGCAAGGCAGGCATTTATGAGTATAGCAGAGTGTTGTTCAGAGTCATTTTGATGTTCCTTGAGCAGAACATCAGAATTTGGTTTTCCTCTAGGTCTCTTGTCTATCTAGTCTCAGATTCTTAGCAAGCCTAACAGTGTTGGGGAGGGGTTCCGTCTGATAGAATGGGCCTTAAATCCAATCAACTTTTGGTTAGTTACTCCCATAAGCTCTGTGCCATTATCGTACAAGAGCAACTTTCACACAGGTCCGCATTGTAAATCGAATGGTTTCCAGTTGAGTTGATGATTACCTTTCTCCTTTGGTAGCATACAGAGTACCTTCTAGTCAGCAGACATGGAGGCTATAGGTAGGTACCAGGTTGACATTTCTGTGTTCAGTGGGTTGTGTGGATGCTATCTTCAGCAATAGGACCTTTCCACCAATTTGTAAAGAGCGAACAGTAGACTTGGCAATATCCTGGATTGTTTGGAGGTTCCAATGGGCCCCTTTGATGACAAACTTGTTTATAGTTAACCCATTCACAGCATTTGGGGATTCATTTGGTGATGAGAAAGATCTAGTTTGGGATTCTGTCTCTTCTGTTAATGGATGATTTCATTTAGATCACCTTCATATATGTATGTATTTTAGCAAGATTTTACTATGTTGTGTTTCCATACTATACCTCAAATGTCCCTTAGTGTTAGCTGTCCCTTCCCATTGTCCCTCCCTCACCCCACCCTTCCCTCCTCCCACCCTATCTGATCCTTTATTTATAGTTCCACCTGCCATCCATTAATAACTACTTAGTCTACTTCCCTTTCCTAGGGAGATTTATTCCACTCTTTTCATCCCTTTCTCTATACCCAACCTTTCTAAGTATTTAGATTGTACCCTGCTTACTGAAGATTTAACAGCCAACATCCACATATAAGTGAACACAAACAGCCTTTGTCCTTTTAGATCTCAGTTATTTCACTTAGGATGATTTATTTCTAGCTCCTTCCATTAACCTGATAAGTTCATTACTTCATTATTTTTAACAGCTAATTGATGTCCCATTGTGGTTCTGTACTACAGTTTCTTATCTATTCATCCTCTGATGGTCATCAAGGGTTTTCCAACTTCTGATTATTATTAATAGAGCAGCAATGATGAACATGCTTGCAAATATTTCTGTACTAGGTTGAAACTAGGTTGAAGCATCCTTTGAGTATATGCCCAAGAGTGGTATAGCTAGATCTTTATGTGTGTGTGTGTGTGTGTGTGTGTGTGTGTGTGTGTGTGTGTGTTCCTAGCTTCCATAGTGACTGCACAAATTTGCACTTCTACCAGCAATGGATGAATGTTCCTCTTATTCCAGATCCTCATCAGCATGAGTTGTCATTTATTTTATTGATTTTTGTCATTTTGATTGTTGTAAAATAAAATATCAAAGTATCTTTGATTTTCATTTCCCTGATAACTAATGATGTTGAACATTTCTTTAAGTTCTTCTGTCATTTGTGTTTCTTTAAGAATTTTTAGTTTAGATCTGTACCCATTTTTAATTGAATTATTTGTTTTCTTTATGTCAGGTTTTTAAGTTCTTTCAATATTTTAGATATTAGACCTTATAGGATGAATAGTTTCTAAAAAAAGATGGAGCCTGCCACTTTGTACAAATGATAGTGTTCTTTGTTATACAAAGCTTTTCAGTTTCATATGGTCCCATTTATGACTTGTTCATCTTAGTGCCTAAGCTAACAGCATTCTGTTCAGTACTAGTGAGTTCAAGACAATTCCACACTCTCTTCTATCAGATTCTGAGTATCTGGCCTTATGTTGAGGTCTTTCATCTATTTGGAGTTGAAAATTGCAGGTGATAAGACTAGGTCTATTTGCATTCTTCTACATGCAGCCAACAAGTTTAAGCAGCACCATTTGCTGAAGATGCTGTGTTCTTTTTTTTGTTTCACCGTTTATTTCTAGCTTTTTAATTAAAAATCAGGTGTCCATATGTCCATTTGTGTATGGACTTGTATCTCGGCATTAATTCTCTCCCATTGATTAAAATGTCTGATTTTTTGTGACATTTTATTAAGTAGCTCTGCAGTAAAATTTGAAATTGGGATGGTGATACCTCCAGAATTTCTTTTATTATTCAGGATTATTTTAGCTATCCTAAACTTCAAATGCTATGTTGAGTATATAGAAAAGCAGTAGGTAACAGTTGGACCAGAGCTTAAATGCAGGTAAGTTGATGTCCTGATTCTGCAGAGACAGAATGGGAAAATCCTTATTTCCTGCTGCACAATTATGTCTGTGAGATATACTTGGCCAAAAGGCCAAAGATGATGCTCCAACGGTATCAAGAGATATTTGGGACTGTCTAGTCAACAAACTGTTATTTTTTTCTTTTTGGAAGCTGCTCTTCTGTGTTTCCTATTCACTCAAATAATAACTTTATCCCTTTTTATGTCTTTGATGGGGTTGAAGGCATAATATTTATAAAATTTCAAGTAAATTTAAATTGTTTAGAATTTAAAAGGATATTTTCAAGTCTAAATAAAACCTTTAAGTTTATAAGTATAGGATATGATAGAAATTATTTAGGTTCAGAACTTTAGGCACACCAAGATAGATGATTTTTTTTTCTTCTTCAAGATTGCCTGATACAAATAGGTTAAACATTATATGTAAAACTTTTATATATTGTTTTCTTAATTGTTTCATATTTGTTCTTATTGTTTTTATTATACAAGTTAAAAAATTTAGCCTTTTTATTAGACAAAAGGAGGGAAATGATGGGGTAGTGTTAAGCATTCTAAATGTTAATTGGTCCTGTTTTCTGTCTGTTACATTGTCTCTGATTGGTTAAAAAAAATGCTGAGGCCTGAGATTGAGCAATGACAGAGAAAGGTGGGACTTCCTGAGATTAGAACAGGAAGCATATGCTTTAGACAGAGGATTAATTCATTCCATCCAGGAACAGGAAGAAGGAGGACACACACCCTGGGTTAGAAAAAAGAACCTCATTGCACATGGCCAGGAACATCATCATAGCATAGAGAATACTAGTCCAAGGGGACTTATATATATATAGGGTCATATTTGGGTAATAGAATTAAGAGCTAGCTTGAGTGGGCCAAGATTGCTCAATTCAGGCCAAGGCTTGTTAAAATACACGTGGTGTCTGTGTGTGCTCATTTATAATGGTGGGTTAAGGATTAACAACCACCAAACCAATTAAATATAATATAAAGACTAGTAATAATTTAGAGCTACTTTTTGTACAAATGGCATGCCCAACATAATTTAATTAATTTTTTTTTTACATTGTGTAGTTTCTATTTTAGTGGAAACCCTTTCAGTTTCTTTACATTTAGGTTGATGTTGGCTGTGGGCTTTCTGTAAATTGCCTTTATTTTGTTGAGTTATGTCCCTTATATACTAGACTCTCCAGGACTTTTATTATGAAGTATAGTTGTATTTTTGTCAAAAATGTTTTTGATATCTACTAAGATGGATCATGTGGTTTTTGTCTTTTAGTCTCTTTATATGGTGGATTGTGTTTATTGATTTATATATGTTGAACCATTCCTGAATCTCTGGGATTAAGTCTACTTGATTATGGTGGATGATCTTCATGATGTGTTTTTGGATTTGTTTTGCAGATACTTAAATGAAACTATTTTTGTATCTATGTTCACAAGATAAATGAATTAGCCTGTAATTTTCTTTCCTTGTTGGGTCTTTACATGGTTTTAGTATCAGGGTAACTGTTGCCTCATTAAAACATGGACCATTTTTCTCTGTTTCTACTTTGTGCAATAATTTGAGGACTGTTATTGCTAATCCTTCTTTGACAGTCTGGTAGAATTCTGTGCTAAAATGTCCATTTGTTTGATTAGCATATTTTAACTAATGCTCCTATTTCACTTGGTCTGTTTAAATTACTTATCTGATCTTCGTATAACTTGGGTAGGTGGTATATAGCAAAACAATTTTTCATTTCTTTTATATTTTCCAATTTGGCTGAGTACAATTTTTAAATATGTTCTCTGAATTTGCTCAATGTCTGTTATATCATCTTTTCATCTCTAATATTTTAAATTTGGATCTTCTTCCTCTACTGTTTAGTTAATTTGATTTAGAGTTTATCAATCTTATTGATTTTTCTCAAAGATTTAACTCTGTTTTATTGAATCTTTGTGTTGATATTTTGTTATTAATTTATTGATATCATTCTTGAGTTTTATTATTTCTTTCCAGCTACCCCTTTTGGGTATGGTATCTTCTTATTATTCTAGGGCTTTCAGGTGTTCTGTTAAGTTTCTAATATGAGATCTCTCCATTTTCTTAAGTGGGCACTTAGTGTTATGAAACTTTTAGAACTTCCTTATTGTATTCCATAAGTTTGAGTATGTTATGTTTTTTGCTTGAATTCAATTCTAAATAGTTGTAAATTATGTTCATAATTTGTCCTCACTTACTTTTCATTCTATAGTGTGTTGTCTGGTTACCATGAATTTGCAAGCTTTTTGTTGTTTTTGGTTTTGGTACTTAGCTTTAATATGCAGTGGTCAGATATAATTCAGGGAGCTATTTCAGATTTTTTGTATCTGTTGAATTTTTTTTGTGTTTATGTCTGTGTATGTGGTCAGTATTGGAGAAAGTTTTTGAACTGCTGAGAAGAATGCATATTTTTTGTTTGAGTGAAATATTCTGTAACTATCTCTATTTCCATTTGGTTTATGACAACATTGAGCTCCATCATCTGCCTGTTCAGTTTCTGTTTGGGTGATCTGTCTAAAGACACTACTGTGATGTTGAAGTGACCCACTATCTTCCATCTCTTGTATTTTATTGGTAAGGCTTGCCTAAGAAGTTCCTGTTTAAGATTCTGATTTTTTCATTTTCAGTGTTCTCTCAGTTTGGGTTTTTTATTGATTCTATTTCCACTTTCTTGTCTTAAACAATTTTGCTTATTTCATTCCACTGTTTATTTGTGTTTTCATAGACTTTATTAATAGATTCATTCATTTCTTCTTTAAGGTCCTTGATCAGATTCATAATAGCTACCTTGTGTTTCATCTATATTGAATTTCTGAGGACTTACAGTAATATGCTTGCTGGACTATGGAGAAGATATATTGCTGTGCCTCTTATTGATTTTGATTTTATGTTGGTGTCTAGACATCTGAGGTTAGAATGATTATAACTTTAGGTGTTGACATTCAGTCTTGTTTTTGTTGAGTGAGTATTTTGTTTCTTGATTCTCTTGGCCTCTCTGGATCTTAGGAGCACTTGGTGATTAGGGCTGCCTTTTATGGAATTCTTCTGCTCCATGCCAAGTGTAGCCACTGGTGGTTCGGAATAAAATGTGCTTCTAGGTATTTGGTTCTGAAATAAATTAATGGAGATGGGCTAGAAGAGCAGGGGCTGAGAGGGTCCACAGGAGTAAGGAAAGGTAAGTCTGATCTGAAGATCTATGAATTCTCCAGGAAGGGGTGAAGAGAGGTAAAACAGGCCCCTGTCTGCTATATGGTTAAGAACAATACTGGGGAATTAGGACTGGAGGACAGGAAGGAGAGTGAATACTGTCTACCTGTTTTGCTGGCCTGTGTTGCCAGTGGGTTTCCAGAAAAAATGCCTCTGGTGTTGGGGCCTGAGACAAAGGGGTAGGATAAGGGAGCACTTTTGCTTGTATATGACTGTTGAGGGTAATTCTTGGCATGAAAGGGCCTATATTCAAGAAGATTTTTTAAATTTTTATGTGCAGTTATTTTTAAAGCCATATAGATAGCTGATACAAAAAACATATTTTTTATTAATTTGTTTATTTTACATTCTAATCACATTTCCCTCCTCCCAGTTCCTCCCTCCCACCCATTTCCCCCATGACACCCCCCTCCGCCCGAACCCAGTACCAACCTATTTTGGGATATCTCATTAGGACTACTTGCCTCCCCTTCCTATTTTGGGATATCATATCTCATTAGGACTAATTGCCTCCTCTTCCACTGAGGCAAGACAAGGCAGTTCTTCTAGGAAAACAGAAACTAGAGGCAGGCAACCTTGTCCAGGTCAGAGATACTCCCTGTTCCAATTGTTAGGGGATCCACTGGAGTACCAAGCAGACAATCTACTTCATATGTATAGTCTGCCTAGGTCTGGTCCATGCATGTTCTTTGGTTTTTGGTTCAGTCTCAATTACCCCACTTGTGTTCCAGTGAATTGGGTATGCAGGTCTCCTTGTGGTGTCCTTGATCTCTCCAGCTCCCTAAAACCTTGCCCTGACTCTTTCTCAAGACTCCATAATTATTAATGGAAGATTTACATATTATTAGAGTTTCTTAAGGCCTTTGTAAAAAAACATACCACAAACTCTGTAGTTTACAGGAATTTTTTTGTTTATTTTCTGATAATTCTGGAGTTAATTCTAAAACCAAGTCAGAGCCCTACTGTCAGAATTAGGATGACTCTGATGGAATACATAGGACTCCTTCATGGTTATGGATATTCCTGACTATTCCTTACCTTGTGATTATATCACTCCAATTACTTACTGTCTGCTGCTTTGCATAACGGTGTTCCCATTCTGTAAATCTGTGTCTCACATAGTCATACTTGGATTGAGAGTAGACTGCAATCCAGCACAATCTCATATAAAATTAAGTGATTATATATACATGTATTCCACTTACTAACAATGTCACATCTTGACGTTATTCAAAAGTATCTATTCTTAAGAGTACAATAGTCAATAAAGTATACATTGAATACAAGATTTCTCAGGAATTTGGGAGGGCTTAGCATATTCCTGGGGTTTAGGAAGGCTGTTTGTAATATAGAGCTGCATACTGTTCAGAAGTGATCTGAGAAGAGCAATATAAAATATAAACTAATATATGTCAAAAAGCAACAAAGATAAATAAAATATAATAAAACAAAAATGCTGATATATTTTACTGACAATACAGTCTGAAGGAAGGGAAATGACTTGCCTTACAGAGTTGTCATTGGTAATTACTTTTTAAAAAAAAGTTTACAACAATTGTAAAAAAATGGGGTGTAATAAACATGATGATGTAGACTTCACAATGGAAGGGGAGTTATGAGCAGAAACTGATAGCTAACAGACTGGTGACTTGACCCAGTAGATAAGACTGTAAAACAGCCATTATGTGCTACAACTATCTTCTGAGAAGCACATATTCAAAAGAAAAAAAAAACCTCATAAGAATGGAGATTTACAATATAGAGAACAATATTAAAGTGATAAAAATTCCTTTAAATGAACCAAACAAAATTCCTATGGTTAGAGTTATTATACATGAAATAAGACTTTCACATAGTAGACTCAATAACAAACTTAAACTGGCAACAAAAAGAAGCAATGGATCTGCTGAAAGGAAATTCAGTGTGAGGAACAAAAGAAATGGCAAAGAAAAATAAACCGAGCCTCAGTAATTTATGAGACAATACTGAAAGGGCCACCCCAAACCTAATCATGCCCAGAGAAGGACGGGAAAAGGTAGAATCCTCAAAAAATTATGTTTGTGACATTTGATTACTTAGAAAGAATTTAAGCTACAAAACATAGAAACTCAGTGCTAACTAAGCAGGATATCCACATGTAGACATTATCAAGGTCAGCCTTTCAAAGGATGAAGAAAAAGAAGAAATCTGATAACAGCAAGAGAAAACTTTATATGCAAAAGATTCTTGAACATTTAATAGGTGTCTCTCACTGAAAACTCTGCAAAAGGAAAGGGCAGGAGATGATGTATAAACAACAAACTGCAAAGATCTTAAATCCAAAGCCAGTGATAATTTTCCAAAAGCACACTCATTGAAAATAAGAGGATAAACCATGATTATTTATGTTTTGCATAGTCTTATGCACATAAAATCCTAAAACATACAAAAAACTATGCAACATAATGAACAGATTTAATGAAGCCAAAGGATACAAGCATGAACTATATTTAAAAAATGAATTAAAAATTAAGTCCAGGCCCAATGTAATACCAAGGAATTATCGACAGTTGATAGTTTCTAGATAAAGAAGGACCATTCTTTTTTAAGGGTGTTTCAGTTCTTAGCTTTCCCACATTTTAAGTTCCAGCAAGGGATTACACCATACCCATTAAGGCACATAAGGGAAGCCTTAATTGCATTTAATGGATTATTTGGAAAAAATAAAAATGGCCATGAAATTGGGAGAGGGACATGTTGGGACATTCAGGTACTTAGAGGGGAAACTTTGGTGAAGGATTATATGTTGTGTTCATGTTGAAAATGTGTGGCTAGAGGTGAACTCTGAGGCTTCAAAACCCGTGATGACATTCCCAGTTAGTTATCTTTGCCACCTACTTATGGATAAGTATGTAAGCTCTCAGCTACTGCTTCAGTGCCATACCTGCTGGAGTACTGTCCTGTTCCCAGCCATGATGGTCATGGACTCACCCTCTGAAACTGTAAACCTCAATAAACACTTTCTTTTTATAAGTTGCATTGATCATCAGGTTTTGCCGTTATAATAGAAAAGTAACTAATAGAAGACTCATGAAAACACATTGCTGGTTATATACAAGTTTATACAACGGTGGAAAGCAACTGAGGGTACACAACATTCTTACTTAAAGTTAAAAGTTGTAAAGTCTCTTAATGGGGAGAGAAAGTTTCTTCAGAGTTCTGGAACAATGGATCCTCTGATATATATAAAATCAACACCTTTCTGAATCCGAATGCCAAAAGTATCTCAACATGGAAAAAGGTTTAAAATGAGTTCATAATCTAAAGATCTTAGAAGAAAATATAACGAAATTATATGACCTTGAATTAAGCAATAGTTTTTATATATCACACGAATAGTATATCTAAGAATATGTTGATTTAAATTTCAACAAAATTAAAATATTTTTATTTGAAAATGATAGGAAGTTGAAATGATAAACCATAAACCAGTTAGTGGTGCTTGTTACTCAAAAGATCTTACAGAATATGTCCAGAATAAAGAAAAGCTAAAAGTTTGTAACAGAAAAACCAGCAACCCACATAAACTTGGTGGTTATGGTTTAAGTGTGGAAATGTCCCCCCCATGGGCTCATGGGTTTGGACACATAATCTCCAAATGGTGGAGTTAGTTGGGGAGGCTGCAAATGTTTAGGAAATGCAGCATAGGAGGCTCTGGTAGGCTACCCAGGATGAAGCCTTTAAGGATGTCTTATCTACTTCCCGATAAACTTTGTACTTCCTGCATGACAGTACATGAGGAGCTGCTGCTCCAAGGTCCCACTCCCCTACCCCCACCTGCTACAAGAACCACACTGTTTCCTTACTTCTCAAACATCATGGCTGGTGTCCTAATACTGTAAGGTACAACAAACCTACCCTCCTATAAATTACTCCTCTGTCAGATATCCTATCACAGCCCTAAGAGGACTAACTGAAGCAATGGGCAAACAGCTTGAGGATCCAATTTTCAATATAAATTAATTCGAAATAGAAAGAAACACATCATTGTTCATTATGGAAATGGAAACAGAAACTTTACATCTGTTTACATGATTGTAACTAATAAATCTAAATAAGTAGGATCACTCTAATAGAATGAATAAAATAATGTTTTGTGCAGGTTATATATAAAGTAACACCTTTAGACACTGATTGAAATATTTAATGGTGTGGATTCTTTAGAAAATAAATAGTGGTTCTTCATGTATTATCTCACAGTTGATGTGATTCTCAGCAATTCTACTTTTAGTTATCTGCCTAAGACCAATGAAAATATATTCGAACAAATCTCATTTCCAATATTGATATGTCTAACTATAAACATAAATAATGTCCATCAATTGAGAATAGTAAACTGTGGTGAATTCTCACAATCAAATATGATTTGGTATTAAATATGAAGCATAGCACTCACAACATGACTGAGAATCTACACTGATAAAGCTATTTTCAAATTCTACATTTTTGTGGTTCTATTTATACTAAATGTCTCAAATAATCATACACATAAATATATATTTAACATGTATTATATTTGTTTATTTATATATTAAGAGGTTGTCTAGTGCACTATTGAAAGTAGAGAGAAATTAAGAATGAGTGCTAATAGCTATAGTATTTCATTTAATAATAATGAGACTCATTCTGAAATTTCTTATAATGGCTGCACAGCTATGCATATTTGCTTAAAATTATTTAAATGTATATTTTATTGTATATAAAATGTTATAAAACATGAGTATGTTGCAAAACATAAGTATGTAATAAAACTATCACCAGTATACACTGAGTACTACTCTAGCTATCCTAAATTAATTTTAGAAGTATTTTCTTAGTTATTATAGCTATTTTGCAAATTTAATTGTCCCCAAGTAACAGATAATTAAAAGAAAACAAATACATAGTAGTTTGGTTAACACTTTAAGGTCAGTTTTAGCACAGAGGGAAAGATATTAGAAGATAAATCTTCCTAGTTCCTTACCCATTTGCATTGTACAAACTAACACATAAGTAATAATGCTCTCTGAATCAATGTTTATAGGAGAGGGGTTTGTTTTATACCATAATACTCCAAGAACATATTGAATATTGATTCTAATTAAATTCATTAAAGAAACATTTGTTTGCCAAAGAAATCTTATTTATATTTCTTTCTAAATGCTATTGTGAGAGAAACTGTAGAATATCAATATCACCTTAAGATATATGTGTTTCTTGAGTTTTTCTTTGGCTCTTTTTCTTCTGTTTGTTTTGTCCTATTCATATTTGCCTAGTTGGTTTATTTTATTTTATTATTGCTATACATGTGCCTGTTAGTTTTCTAAAGGGACACAGAAATGGTGTAGATCCAGATGGGAGGGGTGGTAGGGTGGGGTTGGAGGAGCAGAACTCTAATCAGAATAAAATATATGAAAATTCTTTTTTTCTAATAAAATACAAAAAAGTAAATTTCCTTGCATCAGCATCAGCATAATATTGACAGAAAGGATCTATACACACACACACACACACACACACACACACACACACACACACACACACACAACATCCCAACACCTACATATACAAGCATGAAAAGTCTATGCATTAAAAAAAAAGTAGATAAAGGTGAAGCTAGAAAGAAACCTTGCCCCCATCCTACCTTATGTTTACATATGAGAGAGAACACATGGTTTTTAAAGATGAATTATCATCTACAAATTATATTAAGCAATAAACAAATATACCTCATCTAATAGAAGAATCTTTGAAGTAAAATGACTTGTATGTGGCAAGAAGACTTTCTGAAAAGTAGGGAAGTCATTTCTTCTCAATGTAATGAGGACCTGGGTATTTTAACTGAGAAATGAACTAAGATTCTACAAAGTAGATACAGTGTGTAGCTTTAAATGCTACACTTCTCAGAGCTGTCATGTAAAAGTAGACTCTCATGAGCAAGAGTTTCCTTGAGTGGTGCTTGGGTTCTAATTAATTTCATTGACATTTTAGAGTATCTCTTGAATATCTCGGATATGTTTACATTTCTGGCTAACATGGTAACACATTAGAGAATCACATTTTTTCCAACATGCAGTTATGTTTATACTGTATAACTTAATCTTAGGATCTATTACTTACTTGTTTTAATAACAGTGAACTTGTTCAGTGAACTTCATGCTAATGAACTCATTAAATGTGCTTATTTTGTGCAAAGAGTAATTGCATAAACCGATTATCACAAATTCATAAACCAACAAACAGATGGCTTATCCTGTTTTTAAGCAGCCATTTATTCTACTGCAGGGAACTTGGGAGCAGAGATTATCAGGTATTAGGTATGTAATATGTACATGCATATGTGTATATAATACTGATTTACATACATTTTAAAGAGAGGTATGCTACTTAACAATATCTAAGTATTTGGCAAAAATTCAGCCTCCTTTCCATAAATAGACAATTAGCTTCATGGCTTTGACAGAAAGGATCTACACACATACACACACACACACACACACACACACACACACATTCATAAACACACACACAACCCCCCCCCCACACACACCTACACCTACAAGCATGAAAAGTCTATGCATTAAGAAAAAAAGTAGATAGAGGCAATTAGCTTCATGGTTTTGGAGAATAAATTTGAAGACTCAAGTTTAAATGCTTCTGAAGATTTCCCAGAGAGCACAGAAAAATATACTTTGATGAATAGTGGGACCTGCAGATACCTATAATTTGATATGATAATCTCCACTTGTATAGCTATAAGAAACCATTGAAGGAATGGGGTATATAGTTCAGTAGATAAAGTGATTGCCATGCCATCAAAGGAGTTCAGTTTGATCCTCAGCACTCAAGCAAGAAGCCACACATGGAGGTACGTGCTTCCAATCCTGGCACTGGAGAGATGGAAACAAGTGAATCACTGGGGCTCACTGTCCAGACAACTTCAGATAATCACTGAGTTCCTGGTCAGTGAGAAATCCTTCTTCCAAAAACAAGATGGAGAGCATCTGAGGAACCACACCAGAGCTTGAGGTCTTGTGCCCTTAGGCATGTGTATTTATAACATTGCACACATGTACACATGCATGCATAGCATTACACACATATACACACACATTCACAAATATTCACACATGTACACATCCCCTATACTAGACACACACACACACACACACACACACACACACACATACACATACACATACACATAAACACTGTAGTTTTCTCCTGGCCAAGGATAGATTATGCGATGTGTAACAAGATGAGAGAGTTACATATGTACTCTATTTTGTCCCTGTAGAAACTAGGGTGCTATAACATTCTACAGTCTGATAATTAAATCTCAGTATATAAGTGGCTCTGTACCCCCTTATGAGCTTCACAAGTATGTTTTCACTTTTTCCTCCCTTCTGTAAGAATACCTGTGGGGACCAAGGGCTTGGGAAAATTTCCTTCCCTCAGTGAGATGAGCCTTTACTTTATTCAGGGAGTAAAGTCATTCTCACTGGAAGATAGGGGTTTTCTCTGAAAAACACAAGTAATATATTTTAAAAATGATTACCCTCCAGGAAATGCTGTCTTCACCTCTAACCTCAAAAGTCTCCTCAGTTTTCTGAAGATAAGCTACAAGGTTGTAGGGAGACTACTAAGACTGAAGACATGAGAGAATTCTTCATGTACTTGTATATTAGACAACTTCAACAGTTAATGCTAACTAGCATGTATGTTTTGCTACCATCTTCTGGCTTGAGTTACTGTTCCTTTGGCCATCATTCTCTGTATTGACCTGTCTCTGAAGAGTTCAACAAAGAAGCTTTCACCATGATTTAAATATATGAAGGGTCAAGGAAAATTCACACATTTTCAGTTAAGTATTTCATCCTTACTTTTTTCTTCAGAATTTCTATATTCCATGTGTTCCAGATGTACCCATATGTCCTATGATAAATTACAAATAGGTTATTATGGCAAAATTCACATATCACAGCTTTTTCCATCTTATCACTTTTATGAATTGTGTTCAGTAATAGTTAAGGATTTTTGTGTTGTTGTTTTGAAACTGTCACCATTCATCTCCAGAATTCTTTTAATCTTAGAAAATGGATCTATTAAACAAGAACTTCTTCCCTCCAAAATCTATCATCCAACATCTAACTTTCTGTTTCTGCTTATGAACTTCCTGATGTCTCACAACTGAAACTATATAGTATTTTACTTCAGGAGTTAGTTTTTCTGCTTATCATAATATCTCAAAGAGACAGAAATTTTATTGGACTAATTTCCTTCTTTAAAACTGATTCTAGGTGATATCTACCTGGGGCATAGCCAGCAGAGGTGAGCTGTGCATTGCCCCTTTTTCCCTACCCCAAGCTCTATAACATCCCCTCATGTCGAGGGCTGCTGGGACCCATGAACATCCAGGACTGTGGGTCCCCAGAAACAGCATGGTTCAGCCCTGCCCATACTTTCCCCTGCTTGCCAGTTTCACCTGGGACGCTGACAGCAGAGGAGACCTACACACTATGGTCTCACCCCCAAGATTCTTAACCTTCTCTCTAGAGGAGGCCTGCCTGGCCCCAGGAACATCCAGCCAGCAGAAGTGAGTAACCTACTGTTCCCTGAGCTCCATTATCAAGCAAGTCCAAGGTTCTGCCTGTCTCCTTGAGGATTCCTGTCAGAATAAATAACATCCACCCTATACCAAGGACAGCCAAATGACTAAAGGCCAGCAGAAGAAAACAATCTACAAGAGCCAGGACAATATGACATGACCAGAACCCAGCTATCTTACTATATAGCAAGACCTGGATACCCTGACTCAGCCAAAGCACAAGAAGTTGACCTTAAGTCTAATCTTATAAAGGTGATAGAGGTCTTTAAAGAGAAAATTATTAAGCCCCTTAATGAAATATGGGAATGTTCAATCAAATGGGTGAAGGAAATGACTAAAACTGTCCAAGACCTGAAAATTGAAATATAAGCAATAAAGAAAACAGAAACTGAAGTAATTCTGGAGATGGAAAATCTAGGGAAGAGAATAGGAACTATAGACACAAGCAAAGAATATAAAAGATGGAAGAGAGAATCTCAGACTTAGAAGACATCAGTCCAAGGAAATATTCAGAAAAGTTCCTGACATCCAAGAAATATAGGACACTATGAAAGGACCAAACTTAAGAATAATAGGAATAGAAGAAGTAGACTGTCAGCAGCTCCAAGGCTCAGAAAATATTTTCCATAAAATCATAGAAGAAAACCTAAATAAAGAGATGCCTATAAATATACAGCAAGCATACAGAACACCAAATATATTGGATCAAAACAGAAAATCTTCCTACCACATAAAAAATCAAAACACTAAATGTATAGAACAAAGAAAGAATATTAAAAACTTCAAGGTAAAAAGAACTCCTATAACTGATAAACACCTTCAGCAATGTGTCTGGATACAAAATTAACTAAAAGAAATAAGTAGCTCTCTTTTAGACAAATGACAAACAGATTGAAAAAGAAATTAAAGAAACCATACCCTTCACAATAGCCACAAAATATAAAATAAATAATAGCTAATATAAATAATATGAATATAAATTATAAATATAAATTATATAAAATATCTTGGTATAATACTAACCAAGCAAGTGAAAGACCTATATGACAAGAACTTAAATGTCTGAAGAAAGAAATTGAAGTTGATAACAGAAGACACAAAGACCCATGCTCATGGATCGGTAGGAATAACATAATAAAAATGGCATCATACCAAAAGCAATCTACAGATTGAATGCGATTCCATTCAAAATTCCAACACAGTTCTTTACAGACCTTGAAATAGCAATTCTCAACCTTATATGTAAAAACAAAAAACTGAGGATAGTGAAAACAATCCTGTATAATAAAATAACTTCCACAGATATCACCATCCCTCATTACAAGGTATACTATAGAGCAATAATAATAAAATCCACATGGTATTGCCATAAAAACAGATAAGTCAATCAATGGAATAGAATCAAAGACTGAGAAATAAGCCTATAAACCTACAGACACTTAATTTTTGACAAAGAAATCAAAATCATACAGTGGAAAAAGAAAGCATGTAAAAAATTAATTAAATTACATTGGGCACCATTTGTACAAATAATTAATTAAATTGTTTAACCAGTATTTACATTATTGTTAATTGTTTTGGTGGCTAATCCTTAACCATCCATTATAAATGAATACACACAGACACCATGTGGATTTTAACAAGCCTTGGCCTGAATTGTGCAATCCTAGCCCATCTAAGCTAGCTCTTAATTCTATTACCCAAATATAACCCCATATATACATACGCCCCCTTGGACTGCCATTCTCCATGCTATGCCGATGTTCCTGGCCATGTAGAATGAAGTTCTTTTTTCTAACCCATGGCGTGTGTCTTCTTCTTCCAGCTCCTGGCTGGAATGCCTTCTTCTTCCTGCTCCTGGCTAGAATGCTTTAATTCTCTGTCTAAAGCACAGGCTTTCTGTACTAATCTCAGGAAGTCCCACCTTTCTCTGTCTTTGCCCAATCTTAGGCCTTGGCATTTTATTCAACAAATCAGAGTCAATGTAAGTAACTGACAGCAAGCAGGACCAATTAATCAACATTTAGAATGCTTAACACTACCCCAACAATTCCCTCCTTTTGTCTAAAAAAAAAAAAAGGCTAAATTTTTTAACTCATATAGTAAAAACAATAAGAAAAAATATGAAACAATCAAGAAAACCGTATATAAAAGTTATACGCATAATGTTTAGCCTATTTTTATCAGGCAATTTTGAAGAAAAAGATCATCTATCTATCTTGGTGTGTCTAAAGTTGTGAACCAAAATAATTTCTATCATGTCCTATATTTATAAACCTAAATTTTTTATTTAGATTTGGAAATATCCTTTCAAATCCTAAACAACTCAAGTTCAATTGAAATTTTATAACTATTATGCCTTCAACCCCATCAAAGACATAAGAAGGGATAAAGTTATTATTTGAGTGTGTAGGAAGCATAGGAGAACAGCTTCCAAAAATAAATATGACAGTTTATTACCTAGACAGTCCCAAATATCTCTTGATATCATTGGAGCATCATCTTCAGCCTTCTGGCCAAGCATTTCTCACAGACTTAGTTGTGGAGCAGGAAATAAGATTTTCCCATTCGGTCTTTGCAGAATCAGGCTATCAATTTACCTGATTGAGCTCTGGTACATCTTCGGACTGTATATAGTCTGTTGCGAGAGCAGAGGCATTTTTGCCCAGTAGGAATTATCTCCTGATGGGAGATTTCTTGATGCTCATTGTTTCCTTCCAAATCAAATGGGAACTGTCAGGAGCTGACAATCTCATGTGAAAGAATTTTTAAAATAATAAAAATATCTTTAAATGCCATATTCTACAGATCTCTTGAAGTTTTTGAAGACCATCTATCCATATTCATTGAGTAAGCAAATGTTGCTTGTCTCTAGCACCTTAATATCTGATTAACTTAGAACCTCTGAAACTAACTAACTTAATAATCCTAATAAAATCACAAGTTTGAATGACTATCAACATGCATTTGTTAATTATCATAAACAGTTTGTGATAGTTACTGTCAAAAGGACTAGAACATCACATTGCAAATTTAAGAATTACATATGTACAATACCTAGTCAAAATATAGCCTTAATTTTGTATCAATATACAAAGATTTATAGGAGTAGACTCAATAATCTACCCTTTTATCTTCTCAATTCTATATTATATATCCATATTCCTCTCTTTTTTCTTTTCAAGTCTTCTCCCCCTATATAAGAGAGAAAGAAGGATAAAGAAAGAGAAATTCCTGAGCCTAACCTCCTACACTTTGCTTAACAAGACCATATAACAATTTGTAACCATTCTCCCTAAATGACATCTATAACCCATCAATTAACCAAAGAATCATCCACCCCACTTTTTGGGAATGGGACGTCGCTCTCTTAAAACTTCTTCCTGCTGAATTTGGATGCAGAAAACCTTTTTAGGGGCCCAAATAAAATGAAAAAAAAATGGCTAAACAAGTAAATTGTAGCATTTGTTGTCCAGTCTCTATGTGCTCAGCAATTTGAATGTTCTGAGCAATTTGTAGTTCAAAGCTGGACTTTGGTAGGAAAGTTCAGGGGTTTAATGATGTCCTGTCTGGAACAGTATTTGAGGCTGGGCCATCTCAGCAAGCTGTTTGAAGTTGTTCTGGATGCAGATTTTGGAGGAAACAGCTATTGAGGCAGTCTATGAGGCTGGATCATTTGGGTTACTTGTCTTATCTTCTTTGGACTCAGACCCCATTGTTCTGAAAATATATAATTCCTCACAAGTAGCATATAGCTCTGCAATTACCAAAATTCCGTGGATATGCAGGATGCACAAATCAATGAGGGAATATTTTCTGTTCTTTGAACACAAGAAAGACATCTGTAAGTCTCCATTCATGGCATAAAAAGATGGCATATAATATCTTTCCTAGGGCAAATTTTATTTTGGACAATAGAAAAAAATTTTATTTTCAAAAGAAATCTTGAAAATTTGAAACTAAAATTTATCTTTAAGTGTATATAAAACATAATAATCTTAATTTTCTATCAATATCTATTATAACAAAACAATCTTAAATTTCTATCAATATCTATTAATATAACAAAATAATCTTCAGCAAATGGTCCTGGTTTAACTGGATATCTGCATGTAGAACAATACAAATAGATCCATGTTTAACACTTTGCATAAAACTTAAGTTCAAATGGTTCAAAGACATCAACTTACAACCAGATACACTAAATCTTAGAGAAGAGAAAATGGTGAACAACCTTGAATGTATTGGTATAAGAGACAACTAACAGAATACCAACAGTTCAGGCATTATAGTCAACAATTAATAAATGGAACCTCATGAAACTGAGAAGCTTCTGTAAGGAAAAGGACACTATCAATAAAACACAACAACAGCCTAAATATTGGGAAAATATCTACACCAACCCTGTGTGTGACAGAGGACTCATATCCAAAATATGTAAAGAACTCAAGAAATTAAATACCAACAAACCAAATAATACAATTAAAAAATGGGGTACAGAGCTAAACCAAAAATTCACAACAGAAGAATTTCAAATAGCCAAGAAGCACTTAAGGAAATGTTAATAAAGATCCTTAGTCATCAGGGAAATGCAAATCAAAATGACTCTGAGAATCAATCTTACACTCCTCAGAATGGCCAAGATAACAAACTTGAGCAATAAATGGCACATCCTAGTGAGGATGTGGTACAAGTGGAACACTTCTCCATTGCTAGTGGAAGTACAAACTTGTCTAACCACTTTGGAAATCAATCTGGCAATTTCTCAGAAAATTGGGAATAGATCTACCTCAAGACCCAGATATACCAAATCTGGGCATATGCACAAAAGAAGCTCCACCGTACCACAAAGAAATTTGTTCAGCTATGTTCATAGTAGTTTTATTTGTCATAACCAGAAATTGAAAACAACCCAGATGTCCCTCAACTGAAGAACAGATAAAGAAATTGTGGCACATTTATGCAATGGAATACTACTCAGCTATAAAAACAAGGACATCATGAAATTTGCAAGCAAATGGATGGAACTAAAAGAGATTGCCTGAGTGATGTAACTGAGATCCAGAAAGACACACATGGTATGTTCATATAAGTGGATATTAGCCATGTAGTACAGGATAACCACAATGCAATCCACAGACCCAAAGTAGCTAAGCAACAAGGAGGACTCAAGGAAGAATGTTTGAATCCCATTAAGATGGGTAAATGGCACCCCCTATTCTACTCCAAGTAGAAGATGAGCATCAAAGAATCTCCAGTGGGAGATGATTGAATTAGTGGCAAGCCTATCTCTTGGCAGGAAAAGCCCCTTGTTCCAACTGTAGACAGAATGCTGTCCAAAAAGGACAAAACTTGGAAGCAGGTAAGTCGACAGCCTAGCTCTGCCAAGACAGGGTAGGCAAGTCCTTCATAATCCCTGCTCTACAATCAATGTCTGTCAGAGAAACGAGGCCAAACAACTGAAAATCGATGCTGTAATGTATGGAGAGAAAATGGGAACTGTCCAGGCAGCCACTGGTATGTCATTTCTTAGTTTTCTTAGTTTTGGAAGCTGCAGGCCCTGCACTTCCTATATAATCAGATATATTTATCCCTCTCAGGTCTCTGAGATGGTTGAAGAATAGATAGCTAGAGTCTCATAATTAATTTTGAGTTGTTTATGAATCAAGAGAGTGTTATGGATCTAAGAAGATGTTTTTAAAATTGTGATGCAAGTTAGTATGAAAGCTGAGTTAGATATAGAACTTTAAACTCATGGAGATGTTTAGATAGTAGAATGTTAAGGTCAGATGCCAAATACATATGGACTGGACATTGGGAATGTATGCTAAACCATATAACCCTCATAACTGTGGTCTAATTGCCTCTGTTGTTTTGTATTGTACTTATTATTATAAGAGAAAGAGCCATTTGTTGGACTGAAAGGGGGAGCTGTTGGGGGGAAAAGATATACCTTAAACTTTAAAAAAAAAGGAAGGGTTTGGGTGGGTTGAGGCAGAAGAGAGTGGGAAGATGGGACTGGAGGGGGGAGTAGGAAGAAGATTGCGATTGAAATGTAAGTTGAAGAAATAAAAAGAAAGTAAAAAAGATGGATAAATAAAATAGGCATAAGAAGTGGAAGGAGAGAGGGAACTGGATAAAAGAGACGATAGAGAGGGGCATTTGGTGGGAGGAATCAGGTGTGGGGAGAGTGGGGATGTTGGGCTAGAGGTCTGGGAAACAAGCCTTTAAAATCTGGTCTTAGGAGTCATTGGGAGTCAGAAAAATTACAATTGATTTTTCAATCTACTGGAAGTGTCCTCTGATGAGCCAAAGGTTTTCATTTAAAAACAAAACAAATTACATTTGTTTTCTTTTTGTTGCCTCTATTATTGGTGCTGTTTTTGAGACCATTGTCAAACTCAATGCCAAGAAGATTATGTTCTGTATTTTCATCTAAGAGTTCTTTTTATATAAAAAGAATGATAATATAGCTTCACTTAATTTTTAGGGTATAATACTTTAGCTTTGAAGATCTGAATTTAACTCATTGAAGATATAAAGACAATTTTCTTGCACCATTTGCTGAAAAAAACTGTTGAAAACATTGACTAGCTTGGCCTCTGTAAAGTGGTCTTTGATTCTCTTTTTGAGAATCATAAGACCATGTACATGGGGGCTAATCTCTGGTATCCATCTTCTATTTCAGCCAAATCTTTTGTGGGTACCTATGTGTTAGTATCATAATAATGCCCTCATTATTACTTTGACAGACTCAATGGGCAGAATCATCAGCCTATAATCTTGTAATACATGAAAGCCCAGTGCCAGATAGCTTCATTCCAAGTCTACTAAAACATTAAAAAATGTAAATCCTCAGGGAGATCCAAGATGATACAGAATACAAGGGCTTACTGCTTAGGGCCAAGAGGCATAGAGGTGCCCTGAGAACCACCTAGAAGAAGCTGCCTGGGGGAACCATGACCACAGACTTAACCCCCTGACCAGACACATGAGCAGCAGGAGATCTCTTGATCTAACCTACAATCTGTGGTCCCCCAAGCCCCACCAACATCAATAGGAAAACCTGCTAGAAACCAAGACTCTGAAACTGTAATAATGCATCCCATCCAATCCCAATCCCTGACCTGAGATCCCAGTTGGCGCACAAAGGGGAGGGGTAAATTTTGGGGGCCAATTGAGACCTAGCACCTATCTCAAGACCCTACCTAGCTTGTGTTACACTACAGACCACCAAGATTATGCAGACTATACACCAAAGCTCCCTCCTTGGCACCAAGCCCAGAAGACATTAGGAATAATCATCTAAGGACAACCAGATGGCTTAAGATCAGCAAAGAACAAAACTGATAAAAATCAGGGAAATATGACTCCAACAAAATTCAGCAAGGTTAACACAGCAAGCCCTGAACATCCCGCCATAGCTAAAACACATGAAAATGATGACAAATCTATACTTAGAAAAATGATGGAGTCCTCACAAAAAGAAATCGAATCCCTGAAAGAATTTAAAGAATCCTTAATTTTACAAATGAAAGCAATGGAGAATACCATTAGAGACCTCCAAGTCAACTCTGCCCAGCATGAACAGGAAAGAGACAAGGCAATGAAAGATTTGAAAGATTTGCAGACAAAGACAAGCAAATTGGAGCAGGATACGTATAAAAAGAACAAAATTGTTCAGGACTTGAAATTGGAAGTGGAAGCCATAAAGAAAATACAAGCAGAGAAAATCCTGGAAGTGGAAACTCAAGGGAAGAGAACAGGAACTACAGACATGTGTATCAAAAGTTGGATACAAGATATGGAAGACGGAATCTCAGGCATGGAAGACTGGAATGAAGAAATCAGTACACCAACCAAAGAAAATGGGAAATCTAAAAAAGTTTTCACCCACAACATCCAAGAAATCAAGGATTCAATGAAAAGACAAAACCTAAGAATTATAGGGATAAAGGAAAGAGAAGATGCCTGACCACAAGGTCCAGGAAACATCTTTAACAAAATCATAGAAGAAAACTTCCCAACCTAAATAAAGAGATGCCAATAAAACTCCAAGAAACATACAGAACACCAAACAGATTAGACCAGAAAATAAATTCCTCTCAACACATAATAATTGAAACTCCAAATGTCCAGAACAAAGAAAGAATATTAAAAGCTGTAAGATAAAATGGTCAAGTAACATATAATGGCAGACCCATCAGAATTACACTTTTATAAGCTCTCCTCAGAAGCTTTAAAAGCCAGAAGGGCCTAGCAGACATCCTATAACCCCTAACAGAAGTATAGGTGCCAGGCCAGATTACTATACCCAACAAAACTCTCTATCAGCATATATGGAGAATACAACATATTCCATGACAAAACCAAATTTAAACAGTATCTATCCACAAATCCAGCCTATCAGAAGATCCTACAAGGAAAATTCCAACCAAGAGAATATATCTACACCCAAGAAAACAGAGGAAGCAAAATACTCCACTGCAGCTAAACCAAAAGAAACACAAAGAACTACCACCTACATGAAAATAACAGGAAATAACAACCTTTGCTCATTAATATCCCTCAACATCAATGGACTCAACTCCCCAATAAAAAGACACAGGATTACAGAATGGATCCTTAAACAAGACCCATCATTTTGCTACATACAAAAACACATCTCACTAACAAAGATGGATGCTACCTCAGAGTAAAGGGCTGGGAAATGGTGTTCCAAGCAAATAGACCCACGAAGCAAGCTGGAGTAGCCATCCGAATATCAAATAAAATGGACTTTTAACTGAAGTTAATTTAAAAAAAGATAGGGAAGAGCACTACATACTCCTTAACGGAAAAATTCATCAAGAAGGCATGTCAATACTGAATATAAATGTCCAAAATACAAGGGCACCCACATTTGTAAAACAAACTCTTCTAAACCTTAAACTACACATCAATTCCCACACATTAGTAGGGGGAGACTACAGCATCCCACTCACAACAATGGACAGGTCATCAAGACAGAAACCAAACAAAAAAATAATGAGCCTAACAGAGGTCATGAGCCAAATGGACCTAACAGATATCTACAGAACATTTGACCCAAACACAAAAGAATACACCTTCTCAGCACTGCACAGAACCTTCTCCAAAATAGACCATATAGTCAGACACAAAGCAACCCTCAACATACAAGAAAATTGAAATAATCTGTAGGGGTTAGATAAATTAGATTTAGAAAATATATAGGGGTTTCTGATACTGTCTCTTAATTCGGGGCATGAAGAGCATTATCAGCATGATGTCAGGAAAAACAGGAAAGACTTAATAGACTGAAAAACAAGGTTGAAGTCAGGAAAAACAGGAAAGACTCAATAGACTGAAAAACAAGGTTGAAGTCAGGAAAAACAGGAAAGACTCAATAGACTGAAAAACAAGGTTGAAGTCAGGAAAACAGGAAAGACTTAATGGACTTGAAGAAACAAAGTATCTGGCCTGACATTGATTTCAGCTGCTAAGTGGGTGGAGCCCAAATTAAGCTGAAACAGAGTTCCTCCTATTTAAGGACAGTGCATGGAGCCCAGAAGGGGAAGCGGCCCCTGATGCTAGAGAGCTCCAAGAGTCCTGCTGAAAAAAGGGCTGGCCATCATTTGATGGCCAGATGTCCCGGAAGCAGAAAGAAGCTGGTGAGCAAAGAAAGCCTGAGCAAGACACCAAAAGGCCAAGGACTAAACCCTGGGGCTCAGCTTTTGCCTAGAGGGGTTTGATCTGTCTGAACAGTGGCCTAAAAGAAATTGTGCCTGGCTTTAAGGACTGAGGCAGAGCAGCTGAGTTCCTGATTCAAAAGAAGTAAGTTGGCCTGCAGATGGCTGGGGTCTCCCACAGAGAAGAAAGCATGAAGCCTTATTTAAGGTGAGACTGCAATAACCAACTTACCCTGACGAACCTGCATCTGAGAGATCCAAAAAAAGGACTGCTAAGTGTGTTAAAGAATCTACAACAAAGACTGTGTTCCTGACGACTGAGGACCTGCCCCAGAGACTGTATCATTCTAAAAGGTTAGAAAAATAATTATCAATAGGTTTAGTGGATAGGTTAAAGGGGTTGTAGAATTTATAGGATTAATAGTTAAGAAATTGTTGGTGTTTGTTATAAGTGAATTTAGTAATAAATAAATAAGTGTTAAATAATAATTTAAAAGTTCGGTTACAATAATCAATCCCTTGTATCTTATCAGACCAGCATGGAATAGAGCTGGACTTCAATAACAACAGAAATAACAGAAAGCCTACACATTCATGGAAACTGAACAACTCTCTACTGAATGACTACTAGGTCAGGGAAGAAATAAAGAAGGAAATCAAAGACTTCTTAAAATCCAAGGAAAATGAAGGCACAACATACCCAAACCAATGTGACACAATGCAAGCAGTGCTACGAGGAAAGTTCATAGCACTAAGAGCCTTCAAAAAGAATATTGTGACAGCTCATATGAACAACGTAACAGCAGGCCTGGAAGAACTGGGAAAAAAAAAAGCAAACAGTCCCAAAAGGAGCAGAAGACAGGAAATCATCAAACTTAGGGCTGAAATTAACAACTTAGAAACAAAAAGAACAATACAAAGAATCAAGGAAACCAAGAGTTGGTTCTTTGAGAAAATCAACAAAATAGACAAACCCTTAGCCAAATTAACTAAACAGCAGAGGAAAATCACCAAAATGAACAAAATCAGAAACAAAAAGGGAGAAATAACAACAGACATTGAGGAAATCTAGAAAATCTTCAGGTCTTACTTTAAAAATCTGTACTCCACAAAATTTGAAAACCTAAGTGAAATGGTCAATTTTCTTGATAGATTCTACCCACCAAAGTTAAATCAAGATCAGGTTAACAGAATAAACAGCACTATAACCCCTAAGGAAATAAAACAGTCATGAAAAATTTCCCAACCAAAAAAAGCCCAGCGACAGTTGGTTTCAGCACAGAATTCTACTGGACCTTCAAAGAAGAGCTAATGCCAATACTCTTCAAAATCCTCCACAAAAGAGAATCAGAAGGAACAGTGCCAAACTCATTCAATGAGACCATAGTCACCCTGATTCCTAAACCACACAAAGACCCAACAAACAAAGAGAACTTCAGACCAATTTCCCTCATAAACATAGACACAAAAATACTTAATAAAATACTGGCAAATTGAATTCAAGAACCATAAAATGTATCATTCACCATGATCAAGCAGGCTTCATTCCAGGAATGCAGGGATGGTTCAACATATGAAAATCCATCAACATATTTCCATATAAACAAGCTGAAGGGAAAAAAAAACACATGATCATCACACTAGATGCGAAAAAGCATTTGACAAAATCCAACACCCCTTCATGGTGAAAGTCCTGGAGAGAACGGGAATACAAGGACCATACCTAGAAACAATAAAGGCGATATACAGGAAGCCAGTAGCCAGCATCACATTAAATGGAGAGAAACTTTAAGCATTTCCTCTAAACTCAGGGACAAGGTAAGGATGCCCACTCTCCCCATATCTCTTCAACATAGTACTGTATATTCTAGCCAGAGCAATAAGACAACTAAAGGATATATAGGGGATACAAACTGAAAAGGAAGATGTCAAAATATCCCTATTTTCAGATGATAGGATAATATACATGTGACCCCAAAAGTTCAACCTGAGAACTACTACAACTACTACAAAGAGAACTACTACAAGTACCTTCAGCAAGGTGGCTGGATACAAAATTAGTTTTAAGAAATCGGAAGCCCTTCTATATACAAAAGATAAATTAATTGAGATAGAAATTAGGGAAACAACACCCTTCACAATTGCCACACACAATATAAGATACCTGGGAGTAACTCTAACCAAGCAAGTGAAAGGCCTATAGGACAAGAACTTGAAGTCCCTGAAGAAAGAAACTGAAGAGGACATCAGAAAATGGAAAGATCTCCCATGCTCATAGATAGGTAGAATCAACATAATGAAAATGACCATCCTGCCAAAAGCAATATACAGAATCAATGCAATTCCCATCAAAATACCAACACAATTCTTTACAGACCTGGAAAAAAATTCTTAACTTCATATGGAATAATAAATTAGCCAAAATAGCTAAATCAATCCTGTACAATAAAAAAACATCTGGTGGTATCACCATCCCAGATTTCAAGCTATACTACAGAGCAATAGTAATAAAAGTAGCATGGTACTGTTATATAAACAGACCAGTGGAGCAATAGAATCGCATTGAAGATCCAGAAATGAATCAACACACGTATGATCACTTAATTTTCGACGAAGAAGCCAAAACTGTACAATGAAAAAAGGACAGCATCTTCAACAAATGGTGCTGGTCTAACTGGATGTCCACTTGCAAAAGAATGAAATTAGACTTATACTTATCACCTTGCACAAAACTTAAATCCAAGTGGATCAAAGACCTTAAAATAAAGCCAGACACACTAAGTCTAATAGAAGGGAAAGTGGGGAACAGCCTTGATCTCATTGGCACAGGCGACAAGTTCCTAAACAGAACACTAATAGCTCAGGCTCTGAGACCCACAATCAATAATTGGGACCTCATGAAACTGAGAAGCTTCTGTAAGGCAAAGGACACTGTCATTAGAACAAAACGGCAACCTACATATTGGGAAAATGTATTTACCAACCCCACTACTGACAGAGGGTCAATATCCAAAATTTATAAAGAACTCAAGAAATTAAATGCCAAGAAATGAAATAATCCAATAAAACAATAGGAAGCAGTGCTCAATGGAGAATTCACAAAGGAGGAATCTCTAATGGCAGTGAGACATTTGAAGTAATGCTCAACATCCTTAATCATCAGAGAAATCCAACTCAAGATGACTCTGAGATTCCATCTCACACCTGTCAGAATGGCTAAGATCAAAAGCTCAAATGACAGCACATGCTGGCAAGGTTGTGGAGAAAGGGGAACACTCCTCCATTGCTAGTGGGAATGTAAACTTGTACAACCACTATGGAAATCAGTCTGGCGATATCTTGGAAAACTTGGAATAGCCCTACCTCAACACTCAGCCATACCACTTCTGGGTATCCGCCCAAATGATTCCTCACCAAACCATAAGGACATATCCTCATCTATGTTCATACCAGCCGTATTTGTAATTGCTAGGCACTGGAAACAACCCAGATATCCCTCAACTGATGAATAGATTTTAAAAATGGGATACAATTACACATGGAATACTATTCAGTAATCAGAAACAGGGAAACCATGCAATTCGCAGCCAAATGGATGAACTAGAAAAGCTCATTTTGAGTGTGCTAACCCAGACTCAGAAAGATGTACAAGGTATCTACCCACTTATAAATGGATTTTAGTTACATAGTACAGGACAACTATCCTACAACCAACACACCAAAAAGAACAGGAACATAGACTTTGTTAATTGTTAGTGGGACTATTTGCACTAGGGTGCTGACATTTTGGCCCCAGTGCAAGAGGAAGCTCTTAGCCCTCATATGACTGTTGAACTGAGGGGGGCTGATATGTAGTGACACCCCACTCCAGAGGAGTGAGATGGGTGGGAGAGGGAGGAGAGGGTGTGAGGGTGTGAGGGTGGAACTGGGAGGGGTGGAAAGAGGGAACTGTGATGCAGATTTAACCTGAAGTAATAAATAAACATAAAAAATTAAAAATATAAATCCTTCAATTTTTTTTCTATTTCTGGATTGTTTCTCTGAATTTTCATGTTTCTGCAACACATGCCACTGTGCTTTGGAAACACATTGAATTAAATCTGTAGATTATTTTATATCATATGAAGGGTTAAACCATGTTAGATTTCCTTCTCACTTAAACATGAAATAGTTCTAAAATTGGTCAAACATTAGAACGCAAAACAAGGCATCAAATTTCAGACAACTCAAATCATAAGCATTTCTGATGACCACAGACAATAAATTATAAATAAAATACTAAAAGTTATTTGGAAAATTAACCAGTATGGACAAATTAAGCCTTATGCTTCTAAACAAACAGTGGTTGTTAGAAAAAATCACAGGAGAAATTAGAAAGTTTCCTGAAACAAATAAATTGAAGCCCTAAATACCAAACTCATGATCTTTAGCTAGACAAGAGAAGAATTAATAAAATTTGCAATGAGCCATAATCACTAATGGCAAAGAAATACAAAGTACCAAAAAGGACTATCAAACACAACAATACAATAGATCATGTAGTCTCAAGAAATGGATAACTTCACAAATATAAACAGCTTTTGAATTGCTATGTTGAAGGAATATCAAATCTGAGCCTCCAATATGAGTGAAAGGAAACAATGGGTAATTAACCTCAGAGCAAGCAAGAACTTTTGTGTTTGAGTTACAATTTTAGATCACAGTCTTTCCTGTGTGTCAAGAGTCTGTGTTTAGGGGTATTGTTTAATGGCACTTGTTGTTGATTGGAGAGACAGGAATAAGGAGTTCTGTTCACCATCACTATCCTCTGATAGTTGAAGTCACTTTTCTCCCCATCCCTGGACTTCCATCTCCAAGACAAAATTTGAAAGATACAGTAAAAACAAAAACAGAAAAGGAAATTAGCTAATATATATAGCTATATATAAAAAAACTATACATACACTATATATATTCCCAAGAAGCAGAACACACAACCCAGACCCATTTATAGCAGTTGGTCTAAATTGGCTATGCACAAAAAATTTGTCATTTTGAGAATTTTATTTTAATCACAACACCATCAATAGAATTATTTCAGATCACATAATAACCTGAAATTTAAGGGGAGATATATTTTAAACACATTTATAGCAAGACTATTAGCAATGACAATATTGAACCATTCATGAGATTTTAGAATATGTGTATAAATGCATGCTGGTGCTTTATGCTCTCATAATGAGGAGATTCTGAATCTAAACTCATAGTAATTGTGAATGTTATGCATGGTAAAGGTATGAGATGCCTTTCTATCTATTCACAAAGTACATTACTTAAATGATAAATTGTTATTGTTAGAGAGTACTATGAAGCTGTTATTTTTCTCACCTGAGTTCCTTTCCCTTGTGAACTCGTATCATCTTACTCAGTATCCTGGCAATGCAGGCATTACTTGTATGTTGACAGTAGGCTGAACAAAGAGGTATTTAGACAACTACTATTTTATTTCTAGTTTTAAAGAAAGACTATTTTGTTATATGTCTTCATACCATATATGAATTTGTTCTAGCTTACACAATATACTTAATGTAGAATTTTGTTTATTTGAAGGTTTCTTACTTTGTTTTCTACCATAAAAACCAATCTTCATATAAACCTGAATACAGTTGGTTATATGGAAAATTATATTTGGTCACACTCTTTAAAATTATGAATTTGACTTGTGAACCATGCAATAATTTGAGGGTTGTCCACTTCTGGCATTTCCAGATGACAGAGGTAGTGTGGTAGCTATGTAAGCTGCACGGTATGGTATAAGGAAGATAAAGTCAGATCATAATTTTGAGATGATGAAATCTTTTCATTCTTTTCCAGAGTGAGGGATATAAAAGTAGATTAAATGACATATAATGCTGTGCGAATGTAAAGTGTGATCATGATTATTGCTCATCACTCCTTATATCGTCACAGAAGTGTAATTTGACCTCTCAGAAATGTTCAATTTATGTGCCAGTTTAAGTTAATGATAAATCTTCCAGGTGCTTGAAATGGGACTGCATGATAACTAGTTCCTTATAGTCTCATTTGTCTATTAAAAGCTGGCATTACCTTTTTATAATCTTATGACATGCGATCTTAGTGGTATGTTCTTTTTAAATGTCCATAAGCTTTCTATGAATTAATTATTCCTTCCGGAAGACTCACCTGTAACCTGGTGAGTGCCAATTAGTTTTACTGCTAAATGTTTAATTCCCTGTTAAAATGACAGAAACATTTTCTTTTATTTTTTTCTTAAGATATGACATTATTATGGGATACCTTTTACTAAGGTTGAATAAAAGAATGTACTGGAGCTTTGTTTTCATTGTTCAATTCATCATATAGCATTTATTTTGAACCGGTTATATTCTGTCCTAATCTAGGAATACAAAATACATGAGAATATTACTGCCAACAAAGTTTTCAGTGTTCTTACAGTCGAAGCTTGATGGAAACCCAAGCTGTCAAATAACATGGATGATCACTTTTGATAGGATGAAAAGTTCTGCTCAAAATATATCTCTGGTCAACTCACAAGATATCAGCTTTTGTCATAAGGTCTTTGGACCAATTCTTTGAAAATTATTGTTGTTTCAAATCATTTTTCTTTAAAAGTCTACAAATAGAGGTGTGACCATCTATGAATAATTAACTCACTAAACATATATTAAGATTGGATTTATAAGATTAAATAAACACATTCATATATATGGTACCATTTTAAAATTTTCTGTAAACCATAACAAAGTCTATCTTTTATAATTTCAGATAAATGTTCATTTGTTTCAAAATTTATTTATTTATTAAACTTACATTTCACTCACACTCTTCTCCCTCCTCCCCTCCCTATCCCATCCTCCCACACTCTTCCCCCTCTCCCTTATCTCCTTCTCCTCAGATGAAGGAGGCCTCCCACATATCAACCCCCCTCAGTTCATCATTCACATGAAGTCTAAGACCTTCTTGCCCTGTAGTCCAAAATGGCAGTCCAGCTAATGTGAGGTGTTCCAGTAACAGGCAACAGAGCCCATGATAGAGACCCCCTCTGTCCCCATTTGCTAAGAGATCTGTATGAAGATTAAGTTGCCTATCATTTATATATGTGTAGGTGGGCCTAGGTCTAGTCTCTTTTTTTTCCAGGTAGTATTTCAGTCTTTGTAAGGCTTTAGTGGCCTAGATTGGTTGGTTCTGTTGATCTTCTTGTGGTGTCCCCCTCCAGGGGGTGGAGTTTCTCATAGGACAGTTATGCTAGGTTCCTGTTCCTTTGGGTCTGTGGATTTTAGGATAGTTATCCTGTATTATATGGCTAACATCCAGTTATAAATAAGTACATGTCATGTGTACCTTTCTGGGTCTGGGTTAGCTCACTCAGGATGAGCTTTTCAAGTTCCATCCATTTGGTTGCAAATTGCATGATGTCCTTGTTTCTGATAGCTGAGTAGTATTCCACTGTGTTAATGTACCACAGTTTTGTTTTGTTTTATCCATTCTTGTATTAAAGGGCATCTGGATTGTTTCTAGATATTATGAATAAAGCTGCTATGAACATATTTGAGCTATGAACATAGTTGTCTTTGTGATTTGGTGAAGAATCTTTTGGATATATGCTCAGGAGTGGTGCTGGCCTTGAGGTAGACTTATTCCCAGTTTTCTGAGATGATGCCAGATTGATTTTCAAAGTAGTTGTACAAGTTTGTGCTCTCACCAGCAATAGAAGAGTGTCCCCCTTTCTCCACATCCTCGCCAGCATGTACTGTTACTTGGGTTTTTTATCTGAGCCATTTTGAAGAGTGTGAGATGCAATCTCAGAGTCTTTTTGAGTTACATTTCTCTGATGACTAAAGATGTTGAGCATTTCTTCAAGTGTCTTCAGCCATCACAGATTCCTCTTTTGTGAATTCTCGGTTTAGTTCTGTACTCCATTTTTTGATTAGATTATTTGGTTTGTTGGTGTTTAATTTCTTGAGTTCTTTATATAGTTTGGATATTAGCCCTCTGTTGGATGTGGGGTTGGTGAAGATCTTTTCCCAATAACAATGTCCAAATATCATTTTTTATAGTTACTTAATTTAAGTAACTGTAACAATTGAAGTTCTATAGGTAAAACCCAGCAAGCATGCTGTTTAATTATGTTTCCTTTTCTGTAATAAAGAAGTAATAACAGGTAAGGTCATGATAACAGGTGTGGAGGCCTGGCACACAGCAGGAACCTGGCTGACCACATTTTCTCCACACAGAGGAAGCAGATAGAGAGAGAAAAGAGGAAGTGAGACCAGGCTAGAAAATCTAAAGCCACCTCCAATTGCATACTTTGTTTAGGAAGATGCCACTTCCAGTGCCCTTTTTTAGTTGTGATGAACTGTGTAAATAGAAACAATTCTAGGAGTTCGCGAATACAAGGGGAGCAATTCTAGGTCATCATAGAGCAGAATGGGAAGAAAACAGCCAAGAATTGTAGAAAGGATTAAATATTGATGTTGAAATTTTTATCAAGCCTGAGCATTAATTATTTAAATCAAGTTCACATTTAGTCAAATTTAGTTGATAAAGACCCTAAAATGTGTATGTAGAAGCCACACTAATTAGCTTCCCCTTCTTATGATCTAAGTCCCTCATAATTTTCCTTCTATTTAAACTTCAGTTACTACTGTTTATATGTTTAAACCAGGTCTTTCTTTGAGACAGCTTTTCATTCCGTGATTACTTACCATCTTACTCTTTTAAGAAAGTTCCTATGCTGTTAATTTATACACAACAGGAACTAGTCTCATTTATTTAAATGACCTCCACTTTTCAATAAATATGTGGAGTTTGAAAATCATCTGTCTTGAACTGTATCAGGATTAAGTCTCTAAAGTACTACGTGGGTTTTATTTCTCAGATATAAAACCCCTTTCCATTCATTTGCTACAGTTGGAGTCATTTCTCATTCTCTACTGCCATTGTAGGCTAATATTTACTGCTGCACTGAGAATCAACTTTTATTGAGTTATTTTATTCCATTCCATAACTGCATACTAGTGAACATTTCTTAAAAATAATTTGAAAGTAGAAAAGTAAAAAGTACAGAAAAGGCAAACCTATGATGAATGGATGATGGATATATGTAGGCATTTTCATAAATATTTTGTCCCCAAAGGGCTATATGAGATTCAGAATGTTGCCAAAAAATGTTCTAGGTTTCAGAATTGCTTATAAAATCTACAAGGAAATATTTGTTTTTAAGTAAATAATATAAACTATGTTTGACTGATACATTCTATTATAACAACCAACTGTAGCTAAGAATTATTTCTAATATGTATTCTTTACGAAGCCATATAAAAGCCAAAAGAGCTTTTTAGAAAGGGTAAGAAATATGTGCATGAGATCCATATACATGAAGTTTTACTTTCAATAATAATGGGCATATATAATGGACCATTTCTCCATTCAAAACTAGTCACTAGAAAACACTATTAATATCAGGTTGTTGGAGTCATCACATGACAATTTATGATACTAACAGTTTTGTGCCTCTAAAGTAAATATCTTAAGAGTGATGATCATAAGTAATATGATCTTAAACATAATTTAAGATCTCCGACTTTGCTCATAATCCAGAAAACATTCTGACAGCATTGAGTTATTTTACAAAATTCTAAATAGTAACTGTATATTGCAGGAAGTCTTTCTGTTTTCATTCCATATGAAAATCTCTGTGATTACAGTTGGCAATTTTTTTTCATTGTAAATGTGGCTCTTGTAATAATTGCTATGAGAAATGTGTAAGGCTGATGACTGAGAATCACAGAAGTATATTGGATCTAACAAAAGCACCAGAAGATCCATATTGGGCCTTGCTCACTGAATAGTGCTTAATGGAAAAAACATATACCACATACTTGGAAATTGGTCAACATTACAATACATGCTCTAGTTCATACTGCATGTGTCAACTGGATTAACATTTGATATGGCACCCTGAATAAAGACCATTTCCATAAACAATTAAGTGATTTTATTCATTTCTCATAAGTTTCTTATCCCCAAAATGAATAGATTAAATGATAATGCCATTGGAGTCACTTTTAGTTTGGATCTAAGACATCTGGGAATACAAAGACCATTTATTATTTTGTAAAAGAAATGGGGATAAAATTATGTACTTCAAATTAAAGGAAATTAGTATTACAATTTAACAAGTAAATTAAGTGTGAGTTTTTAATTTAATTTAATTCTTTTTATTTTGTTTTAAATAGTGTTTCATATAGCATAGGTGGGTCTTGAAGTGGCTTTGTACCTGTAATACATTTGCACAATACAATACTACTCAGCTAGTCGAAATCATGAATTTCACAGGCAAATGGATGGAATTAGAAAAAAATCATCTTGAATGAGGTAAGTCAGAATCAGAAAGATATACATGACATGAATTCACTTATATGCAGTCATTAGCCATAAAGTACAGGATAGTCACACTACAGTCCATAGACCCAAACAACCTAAGTAACAAGGAAGTCCCAAGGAAGGACACTTGAATCTCACTATTAAGGGGAAATAGATGAGATATCAAGGTGGATGGAGGGAGGAGACTGTGTGTGATAGAATGTGGGGATAGGATTAGGAGGAATGAGTTGAGGGGAAGATGGAAGAAGAGAATACTAGAAGAGACAACTGGATTGGGAGGGGATGGCAGGGGAAATCTCTAGGATGAGGTAGAAACCAAGGACAGTGGAAACTCCCAGGAATCTATGAGGATGACCCTAGCTAAGACTCCTAGTAATGGAAGATATGGAGCCTGAACCAGCCATCTCCTGTAACCAGGAGTGGCAATGTAAGGATTGAGACATTAACCTGGCCACGTAACCTTAAACCCACAATTTTTCCTGTTTCCACAGTGTGCAAGGATGTAAGATGGAGCAGAGTTTGAGGAAAGAGCCAACAAATGATTGGCCTAGCTTGAGACACATGCCATGAGAGGGAGCTCAACATTAACACTATTTATGATATTATGCTATACTTAAAGACAGGGGCCTAGCTTAACTCTCATCAGAGAGGCTTTAACAAGCTACTGATCAAAACTGATATAGAGAATGACAACCAGACATCAAGTCGAGTTTGGGGAATCAAGTGGAAGAGACAGGGACAAGATTGAAGTAGCCAGAAGAGTCAAGGACACAAGAAAACCTACAGAATCAACTAACCTGGGCCTATGGGTGTTCAGAGACTGAACTGGCAACCAGAGAGCATGCGTGGGATGGATCTAGTTCTTCTGTACATATGTAACATTTGTGTAGCTGGATCTTCATGTGGGACTCCTAAAACGGGAGCAGGGTCTGACTCTGACTACATTGCCTGCCTTTATATTCCTTTCCCCTAACTGGGCTGCCTTGTCTAGCCTCAACAGAAAAAGATCTGCCTAGTCCTGCTTCAATTTGATATGCCAAGGCTGGTTGATATTCATGGGAGGCCTCCCATTTTTTGAGGAGAAGGAAAGGAAGGGTGGATTGGGAAAGGATAAGGGAGAGGGAGGGATTGGGAGGAGAGGAAAGAGGGAAAGCTGTGAGTGGAGTGAAAGTAAATAAATAACTTAATAAAACAAAAAATACCCCCCCCCAAATTCTTAACTCAAAACATGAAACCCACCGACAAGTTGGATGGATACTGACAAGGTAGGCCTCTTGGAGGAGATTAGGATAACTCTAGGGGAGAGTCCTACCATAGGGAGATATGGAGACTGAAAAGGCCTCCCACAAGCTAGGTTGGAAGTCTGGGGAAGTGAGGAGATAACCAACACACCCACAAAACCTTGAACCCAAAATTTACCTGGTATACAAGCTCTCCAGGGATAAAGATATAGCAGGCATTAAGGAAATGAGAAACCAATAACAGACCAAACCATAGACCTACCCCAAGGGAGAGAGCTAACCAATATCACTATTAATGACACTCTGCTATGATTACAGATGGAAGTCTAGCATAAGTGTCCTCTGAGAACCTCCATGCAGCGGATGATCCAAACAGAAGCTGAGACTCATCAATGAACACTATGCTGAATAAGGGGAGCTTGTGGAAGAACAGGTGGGGTATAGAAAGACCCAGAGGAGATAAGAACTCCACAAGAAGGCCAACAGAGTCAACTAACCTAGGTCAATGGGGGCTCACAAAATCTGGACCACCATTCATTCAAAGGGCATGCATGAATTGGAGCTAGGCCTCCTACACATATGTAACTGATGGGCAGGTTGGTCATCTTGTGTGTCCCTAGCAAGAGGAACAGGGCTGTTTCTGGCAAGGACTATGAGGTCTGCTTTTTGATCACTTCCCCTCAATGGGGCTGTAATATCTGGTTTCAATGGACGAGGAAGTGCTTAGGCCTGATACAAATTGATGTACTGGGATGGGACAGTATGAGGGACAGGGAGAGGGTACTCCTTTTCTGTGAAGAAGGGGAGAGGTGATAGGAGAAGGGGCCAGAGGGCACAAGCCAGAGGAGGAGAAAGAGGGGGCTATGACGAGGATGTAAAATGAATAATAAAATAAAATAAATTTTTTTCTGTGAACTTTTTTGTTTACTTAAAAAAATTAAATGTTTTATTTTGCAAGAACTTCATGTCAAAGTGAAGTTTTTTAAATTAAATTAATTAAAAAAAAAAAACCCAAACTGTTTCCAAATAAAATCATCCAGAAACATCAACATGACACCAGGAGTATAAAATATTATATTTGATTTCATGTAATAGATTATGACCAAAAGGAAGATGTAGTTTTAAAATGTGAAATGTTCTTTTATGTGTATATATGTATATATAAATACATGTATGTATGTATGTATGTATGTATAGATGATAGATACATAGATAAGATAGCAAATATATGATATAGATATATGTGTGTGAGAGAGATTCATACTTAGATTTAGATTCTGACTCCATGATGTCACTTACATATCTGCAAATATTCTGAAATTGAGAAAAAATTAACCCTGAAATCACCATACATGTTGTTACATTTTCAGATAAAGTGTATTTCAACTGGACTATGAAGTGTCATTTTCTATGGAATTGCCACAGAAATACTAATCTTGAATCAAGACTCTAAATTTGAAGAAGACTGAACACAGAGGGACAGGATTGTGGCTCTGAATAGAATTTCCCAAAAGAAAATCACAACCGTGTTAAAAATTCTACAAGGCTGAATGCCTTGAGCCCCTTTACTGTAAAGAAATAGAATGTTTCAAGTCCAGATCCAATTAACTTGAGTCACCTTTAGCTCACTTACTAATATATTGTTTACCTCTCTATAGACCTAATAATACTCCAGTGGTTACCAGGAAAAAATCTTTGGAATCTCTTAATTGACCACAGTCATTTACCAACACTCAGGTAAAATATATCATTAGAAAATATTTGAGATTTCTTTGCTTTGTTGTAACATGCCTTCTGATGAATTTGAAAAGAGCCTTGATTTATAATTTTCTTTTTTTCTGTAACTACTTTTAAAAGATCATGAAACTGTTGCCACACTGGAACACAGTGTTAGGGTCAACCTAAATACATGTGCCATGCCATGATCATTGTTACTAGCTCCAGATTAGCCTATCTTGTATTCTCTTTGAGGTGAAACTTGTGTTTTTGCTTTAACATAATCACCCCCAAAATATTAATTTTAATGATAAATAAACCCCGCTTATAAGAGCTACCAAAAGATAAGGGAATTGGGTTTCCAGTGACTACCTATGATGATTTTTGTGTGTCAACTTCACTGTGCAATGAGCTGCCCATCTATTTTTTAAGTTGCTGGTATGTTTATGAGGGTATATCTAGACTAGATTAACATTTAAATTAGCAAACTGACTAAAGCAGATTGCCACCACCTATGTGAGTGAGTGTCATCCAATGCTATGAAGACTTAAATAGAGCAAGAGACTAGGTCAGGGACATCTCTTTATTCTGCCTTAATGTTTAAGCTCTAAGCCATCAGTTTTGGTACATCGACCCTGAGTTTGGACAAACTGTACATCAGCTATTCTGAGTTTGAATCTGAGTCTCTATAACTTCACAAACAAATCCCTTATACTTCATCTTGTGTGTGGAAGCAGGGGAAGGAGGGAGAGGGAGAAAAAGAGACAGATTGACAGACTCTCACCATTGTTTTGGTTTTCTCATTAATAAAAGAATTTAAGAGTGAACTCAAATGGAAGCCCAAGGACAATATGATTAAAGTATACAACAAACAAATATACCGAGAAAGAAATAAGGGAAACAACCCCCTTCACAATAGCCACAAACAACATAAAATACCTGGGGGTAACTCTAACCAAGCATGTAAAGGACCTATATAACAAGAACTTCAAGCCCCTGAAGAAAGAAATGGAAGAGGCCTTTAGAAGATGGAAAGATCTCCCATGCTCATGGATAGGTAAGATCAACATAATAAAAATGGCTATCCTACCAAAAGCAATATATAGATTTAATGCAATTCCTATCAAAATACCAACACAATTCTTTATAGACCTGGAAAAAGCTAGTCTCAACTTCATATGGAACAACAAAAAGCCCAGAATAGCTAAATCAATCCTGTCCAATGAAAAAACATCTGGAGGTATCACCATCCCAGATTTCAAGCTGTACTACAGAGCAACAGTAATAAAAACAGCATGGTACTGGTATAGAAACAGACCAGTGGATCAATGGAATTGAATTGAAGACCCAAACATGGATCCACACACCTATGGCCAACTAATC
>CAJQZJ010010411.1:1687157-1707244 GCA_907164525.1 Lophiomys imhausi
GGGACTGGCCCGCCTCAATGGCGACAAGGGCTTGTATAATCATGGCTACATTACGCTTTTGTGTGGCTCTCATTTTGTCGATGCACCATAGGCAAACCAGAGAGGCTAGTATCATTAGTATCACCAAAGAGCCTACACCCGCCCACTCCTTAAGATGATCCATAGCCGTCTGTATCCAAGAAGTCAAGCCAGTAGACAGGCTCAGATCCACCCGAGTGGAGTTGATGTGGACAATTGTTGCTCTCAGCTCTCTCATCAAATTTTCAAATTCAGCCGACCAATCCTGTAAGAGGAACTTTGACAATTGTCTGGACAAGTTAGCAGCTTTTGTATAATTTTGATATTGTACGGAAGTAACACATAAACCTTGCAATTTCCACTCACACCCCAATTGTGCTAGTTGCCAAAGAGAATCAATCTGTTCTTGTATTAAATCTATGCGTTGATTAACTATCATAAGACCTCCTTTGAGATGAGAATTCATAGAGGCCTGAGTATCCAATGCCTGTGCCACAGTGGCTGAGATGTTATTCAGGGCATTGGCAGTCTGTATAGAACTAGACAAGGCAATAACTGAGGCAGTAGCTCCCACAGCAGCAACAGTGATAGCAGTAACAATAGCTGCAGTGATGCCAAAATCTCTTTTAAATCTGAATAACATCATGGTATTAGGAGCCTCTACAGGAACTGGCACATATCGAGGCATTCTAGTCACCACAGCCACAGGAAAGGCTGTGGCATTCCAGCATAGGGCATAAAAACATGTGCCTGGAGTGCATACTAACTTTTCTTCACCTAAGGATGCACTCCCATTACTTACAACCCACAGAAAAGGAGGCCAGAGACATACTGGCGAAGCTAAAAAAGTCTTGTTGCGGTAAGAATGAAACAAAGAATTCCAAGTACCAGAGCCACTACCGCTAGAGAAATCTGGTAGCAGACCCTAGGGAAAAATTACCTCTTTGATCTTCTCTGATCATCAAAGGGAAGGTAGGGTAAGCCTAAGCTTCTATTACTGCTAAATAAGCGTGGAAACACAGTTGCATCATGTCTGACCGGCATCGGCTTTGGGAATATCGACAGGATTCCCCATCTCGGCTCGGTCATTCCTGACCTACTCACTGCTACTAACACCAGGAAGGTCTTCATGACGAATCTTCCTCACAAGGCGTTCAGGCACCCACACTGGATCTTGTTGATCCTGAGGAAAAACACAAACAGACCCTCTCGCCCATGTTAGCACGGGGTCAGGCCCCCGCCAAGAGCCTGTCAGAATGTCCTTCCATTTCACCATGCTTTTAGGTGAACCATGGGAATCCTGACATCTGTCCGCTGCTGAGCGGCCTTGAGCATCCAAATTGAAAAAATTTAGAGTAAATAAGGCTAAAGATATTCTCTCCTTGGGGGTACGGCCTTGGCCTATTCCCCCTTTTTGTTTTTGCAAGCATTCTTTCAAGGTGCGATGAGCACGCTCCACAATTCCTTGTCCTTGAGGATTGTATGGTAATCCGTGATTAAGGTGTACCTCCATCTGGTTACAGAAGGAGACAAAGGACTGTGCCGTATAGGCTGGTCCATTGTCCGTTTTCAGCTGCTGTGGTTTTCCCCATGCAGCCCAGGCTTCTAAGCAATGTCCTATGACATTGCGAGTCTTTTTTCCACTCATAGGTGTAGCATGTATGATACCTGAGCAGGTATCCACAGATACATGGATGTATTTTAAGGTTCCAAACTCTGAAATGTGAGTAACGTCCATTTGCCAGATTTTGAGTGGCATCAACCCTCTAGGGTTCACTCCCACACTGAGAGGATGATGATGAATCACACAGTGAGGACAGTCTAAAACTATTTGTCTAGCATCTGCTCTAGACAAATGGAATTTCTGCTGTAGAGTTTTTGCATTTACATGAAATAATTGGTGAAACTGTCTGGCTTGGTCCAGGAATGAGCTCCAAAAAATGCATTCCATCCTGGTCCATTGATCAACTTTATCATTACCCTCACTTAATGGTCCAGGTAATCCTGTATGTGCTCTAATATGTTGAATATAAAAACATCTTTTTTTTCTGTCAGATTAAAACTTGTAATTCTTGTAATAAGGCACATACAGTACTACTATTCTTAATAGGACCTGTTAATTTTAATACTTTTACTGTGTTGACCACATAGACTGAATCTGAAATCAAATTGAATGCAAATTGACATCTTTTAAAAACCTCAATTACTATTTTCAATTCTACTATTTGGGGGGAACCCGGTTGAAACTGACATAACACGGGCTCTTGTCTTTCTATCAAATAGGCTCCACAGCCTGTCTTTGAGCCATCAGTAAACACATTTGGTGACCCTTGAAGTGGTACTGCTGAAGTAACCTTAGGGAATATCACTGGGTGCTCCTTAAAAAATAATAGTAATGGATGTTTAGGGTAATGGTTATCAATTATTCCTTCAAAGCTACATTGCAATATTGCCCAGTCATCTACAGTGCCACACAAAATCTTAATTTGATAACTGGAATAGGGCACTATTATACTGGCAGGAGCAACTCCAAAAGACTGCAAGCATTGTTGGATACCATTCAAGGCTAAAGCAGCAAGTGCAGTGGGATAATGTTCTATTCTGTTCTTACTTGTGTCCACATCCCCGGGCAGAAAGATCTCCCTACTTTCAGTGACTGAACAGGCTGATCTATCTGAGTGGCTTCTGGATATGGAGGAGGAGTTGAAGGTGCCATGGCAACGGCTTTGTTTACACCAGCTGCCGCCAGCGTGGCTGAAGGCACTGTAGCAATGAATCCGCCCACTCCGACTGCCGCTGACGTGTCAGGCGCCATGGCAACAGCTCCTCCCACACCGACTGCCGCCTGCGTGTCCTTCTCTTTTACTTTTTTCTTTTCCTTTTTTCTTATAACAGTCCTCTCCAACTGTTCTAGTAGAGCGTGTAGCTCTCCTTCAGAATCTGTGCTCTCTGAGTCCTCAAAATCTCTAAAATCTCTAAAATCTGTGAGATCGGGATAGAGAGGAACTTTCTTTTTGCCTCCCTTTTCACTGTCTGCCTGCTCAAATCTTTCGCCTTTGTTACTTTCCTTTTCACTGTCTACTTGCTCAGATCTTTCCCCTTGCAGCAGTTCCAAGGCTGACTCTCCCTCTTTGATTGCATTACAACACCTCTGATCTTCTAAACAACTCCTCACCATTTTCCAAATCGGTCTTACTCCATGCTTCAGAGTCCCCTGCTCCCAAGCAAAATCCACGTCCCTGCCTAATTTGTCCCAGCAGGATACCGTAAGATTCCCGGACACCGCAAACCACGGAGCCACGGAATCACATTCATTCAAAAATCTTTCTAGGGTAGACTTCTTAATCTTTAAATTCCTAGCTAAAAGTAGCTCCTGAAGAGCCAGAAAAATTGGGTGTGACTCAGACAACCCCATGTTTAAAAATTTTACTTTCGGTTTGCAGCTTCCCCACGAAACTTTACCTTTAGTTCGCAACTTCCCGTGAAACTTTACCTTTTGTTCGCTATTTCCGCGAAACTTTACCTTTTGTTCGCTATTTCCGCGAAACTTTACCTTTTGTTCGCTATTTCCGCGAAACTTTACCTTTTGTTCGCTATTTCCGCGAAACTTTATTGTCCTGATTTATCCCAGGAACTTACCAACGCATTGCCCCTGACTGCAGGAGTTCTGAGTCTTTTCTGGGTCCCCGTACGGGCCACCACTTGTCGCGTCCCTCTCGACCAGCAAGAAATGACGCAAGTCGCAAAAGCTCTTCTCCTGCAGTTTATTCAGGTCCCTTGAAAACAGTCTTCCGAATGGGGGCCGGGCAGACCCAACCCACAGGCTAAATACTAAATGAACAGCCAATCAAGTAAAGCCACATGGTGCTATCTTAGAGGCCCACGTATAGCCAATCAAGTAAAGCCACATGGTGCTATCTTAGAGGCCCACGTATAGCCAATCAAGTAAAGCCACATGGTGCTATCTTAGAGGCCCACGTATAGCCAATCAAGTAAAGCCACATCAGCGGTCTTAGCCAAATATGGACTTGTTTACCATCGAGAGCGCTCACCGTCGGGCTGGTGGAAGGCATAGACCAGCGCCATTTTTAAGGCACAGCACATCGCAGCTCTCTACACATGACTACTTGTTTTGCTTTTTAAGAATTATCACAACCCCACTGTGTTACTAGAATTTGCAGAGTATTATAAAGTATATGCTTAAAAAACTCACCATCTACTCACCCAAGTAGTAACAGTTGTTCCACATTATGAAAGACATGGATTTTGTGAGGAAAAAGAAAGTTAATGTTAAACCATGTAACATTTCATGTTGAAAGTACAAATACAATAAATTCTTTGTAAAAATCTCTATAACACAAACACTTGGTCATAGTAAGCCTACTAACTCCTTGGAGATCTTGTTTGTTTAATCAATGAGTCAAATGGAAGGAAAATGAGTTTCTGAGTGCCTAATGGGTATACTAAAAGAATATACTCAGAGAAAAAGTTGCTCATTCACTTGACACATACTCTTGGCCAATTAGCAGCAGCCTTAACTCAGGCTTTCGGCTGGAATGTTTGTGCAGTTTTTAGACACAATAGGCTGACTTCTCCGAGATCAGAGAAGTTATCTACTGAGGCCAAAGAGTGAGAGTTGGGGCCACAAGCATCTCATGCCAATACCTTTTTCTGTTTTCTGTTTTTTACTTTTCACCTTAGAATGTCTTTCACTTTTCACCTTAGAATAGATTGTCGTTGACAAATGAGGCCTTCTCATTCCTGAAATACCAAAGCCACTGTTATGTCCTTTGTTAAGTCATCATGACCCCCCTTTTGAGTTAGAAGAGTCTTGTTGTGTCTCAGAAAAACTCATGGACTTTTGAAGTTCAGTGTGTTTGATTGATTTGTGGACATGTAGGAAGAGGAAGCCCTTTCAGCTGAATTACAATACTAAGAGAGCTCCTTGAATATCAGAGACTGTATTTGAAGATGTTGGTATGGTAGAGTAACCAAAAAATGAATACTTCTTTAAAATGACTGCAATAAATATTTCATAGGAGGAGAAATATTTCATAATCTAGAAAGACATAATTTTTCTCCCCACTTTTTCATCACTGTTCAATTTTTCCTAAAATTTATTTAGGGAAATTTTCCAAATTTAATCCCCAAAGAATGTGACTTGACATATATTAAGTTCCTTAAATTTGAGAAGAATATTTGTGAAAAATTATATATGAAAAATATGCTCAATAATATGGAATAAGTGTGAGGAGAATTGGAATTTAACAAAAGGGTCAAATAGTTGTAATTCATCAAAGTTTATAAGTACCAATAAATGTATCTTCTAAATATATTCAAATTATTTAGTGTTCTCTATATTGGCTATGAAAAAGAGAAACAAAATTGTAGAACAATTCATATAAAAGAAGAGAGAGAGGAGGAAGACAGAGACCCAGAGGGGTCATGATCAACACACGAACATCAACAGAACAAACCAATATAGGCCCCTAGAAGCTTACAGAGACTGAAACACTAACCACCACCACCAACAACAAAGAAAAAAGAAAAAAGCTTAGGCTAGACCTAGACCCCCCCTATACAAATATAAATGATGGGCAACTTAGTCTTCATACAAATCCCTTAGTGAGGGGTGGGCAGTCTCAGTAATGGACTTTGTTACCTATTAGTAGGACACTTTACCATAGCTGAGCTACCCCGTCAGGCCCCAGAGCAAGAGGAAGCTCTGAGGCCTCTGTGACTGATGAACTGAGGGGGGCTGATATGTGGGGACCCCTACACTGGAGGAGAAGGATAGGTGGGAGAGGGAGTAGAGGGAGGGCAGAACTGGGAGGGGAGGAAGGAGGGAACTGAGATCAAGATGTAATTTAAATTAATAAATGCATGATTGAATATATACATTTCATATATAATCAGAACACCACATCTGAAACAATAGTTTAAATAAATGACCACAGAATGATTTTTGGAAAGAGGAAGAATTCTGCCACATGCAATTGCTATGAGCAGCTCTCTTCATGTTCATAGTCTCCTATAACAAGTAGATGTAATTTCTAGCTAGTGACTAGTCCCCCATGGTTATGCTATTTGCTGGTGTCACTTAGTCCTTAAAATTCTGGTATCTTGTTATTCTCACTATCAGTCCAGTTTTATAGCTGTGACCTCTGCTATTAGCCCTAATTCATAGAAAGGGCTCATGTCAAATAAATAAATAAACATATAGATAGATAGATAGATAGATAGATAGATAGATAGATGATAGATAGATAGTAGATAGATATATAGATAGATGATAGATATTTTTAAATGTTTATTTTTTACTTCATGTTACATCTCTATCACAGTCCCCTTTCCCACCCCTCCCACCTTCTTCCTCTTCTCCCAGAACTCATAATTCTTTTTTTAAATAATTAGGCCACAATTATGAAAATTATAGCATACATTCCTAATGTCCAGTCTGTACATATTTGGCAACTTATATTAATATTCCATTATTTATATCCATCTATCTATCTATCGATCTATCTATCATCTATCTATCAATCTATCTATCCATCTCCATTAGTTTAAAGTTCTATACCTAACTCATTTTCTATCCTAACTTGCATTACCAACTTAAAAACATCTTCTTAGACCTAGAACATCTTTTTAATTCCTGTTATTTAAAATTTAACTGTGAGACTATAACTATCTAGTCTTCAACCACATCAGAGACCTGAAAAGGATAAATATATCTGATTATACAGGAAATGCAGAGCCAGCAGCTTCCAAAACTAAGCAATGATAGACAATTGTCTGCCTGGACAGTTCCCAATTTCTCTCCATACATTGGAGCATCTATCTCCAGGCTCTTAGCCCAGTTATCTCTGACTGACATTAATTGTAGAGGAGGAATTAAAAAGGACTTGCCTACTGTCTTGGCTGAGCTAAGCTGTCGACTTACCTGCTTCCAAATTTTGTCCTTTTCAGACATAATTCTGTCTACAGTTGAAGCAAGGGAATTTTCTTGCCCAGTGACAGGCCTGCCACTAATGCAACCATCTCCAAATGGAGATTCTTCGATGCTCATCCTCTATTTGGAGTAGAATAGAGAGTGCTGTTAGGAGCTGACAAGTCTCAATATCAAAAACAAACAAACAAACAAACAAACAAAAACAAACTTTTTTTTTGGTTTTTCAAGACAGGGTTTCTTTATATAACAGGTCTGGCTGTCCTGGACTCGCTTTGTAGACCAGGCTGGCCTCAAACTTACAGGGATCCACCTGCCTCTGCCTCCCAAGTGCTGGGATTAAAGGTGTGCACCACCGTCACCTGGCAAAAAATAAGTAAATAAATAAATAAATAAATAAATAAAACTTAAGAAACCTTCTTTGAATGCCAAATTCTACAGATCTCATAAGGTTTTTGAAGACCACCTATTTCTGTATATTTGGATAAGTAAATGTTACTTCTCTCTTAGCATCTTGATTTCTGTTTAACTTAAAAAATATCTGTGATAAACTATGCTAGTACCTAACCAAATGACATGTTTGAATGACTATTAGTTTGCTCTCTTAACTATCCTAAATAGTTGTGACAGTTGTGAATGAGCCAAAACTTCACATTTCATTTTTAAGCATTACCTAGGTATAATAACTTAAAAAGGGTTAATCTTAATTTTGTATTAATATACAAAGATCAATACTGAGGTAGCCAAATATAATCTTAATTTTGTAGCAATATACAAAGATAAAAGAGCATATTCAATAATCTGTCCCTTTTTCTTTATCATTCCTATATTATGTCTATATTCCAATTTTTTAAAAAGTGTTCCCCCCCCTACATTGGAGAGAAGGAAGGATGGAGAAAAGAAAAAAGGAGAAATGCCTGGATTTAACCTCCAAAACCTATTTGACAAAACCATGTAACAACTTGTAACCAATCCCCCTAATTAACAACAAACATCTATTACCCATCATAGGTTATATGACTAAAGAAGGTAGTGGAAGTCACACACCCCACCTTCTGAGAATGGGATGTGGATCTCTTAAAATTACTTCCTGCTGATTTGGGATGGAAGAAACCTGTGTGGGGCCCAAATAAGAATGGATAAATGGTTAATCAAGTTAATAGTAACATTTGATATTCAATCCTTTTGTGCTCAGCTCTGTAAATGTCCTAAGAAGTTTGTAGTCAGAGGCTGAACTTCGGGGTTTTATTGAAGTCCTGGCTAGAGCAGTCTGTGGGGCTGAACCATTTTAGTTAGCCATTTTGAGTTATTTTGGTTGTAGATTTTTGAGGAAACCCACAGACCCAAACAGATAGGAACCTAGCATAACTATCCTAGGAAAAACTCGACCTAGCAGTGAGTCATGGAATCTGTTACAGGTCAGTGGAACACCTTACCCTAGAAGGGGTACCATATCAAGCCCCAGTACAAGAGGAAGCTCTTGGCCCTCACATGAATGATGAACTGAGAGATTATGATATGTGCGGCCCCACCTCATCTGAGGAAAAGGAGAGTACTGAAAAGGGGAATAGAGAGGGAAGGAGTGGGGGGAGGGGAAGGGTGTGAAGGAGGGTAGAGAGGTGGGAGGGAGGGAGGGATAAGCAAGGTAGGGGGAGGAGGGAGGAAACTATGTTCGAGAGGTTACTTGTAAAAGCAAATAAATTTTTTTAAAAAGGGGGAACCAACTAAGCTTTAAAAATTATAATAAAAATAAAATATAAAATTCTCAAATTATAATTTACCAAAGGCATACTTATCCTACTAGCATGAAAGGAAAAAAAGGTCTTAATTTCAGGTTGGAAAGTTAGACTGCATAGTGCCACATAGCCCACACACACACTTGGATATCAGCTTTTAAGTTTGTTTCATATCTATAAAAGATATTTTCATTGTTTGGCTTTAAAAAGGTAGTTAAGAGGCTTAAAGAGTTGTAAGTAAATTAAGGGTTACTACAGTTCAACCTGGTTTTCTAAACCTCTAAGAGCTAAAGTAATTTGGAGCTAAGGTAAAATATTTGAGAAGGGCGGTGTTAGTCAATGTCTTTAACTCCAGCAGAGATATGAGGATCACTATAGAGTCAGTTGTCTTTTAAATTCTACAGTTACAAGGAACAGGGTGGTGATGGTGCACACTTTTAATCTCATCACTTGAGAGGCATACACCCTTAATCTCAACACAGAAACATACAGTTCAAGGCCAGCCTAACACAGAGTAAGCTCCAAATAGAGAAAAACTTAGATCCAGGGCTAGTGGTACACACCTTAATCTCAACAGCAGGGAGGCACATGCCTTTGATCCCAATTCTTGGAAGGCCAAGGCAGGCACATAGGATTTGCCATGATTTAAGTTTAAAAGCTACTCGCAAAAGGCATGCTGAAATTCAAGGTGAATTGTCATTTTGAACTCAAATATATATACACTTAACGGTACGTTTAGTTCCAAAATGTCAAAAGAATTTTTTTAATGTCAATTAAAAAATAATACTTTTTAAATTGTCAAAAAACCCTATTTGCTCTTTGAAAGATATTACCTGCCAAAAAAAAAAAAAAAAAAAGTAGTGCCACATAGTGCCACAGAGTTAGGAGTAGGACAGGGCTCTGTTCTTATCTTTCCAGGAAATTAAAAGCATCCATCTAAGGAGTCCAGGGTCAACTGAAACCTCTGAAGAAAAGGTACCAGACACCAAAGAAGACAAGTAGCCCAGATGATCCATCCTCACAGACTTCCTCAATAGCTGTTTCCTCAAAAAATCTACAACCAGAACTACTCAAAATGGCTAAGAGAGATATTTTTTTAAAATTTAGGAATCATGTACTTGCTCCCTGAAAACCTAATAATTTCTCAAAAATGTATATGAAAGTAGTTTTCTAAGACATATCTGGGAAGGAAAAAAAGCCTAGAAAATAGGGAGGAGGTTGTTGCAATTAGATCACATTTATATCTGATCTACATTCTGCTGCTAGGGAATCTTCAGCACAACTGCCACATTTAATATGAGTCAGCACATTTTCAAAGCTTTGAAGAGTCTCCCTAATAGCATTTTGGGACCAGGTCAAATATGTCAGTCTTAGGAAGGGTAGGTCAAATAGCAGAACCACAAATATGCTAAAACTCTCAGCCTCAGCAAGTTTCTCCTATAAATGTCACATTCCATCCAGAAAAGGGTCAGGAGTCTGAGACTTGGTGTAGGTATATTTTGGACTGTTTCATTGGCCTGAATGGTGTACTATAGGCCAGCATTGATTGTATCTGAAAATCACACACAAGAATCAATGGTGGCACAAGCCACACAAACTGTAAATTTTTTTCTCAACATCTGATATTTCATTTTCCTTTTAATCCAGTGACTATGTCAAGTTGAAGCAGGATTTCTGAGGGGAAAGGGAAGTTACTATAAGAACATGATAATTAAGAGTAGAAAGAGCTAGAAGACCTGAATGACACATGGGAGAAGATTTGGGAATGCCTGAGAATGAGTCTCAAAGGAATTTTATATACAAAGAAATAACGGATGGAGATGACTGGCAAGATGACGCAGCAGTTAAAAGCACTGGCTACTCTTTCAATGGTCCTGAGTTCAATTCCCAGCATCCACGTGAATGTACCCTCATGGGATCAGATGACCTCTTCTGGTGTGCAGACAGATATACATACAGAAAAAAATGTTCATATACATAAGGGAAGAAAACAAGGCAGGGAGAGGGGGCATGGGTGGTTGGCTACAACCTTTGCTCATTTTGAAAAGAGAGATATGCAAAGTGTATCTATTACACATATACATTACCTGCCCATATTCCCGTGCCCCTTGGGTGTTGGTTAAAAGGCTTGGTAATATGTAATTTTACACAAAAAAATTGGCTTTCTGTGGGCAATGTAAAGCAGTTTCTATCAACCTGATGAATACTTCTGTTGACTTTCAAAGGGAGAACACAATTGTGCACACTGCATAAAAATGTTTGAGCTACACAATAAATAGTCTGTGTGCCAACCATATCTGCCACAGGATCCTTTTTATTCTGCTCCACGACTCCTGTAGAAAGCTGCTTCTGCATTCAAATGAGGCAGAGTTCTACTACACATTGTGCGGAATGATCACAGGAATAATGAATGAGCTGGCTATCAGTTCCATAAGAGACAGTTATAATTTATTTTCTATAGGAAGTACATTTTCCAGTTGTTTAGCGAGGCTTGCATTAGCATTAAACCTTTGATGATTTAGAAGCAAAAGTGTTTGGTGATTACCACAAGGATCTGCTTTCTCAGTGTGTAAACTGTGACCTTAAGATAGGATTTTTTTTTGCTCTCAATTCAACTGTGGTTTCATTAATTCTAAGCACTAACCATTTAGTAATTTTTTTTTTCTGAGAAAGCTATGTGAGAGATGAACTAAGAAAATCCAGGGGAAGATTTTCATTTTCCAGGAGAAAAAAAAAAGTGAAGAATCAAATTGGAAGAAATGAGTGCTCAGAGAATAAACACTATTCTTTGTTAAATAATGAAAAAAAAACCACTTAGTAGAAACAAGACACTCTTTCCATGGTATATGAAAAAAATTTCTAGACTTCCTAGCATTTATACCCAATTGTTCATATACAAAATGATAAACATTTTTTCTAAAAATTAATTATAGATCCATTTAAATTAAATTTAAAGTTAAATTATACTGTTGAAAGAAGGAAAGTACAAAATTCTGAATAAAATAAGAAATCATGGCAATTAGAGAAAAGCTGTTAAATTGATAGGCAAAATAAAATGCCCCAGCTATTAGAAATGAAAGCTAGTTTCAGAGATCACAAGACTATAAAGGAAGCAGCTTTCCCCCTAACCCTGCACACAAATTATAAAAAATAAGTGCTTGTGTCAATTTATTGATACTTAAGGTACTTTATAATATCAATAGCAGAGAATATGTCAAGTCATTTCTTTATTTTTTAGTTTAAAAAGATGTAATTACAAATTAATTACATTATTTTCTTCTTCCATTGCCTACAATGTCCCCTCCCTCCTACTTTTCCCAACTCCTCAAATTATATCCTGTTTTTCATTATTATTATTACATTATTATTATTATTGTTCCACAAAATGTACATACACACACATATATGTATACAAATATATATATATGTATATATGAAACTTGCTATATCTGTTTAGTGTTTCTTGTGTGTATATGATTTGGGGGCAGACCAGTCAGTATTGGAACACCAATAAGGGGCCTCATCCCTGGGAAAGATTAGTTACTCTCTCTATAACTACAAATTTTTATGTGTTGGTGTTATTATTTTATTTTATTTTGAGGTGTGTGTGTGTGTGTGTGTGTGTGTGTGTGTGTGTGTGTATTAGTTTAAGTACCTGAAAGGGCAAGAAGAGAGTATTGGATCCCTTGGAGTTGGAGTTATATGATGTGCTACAGTTCCTAGCACCTGATGTGGGTGCTAGATACAGAACTTGGATTCTCTGCAAGAGCAGAAGATGGTGTTAAGCTCTGAGTCATCATTCCTGTCCATGCTACTGTTCTTAAGTTACCATATTAGAAAAGCGTGTTTCTTATTTTATCCTTGTTCCCCACAGTATGACAGTGCCTTAATGACAATGACTGCACAATGAAATCAAATCTCTTATGTTTTCCTTCATCTTTCTTAAACTCTTCTTTTCTAGCTTATAACCAGTCACTTTCCATGTCTAAACTTGCTCATATATGTTTTAAATCTAGATTCAAATCATATGTGACCATGAGACTATGAATTATACCCTAGCATATGCATTTTTGGTTCTTTTGTGTGTGTGTATGTGTGTGTGATATGCATGTGTACACATTTGTGTGTGTGTGTGTGTGTGTGTGTGTGTGTGTGTGTGTGTGTGTTCAGGTGCAATATGAATGTACCATATTGTGTATGTTGGTTTTGTATTCTACCTTGTTTAAGACACGGTTTCTTTTTTCCTTCCTGATGCACTGCGCTGAGATGGCTGACTCATGAAATTCTGGGATTTTCTTTTCCCTGCTTCTCATTTTGCCTTAGGAATGCTGGCATCACTATTCCCTACAATACCTGAATTTATGTGGATTCTGAGAATTCAAGCTGAGGTTCTCATGCTTGGTTGGAAAGTCCTTTACACACAAAGCTGTCCCCTAGCTCTAATATCTACATTTGTTTTTATTTTATGTTTAAAAGTTTACTCCAATAATTTAAATTAAATAAATCATATTAGTTGGTGGTAAATATCAGCAAGGAAACTAAACCCAGAGAAGAGGGAAAAGGTGTTACAATTTTAATTCGAGTGAGAAGAGGAAATGCTAAAATAAATGGCATTTGAGGAAAAAATGATACTTGACATGTAGTTGGTCACATGTTAGTGAGATAAATGTGGCAGGCTGAATTAGTCCGTATCGCAAAGGGTCAGTGGCCAGCACTAGCCATCTGTGATTAGAGTTCAAGATAGAGTGAGTACAGAGGAGGTTATGGAGTGAGGGTAAAAGAGGATGAGACTGGCCAGTGCAGAACTGTGAACAATTTACTTACAGGTAGCAACTTTTGTTCTTGATGGCAAGCTTTGGTTTAGGCAGAGGAGTGATACAAACTGACTCAAGTTCTAACAAGGGAATTATGACTCCTGCCCTAGTAAATTATCTATAGGAGCAAAAGTAGATGGCAGAGAAACCAGGAGCATCCTCTAGGAATCCAATTGGCAGATAAGGATAACACTAACAATAGAGTCATGCAAGCTTTATTAAACTCTATGTAAGTTTGGAAGTTAAATTCAACAAGTTTGTTGCCATGACAAATATTGTTTTTGAATAACAAAATGTGACTTTTAAATAAAGATGAAAATTAGCTATAATAGTTTGGAAAGACAAAGTTTCCATTAATGGAAACAAGAAAAGAGGAAGCATAGCAGGTATGAAAAGAAATATCTGAAGCTTGGTTTTAAACATGTCATATTTGAGCTACACAATAAATATCCAGGTTAGGAAACTGAACCTTTAGGAAATTAAAACATGATGTATAATATGGTGAGAAATAGCTACGAATTTGACATATGTAGGTACATAAATGATTGTAAAAACCCAGGCTACACGAGACCAACACATAAATGAATATGTGGGTAAATAAAATATGTTTATCTAAATAAAATTCTACTGAAAGATCAATAAGATTAGAGTGACTTGTGACTTCTAGAATTAAAAACATGGAAGTCATTAGTAATGATACAAACATCCACTGGGGTAAGAAATCTAAGTAGTACCACTTTATTAGGTTGAAAGCACAGATAGAGAATTGAGTCTAGATAGGAAAAGTAATGGAAGATTTTAAAGGATTTGCAAAAAGTGGATCTGTGGATAAACTTAAGATTAGGACACATGGGACTAGTGAAAAGAATGAGTAAATAAAGAAAACTGACAGCAAATGTGGCAACAGAGTTCAGTCCCTGAGATTCACATGAGTACACACACATACAGAGAGAGAGAGAGAGAGAAATAACAAATAAATAGATAGATAGATAGATAGATAGATAGATAGATAGATAGATAAATGTAATATTAAAGGAAGATGAGGAGATGTGGTGAAGTGGTGTGTGTGTGTTAAAGGAAAATTTGGTTTATTTTTTATAATTTATTTTTTATTTCTTCAAGTTACATCTCAGTCACAATCGCTTCCCTAATCCCCTCTCCTGTCCCACCCTTCCACCCTCTTCCCCCTCAACCCCCCATCCTCTATCCTTTTTTTTTTAGTCTAAGGTAGATCTTTTCCCCTCCAACAGCTCCCCCCTTCAGTCCAACAAATGGTTCTCTCTCCTATAACAATAAATACAATACAAAACAAGAGAAGCAAATAGGCCACAATTATGAGGGTTATATGGCTTAGCATACATTCTGAATGTCCAGTCCATATGCATCTGGCCCCTGACTTTAACATTCTACTATCTAATCATCTCCATGAATTTAAAGTTCTATATCTAATTCAGCTTTCATACTAACATGCCTCACAATTTTAAAAACATCTTCTTAGATCCAGAACACCCTCTTGATTCCTAAACAACTCAAAATTTAACTATGAGACTCTAGCTATCTATTCTTCAACCACCTCAGAGACCTGAGAGGGATAAATATATCTGATTGTATAGGAAGTGCAGGGCCCACAGCTTCCAAAACCAAGAAATGACATACCAGTGGTTGTCTGGACAGTTCCCATTCTCTCCCCATACATTACAGCATCAATCTTCAGCTGTTTTGCCCTGTTTCTCTGACAGACATTGATTGTAGAGCAGGAATTATGAAGGACTTACCTACCCTGTCTTGGCAGAGCTAGGCTGTCGACTTACCTGCTTCCAAGTTTTGTCCTTTTTGGACAGTAGTCTGTCTACAGTTGAAGCAAGGGGCTTTTCCTACCAAGAGATAGGCTTGCCACTAATTCAGCCATCTCACACTGGAGATTCTTCGATGCTCATCTTCTACTTGGAGTAGAATAGGGGGTGCTGTCAGGAGCTGACATGTCTCGATATCAAAAAAATCTTAATTTAAGAAAACATCGTTGAATGCCATATTCTGCAGATCTCTTGGGGTTTTTGAAGACACCTATTAATCTCTTATATTTAGATAAGCAAATGTTGCTTGTCTCTAAACAACTTGATTTCTGAGTAGCTTAGAAAATAATTGTCATAGATTTTCATAGTAACTAACAAAATGACACGCTTGCATGACTATGAGTTTCCATTTCTTAATTATCCTAAACAATTTATTATGGTTGGCATCAAAAGGCCAAAACTTCACATTTCACATTTCACTTTTAAGCATTACTAGGTACACTACCTTTAAGAAGCGTTAGCCTTAATTTTGTATCACTATACAAAGATCAATACCAATGTGGCCAAATATTCTCTTAATTTTGTATCAATATGCAAAGATCATTACATATGTAGCCCAATACAATCTTAATTATGCATCAATATACAAGGGCCTATACCATTGTGGCCAAGTATAATCTTAATTTTGTATCAATATACAAAGATCAATACAATACCGATGTAGTCCAATACAATCTTAATTTTGCATTAATATACAATGATCAATACCAATTTAGTCAAATATAATATTAATTTTGTATCAATATACAAAGGTATAAGGGCATATTCAATAATCTGTCCTTTTTTTCTTGATCGTTCCTATAATAGGTCTATGTCCCATTTTTTCTCAAGTCTATTCACTCCTACATAGGAGAGAAAGAAGGATATAAAAAAAAAAAAAAAAAAGAGAAGTCCCTGGGTCTAACCTCCAAAACCCATTTAACAAGACCATTTAACAGCTTGTAATCTCTTCCCCTAAATAACAAAATTTTCTATTATCCATCAAATAACCAAAGGGGGGGAACACCCTCCCCACCTTCTGGGCATGGGATGTTGCTCTCTTAAAATGACTTCCTGCTGATTTGGGATGTAGTAAACATGTTTGGGGCCCTAATAAGAATGGAAAATGGTTAAAATGTTAATAGAATCATTTGATGTTCAGTACTTTTGTGCTCGGCTATTTAGATGTCCTAAGAAGTTTGTAGACAGAAGCTGATCTTCAGGGCTTTACTGAAGTTCTGGCTGGAGCAGTCTTTGGAGCTGACCGATCTTAGCGATTTGGAGTTGTTGTGGTTGTAGACATTTGAGGAAACAGCTATTGAGGAAGTCTGCAAGGCTGGATCATCTGGGCCACTCGTCTTCTTTGGAGTCTGATCTGTTTTCTGCTGAGGTTTCTATTGTGCAGTTGTCCCTGGATTCCTGGAATGGGTGCTTTAAATCTCCTGGAAAAATAAGAACAGAGCCCTGCCCTAATCCTAACTCTGGGACAATTATCTTTTTTTTGGGGGGGGTCAGGTAATATTTTTCCTGGAGCAAATTTGGTTTTTTGACAATATATAAAGTATTATCTTTCAATCTGGATTAAAGAAGAAATTATTTTGTTATTTTGGAGCTAAACAAACCTTTAGTGTATATATTTTGAGCTCTCAAAGGACAATTTCTTTGCATTGAGCATGCCTTTTGTAAGTAGCTTTTAAACTTAAATCCTTCAAATCCTATTTGCCTGTATCTGCATTCTAAGTATTGGGATCAAAGACCCGTGGTTCCCAACTGAAGGGATTAAAGGTGTGCTCTACCACACCTGAATCAAAGTTTTTCTCTATTTAGAGCTTGTTTTGTATCAGGCTGACCTTGAGCTCTGAGATCTGCCTGTTTCTGTCTCTAGTGTGTTGGGATTAAGGGTGTATTCTTCTCGAATGATGGGATTAAGGGTGTGCACCATCAACACCCTGTTCCTTGTAACTCTAGAATTTATAAGACAACTAACTCTATAGTGCTCCTCCAGTATCTGCTGAAGTTAAAGGCATGGGCTAACACCACGCATTTCATGTATTTTACCTTAGCTCTAAGTTTTTTTTGACTCTTGGAGGTTTATAAAACCAGGTTGAACAGCTGTAAACTTTAATTTATTTACAGTGTTTGAAACCTGTTACCTGCCTTTTTTAATTAATAAATTTATTTATTTGGGTACTGGAGGGGGAATAGGGAGCGGACTGCGATTGAGATGTAACTTGAAGAAATAAAAAATAAAGGAAAAAAAAAGAAAAAAATTATTTATTTGTTGCTTCAGGATATATCTCCATCACATTGTCCTTTTTCCCCCCTTCCCAGCACCGCCCTCCCATTCTCTACTCCCTAACCCTTCCATCTTGCTCCTCTGGAGTGGGGTGACCCTACATAACAGTCCCTCGCCCCAGTTCAGAAGTTATATGAGGGAAGAGTGTCTTCATACACTTGGGGCCTACAAGGAACTACCACCAGTGAAAAGTATCTCACTGCTAGGGAGGGAAAACTAAAAAACAAACCAACATAAACAAACAACAACAACCAAAAAGGAAGAAAAAAAGTCTATGTCCATGTTCCCTTTGGTGTGTTGGTTGTAGTACAGATATCCTGTACTATATAGCTAAGATCCTACTATAAGTGAATAGATGCCATGTGCATTCATCTGAGTCTGGATTAGCTCACTCAGGATGAGCTTCTAGAGTACTATCCATTTGGCTGAAAATTGCATATTTTCATTGTTTCTGATAGCTGAGTAATATTCCATTGTATAGATGTACCACAGTTTTTTTAATCCATCCTTCAATTGAGAGACATCTAGTTTGTTTCCAGTTTCTAGCTATTACAAATAAGGCTGCTATGAACATAAATGACGAGACTTCCTTATGATTCCGTGAGGAGTCATTTGCATGTATACCCAGAAGTGGTATGGCTGGGTCCTGAGGCAAAGCTATTCGAAGATTTCTAAGATATCACCATACTGAACTCCATAGTGGTTGCACAAGCCTACACTCCCAACAGCAATGGAGGAGGTTTCCCCTTTGTGCTTTTGATCTTAGCCATTCTGACAGGTGTGAGATGGAATCTCAGAGTCGTCTTGAGTTGCATTTCTCTGATGATTAAGGATGTTGAGCATTTCTTCAAGTGTCTCTCGGACATTAGGGATAACTCCTTTGTATATTCTCTATTTAGGTCTGTCCCCCATTTTTTGATTGGATTAATTGGTTTCTTGGCATTTACTTTCTTGAGTTCTTTGTAGATTTTGGGTATTAGCCCTCTGTCAGACGTGGGGTTGCTGAAGATTTTCTCCCAGTCTGTAGGCTGCCATTTTGTTCGAATGACCGTGCCTTTTGCCATACAGAAGCTTTTCATTTTCATGAGGTCCGGTTGATTGATTGTTGATCTCAAGTCCTGAGCTGTTGGTGTACTGTTCAGGAAGTTGTCACCTGTGCCAATGAGTTCGAGGGTTTTTCCCACTTTTCCTTCTAGTAGATTTAGTGTGAACTGCCTTATGTTAAGGTCTTTGATTCACTTGGATTTAAGTTTTGTACAAGGTGATAAGTATGGGTCTAATTTCATTCTTTTGTAAGTGGACATCCAGTTGGACCAGCACAATTTGTTGGAGATGCTGACCCTTTTCCATTGTGCAGTTTTGGCTTCTTTGTCAAAAATTAGGTGGCCATAGGTGTGTGCATCCATTTCTGGGTCTTCAATTCGATTCCATTGATCTACTGATCTGTTTCTATACCAATACCATGCTGTTTTTACATTATTGCTCTGTAGTACAGCTTGAAATCTGGGATGGTGATACCTCCAGATGTTTTTTTATTGTACAGGATTGATTTAACTATTCTGGGTTTTTTTGTTGTTCCATATTAAATTGAGAATAGCTCTTTCCAGGTCTATAAAGAATTGTGTTGGTATTTTGATAGTAATTGCATTGAATCTATATGTTGCTTTTGGTAAGATGGTCATTTTTATTATGTTGATCCTACCTCTCCATGAGCATGGGTGTTCTTTCCATTTTCTAAAAGCCTCTTCCATTTCTTTTTTCAAGGGCTTGAAGTTCCTGTTGTACAGGTCCTTTACTTGCTTGGTTATTGTTACCCCCAGTTATTTTACGTTGTTTGTGGCTCTTGTGAAGGGGGTTTTCCCCTTATTTCTTTCTCAGCCCATTTGTTTGTTGTATAAAGATGGGCTTCTGATTTTTTTGAGTTAATTTTGCATCCAGCCACATTGCTGAAGGTATTTATCAGTTGTAAGAGTTCTCTGGTGGAATTTTTGAGGTCGCTTATGTATACTATCATATCATCTGCAAATAGGGATAATTTGACTTCTTCGTTTCCAATTTGTATCCCCTTGATCTCTTTTAGTTGTCTTATTGCTCTAGCAAGAACTTCAAGTACTATATTGAAGAGATATGGTGAGAGTTGTCATCCCTGTGTTGTCCCTGATTTTAGAGGAAATGCTTCAAGTTTCTCTCCATTAACTTTGATGTTGGCTTCTGGCCTGCTGTATATTGCCTTTATTATTTCTAGGTACGGTCCTTGTATGCCTGTTCTCTCCAGAACTTTTAGCATGAAGGGATGTTGGATTTTGTCAAATGCTTTTTCTGCATCTAACGAGATTATCATGTGGTTTTTTTCTTTCATCTTGTTTATATGGTGAATGACGTTGATAGACTTTCATATGTTGAACCATCCCTGCATTCCTGGGATGAAGCCTACTTGATCAT